>CAKNYM010051815.1:378915-444436 GCA_932195095.1 Andricus curvator | reverse complement strand
GGGCTACGAAACCCTAAAAACAAAACTTCAATCATTAAAAGATTTGTTCAAGTTAAATCTAAATTTATTTCAAGAAGATACTTTAGGCACAATTTAGAAGCATGAAAACGTCAACTTTTGAGGTGGACGTTGCAAAAACGTATTTGTGATGGATATGAATTTTAAATATGGGAAGAATGACTATTTTCACGATTTATTTGATTTTGACTTCAACGTTTCAAAATATCTTATTTTATTGTATAATAAATTAATATATATCATTACCGGACATTTCATAAAAAAATATTACGCGAAAATAGCGATCATTATTAACTGTTATTGGAAATCAATGTTGATAAATCGATTTTTAACTATACTAAAGTCATTGCAAGTATAAAATTTACAATTTTAGCCCGCATTATGAATAGTTTGGATAATTATTTTAAAGTTAAGACAGGTGCGTGATAAGAGATGTTGCGTAATTTTTTTTTAATAATTTCTGACCGAAGTCGTCTAAAATTTCGAAAGTTTTATAAATTGTGCTTTGATAAGTACTTTGCTGAGATAATTTTAGAAAAAATGTATTATTCAAAGGAAAAGTGGAAAATAACTGGGACTTAACGTGTTCGATTTTTTGGCAATCACCCATTGATTCTATTTTTAAAAATCATTACAATTCTCTTTGTTACATTTTCAATAAATATTATTTATTGATTCTCAAAATTATTAACCAAGAATAAATTGTAGGTATAATTCATAAATAAGACAATTTCCATGGAAATTTTCATATCTATAAACGAATGAATCAATGAAGGTACTAAGAAAGGTCTATCTGATCCTACTTAATTTTATTTATTTATTTCTAAAAAGTAATCAATTTTAAACTGAAATTTTTTTGAATTCAACAACTGTAAAATATATATTGTAACAATTGAAGCTGAAGCCTCTTACGATTAAAAAACCATAATAAAGAAAAGTAAAAATAATGAAACAGAGAAAAATGGCATCTATAACTGGAACTTGCAATACTCTTAACTACAATACCAAATAGATAATAAACCCCTCTTCAAACTTAAGAAAGAATACAAATTTTAAAGAATTGAATATAAGATATTGCAGTAGATGCATACTTTATAGAAACATAAAATAGCTTTTATCGGTTTTGTATGAATGCAATAGAGGATTTGAGTGGCCAGATGATTGCTTGCAATAGGAAATATAGAAGCGCCATTACGCAATGGGTACTGAAAGCTTAACAATTGCATTGTTTGTTTGCTCATGAAAAATAAAGAAATGATATCTATATGAAAGTTTCAAGTATACTGGGTACTCAAATCCTGCAGGATTTACGAGCTGCTGTAAATCAGAAACTAGTATCGCTGAACCAGGACGAAATCTGCATGAAGCGATACATCTTGGAATAAAAACCCGTGGACACGTTCTCTCCATAAGGGAGAATTGGCGAGAGAAAATCGGACTCGATTAGATACGGTTTTCATGTAGCCACTTTGCCTAATGGAGCTTGTTGTTTATATTCTCCGCTTTTCTTTTTGAGTCCTCACTGAGCTATTTTTCAAATTTTTAATAAATCGCTACTCTCAAATGAGACGAAGATTTATTGCTTTGAGCATATCTTCTCCGAATTTAAAACTCTAAAGTTGACCTTAAGTGTAAAACATGTTATATTAAACAAAAATGAGATACAAAATAACTTTTTAATTCAATACTTGAAAATCAGTTTCTATTTTAACCCCCTATTGTATCTATAAAAAGGTGAAAGAAATTAAAATGGGGCTGCTCTAAAACTACTTCACACTGCCAGGGGGACGGGGGGTTAACTCAGAATATGACATCACACATGGAAAATATAAATGTGGATGACAATTTTTTGAAATGCTTGAAAGAATGAAAATTAGTGGTTTTATTTTACAAGGATCTAGATACAGACTTCACACTCTGTCCCTATTTCCCTCTGTAACCCTTTTTCAAAGAACTCCTCTTTTCCCCCCTGTTTTTAAGAAACTTCCCCTTTTTCTCGTCTACTATTATATGAGTAAGCGAAAAAAACATGATAAATCCATTCCGGATGATTGCTAAATAATTAGACAAATGCTGTATCTCAAAGATACCCGAGATAGAAGAAAATTGGAATAGTATCAAATAGAGGAAACCATTAAACTGGTTATCCAATATTATCGAATTATTGAACCAATAAGCTTAGATTTATACAACTTTTAAAGTATATTTAACACTTGAGTATAAAATAAACGAATTTTAATTTAAATATTTTGGGGTCATTCACAAAATACGTGATACGTTATGGGGGGGGGGGGGTCTGTCGAAGTATCATTCTCCATATTAAGAACAATGGAAAAAGTATCATGGGGGGGGGGGGGTATCACGTATTTTGTGAATGGCCCCTTTGAAGTTAATCATTATTTACAAAAAATGGATTTATCATGTTTTATACACTAACTCCGCATATATTTTTGGTTCAGAATGCATCTCCTTTGGTCAAAAATTCTACTATTTGGTTCAAGATTGAACTATTTTGTTGAAAATTGTTTTTTTTTTTGTTGAAAATTAATTTTTCAAGCTGAAAATTGACATATTCTACCTTTTTGTTTAAAATTGACTGATCTTAGTTTAAAATTCAAATAATAGATTTTTCATTGAGAAATCATCTTTCTTGGTTGAAAGCTGAACTACTTTGTTAAACAAGCATTTTATTGATTACAGATTTAACTACTTTGTTCAAAATTCATTCCATTATTTTTGAAAATTATTTTTTCAAGCTTAAAATTGAACTACACTGTTAAAAAAGCGGAGTTAAAATCAACTCCGAAGCATACCCTATAAAAGTCCCACTGTTTTGAGTAAACGGCAAGCGGAGTAGAAGAAGACGAGTTAAAATGTAACTCTTGGAAAAGAACTCCCTAACTGCACAGTCCAGAGTTATTTCAATCAACTCAGTCCTGACCCTATAGTTGTCCCACGACACCATCAGAAGTTGATTTTAAGGAGTAAATATCGTTGAAAAGGAACGCTGAAGGGAGTATGTCGCGTCGGTGCGATTTGTTATTTAATATTTAGAAAAAAGATTTTAAAAAACGATAAAAAAAGTGATCTATGGCAACCAGACAAAGCGGGTGAAAATTGTATATATGAATCAGAATTGGGATACGAAGAATTCATAGACGCCGGTAAGTATAATTGTATATAATAATAATTATGAGCATATCCATGATGCTCTTGAATCTTTTTGTACGATTTAAAAAACTCGTGTAGATTATTCCTGATAAAATTGGAAAATAAGACAAATAAGTTCATTTAGAAACCTTTTATTATTAAAAATTACTACTAAAACCACTTACTCAAAAATGTCAAGGAATATTATTTGAATGCTCCGAAAGCATATTAAGAACAATTTTCCAAGCATTTCCTTATCAATTTTAAAAGGAATAATTTAAACGAGTTTTTTAAATCGTACAAAAAGATTCAAAAGCATGATGGATATGTTAATAATTAATAAAATATATACAATGATACTTACCGGCGACTATGAGTTCTTCGTATCCCAATTCTGATTCATATATATACAATTTTCACTCACTTTGTCTGGTTGCCATAGCTCACTCTTTTTATCGCCAACATATTTCAATTTCCTAAATATTAAATAACAAAACGCACTGACGCGACACGCGACCACCTAGAATTCTGGATTCAACAATTTTCATGTTTCGAGTTCGCAGTTTCACACGCGTTGACTTGCGGCCATGATGTGGCGAACAACTGCGAAGAGAGTGTTTTGCAAGTTTTCTGCGAACGCAGCTCCGAACATAAACTCCATAAGAAGTCCCGCCACGACTCTTTAACTCCGGATTGAGCATGGGTTAAGATTTTGTTTATGTGCGGTGCGAATTAATTATATTCACTCTGAATGCACTTCAGAAACTTTTGCTCAATGTATTTTACTCTAGAGTAAAATATGCGGAGTTGAATGTATTCGATACTGAGTCGATTTTATAATCCGAAAAATTGTACTCTCAACTCCGCTAGCCATTAACTCCTCAAATTTTTAACAGTGACATGCCATCATTGCTTCAAAACTTATATATTTGATTGTAAATTCTACTTTTTTGATGGAAAATTAACTTTCTTATTGAAAATTCATGTTTTCGGGTTGAAAATTTAACTGTTTTGTAGAAAGATCATCTTTTTGGGTTGAAAATTCTATTATTTTCGTAGCAAATTCAACTATTTCTTTGAAAATTAACTTCTGGGTTGAAAATTCATTTTTTTTAGCTCAAAATTCAACTTTTTTCTAGAAAATTAGTCTTTTAAATTGAATTTTTTTCTCTCTTGACTGCAAAATGTTTCCTGGTTGGAAATTCAACTCTTTTATTGACAAT
This sequence comes from Andricus curvator, assembly GCA_932195095.1. NCBI lineage: Eukaryota > Metazoa > Arthropoda > Insecta > Hymenoptera > Cynipidae > Andricus > Andricus curvator. The sequence continues at coordinate 440,045 of CAKNYM010051815.1, read as the reverse complement.
TCGTCTTTTTAGTTGAATAAACTTTCATTAGTTATAAAAAATATTTTTTGGTGGAAATATCAAAGACTACATTTTTCGTTAAGAATTCGTCTTTTTGGTTAAATTTGACTGCTTTTGATTTAAAATAAAAATATTTTCTTGGTTGAAATATCAACTATTATATTTTTCGTTGAGAATTAATTTTCTTTTATTAAAAATTATACTACTTGGTTAAAACTTGAACTTCTTTGTTGAAAATTCGTTTTTTTTTTGTTCATTAAAGATTCATAATTTTAATTGAAAACTCATTTTTAAAATTCATCTTTGCGGGTTTAAAATTCAACTGTTTTCTTACACATTCGAGTTTTAAGCTTGAAAACTCAACTCATTCTTTGACAATTCATCTATTTTGGTAGAAAATCCATCTTTTTTGTTTGATCATTCAACTATTTTGTTGAAAATGCAATATCTTTCGACTTGAAATCTTTAGCGTTTCATATCGAATTCAATATGGTACCTATATATTAATTTTATTTAAAAGAATTTATATTCCTATTCTTCCCCTATTTCATGAAAAATCACCCTATTTCCCCTGTTTTGAGAGCATTTTTGGCTGTAAAGTCTGTTAAACTATTATGTTTGTATATTTTGTAACGTCATCCCGAGGGGTTCAAGCTTTATGTGAAGACCTGTGACGAAGTAGGGGAGGGGTGGAAAAAGTGTTGAAAATATCGAGACGTAGTTTTTGAACGGCAACAATCTGGAACTCAATGATCTCTTCACTAAATTGATCGTCGATTAACCTAATACTAGAAAAGCAATCCTTACCTCTCAACTTGGCCATTTCCAAAGCGGCTTATTATTATTTGAAAACCTTTTCTCAAAACAAAAAAAAAAATAATAATTATGTACTCACAAATCTGCAAGCCCCAGGACACTATGGATATACGTACTGCGGAAGAAACTGCACGAGCGTGCAGTCACGCGACGTCAATCGCCAAATGGTTCAGAATTCTGAAGTAGCGATTATGGTTGCTAACCGAGCACTCCAATTCATAAAGATACATTGACTTGTCGTGACTAATATCCAATTTAGCCCACGACAAGCCCTAGAGAATAAATTGCGTTCCTCCATATAACCGCACTATACATCCACAACCTCACATACTATTCAGTATGTCTAAAGATCTCTCATTTCAAAATATCCATGATTTCGGAAACATCCCTATAATTCCCACAATCCCATTATATCCTTAGACTAATCAGTAATTACAAGAATGATTTCAGTCCAAGTAAAGCTTTCTGTGAGGAACTTCAACTAACCACATTATAACCGAAATATAACAAAAAAAAAGAAGAGCTATCGCCAAACACGTTTTGTTTGTGCATTCAGAGGACTTCTATTACTTTATTTGTATAAATAAGCTAAAAGTTTAGGGCTGTTTTGAAAATAAATACAAAATAGAAATCATTCATTCTCTCCACATTAGAGCCAATGTTTCCGCTCGCTTTTCGGGTGTTTATTGTCTCGCAACTTTTATTTGACAGTTTATTAGTACATATAGTCAGTTTGCCAAATCATGACGCACAATTTGAAAATTAATCATTTGTGTTCGACCTAGTTTCAAAATCCTAATTGTAAATTATGGAGAGATGCTGGATTCCAAATTTTTTTCAGTCTGGGAATGATGAATGAAAAATTTAAGAATGCTTCAATTTTTAAACGAAGTCTGGAATTGTTTGATTTTTAACACTTCAAGTTTAAATTTAAGCATTATGTAAGTTTCAATTAGAAAGTATCTAATTTTCAACGTTTTTAGAATAATTTAACTTTAAAGGTTCACAATATTTAAAATTCTACCATTTTAAACGGTGAAAGTGATAGAGTGATTGCATTTTTTTTTAAATCAAACTTTTCAAAAGTAAAGAGGTCAAAAATGGAGGATCCAAAATATAGGTCAAAATTAACTTGTCTTTTTAAAAATTAAGATTTCTTTTTGTCTTTTTGTTTAGTGAAAGAAAATATTATTTATTCGTAAAAATAAGCATTCAGTAGGTTTTGAGCCGATAATTTCTTCTTTAACGATTTAAAACTCTTTTAATATCACTTAGAAAAATGTTCTTTTCACTACAGTTACGATAGGGTTCTTCATGCCCTTTCTAATGAATATTCTAGTAAAATGTTTGATAACCGGGAAATGACCAGATTTTTGTTTTTGTTTTTAAAGGCCACACTGAAATATTTTAGATTTATATTAAGAATTTGACTGCTAATATTTACAACAATTTTTAATTGATAGCCTCATTGATTCAACAATTTTAAATTGAAATCTTCTCGAATCGATATTAGTTTAGAATTCAAATATTAAAAATGTCAAAACAATAATTCACTATTAAATCTTTGCAAATGTATAATTCGATATTGGAAGCCTGGATAGTCAGTTTTATATTTAATAGTCATAGATTTAAAGGTTCTAACTTGTAACGTTTCAATTTTAGTCAGTTTTAAATTCAGTAAGTTTAGATTTAAATGTTGGTCAAATCCCTACCCCTTTCCAACGTCTCATGGGGGGCGGGAAGGCACCCCTGTAACTGGTTACAGAAATAATGTTGGTCAAATCCTTACCCCTTTCCAACGTCTTGTGGGGGGGACACCTCTGTGACTAATTACAGAAATAATTTTGGTCAAATCCCTACCCCTTTCCAACGTCTTGTGGGAGGGAACACCCTTGTGACTAATTACAGAAATAATTTTAGTCAAATCCCTACCCCTTTCCAACGTCTCGTGGGGGGCGGGAAGGCACCCCTGTGACCTGTCACATAAATATTGTTGGTCAAACCACTACCCCTTTCCATAGGAAAGTGTAGTGTAAATTTTTGATTATACAGATGACACATAACCTCCACCTGTCATCAAGATCTCCCTTTAATTTTCTATTATCCGACATATTTTTCCAAACATACATTTTTTAACTCGTTGCAATTAATCTAGAATTGTTTGGAATTCATAATAAATCGTTTGGAATTCATTATAAATTTTCTGGAATTCAATTTAGTGCACGATAAAATATGCCGGACGAGAAAATTAAAATCCGGCAAAATATGCCGGAAGAGAAAATTAAATCCGGCATATTTTGCAGGAACAGAATACTCGACCAAATGAATTTGCTTCCTTATAGAGGGAGGTTTTTCTCTAACAAAAGAAGAAAATTGAGAGAGCCCATCAAAATGTCAATCGATGCATTCTGTTACAATGAACAACTTTTTAACCTACGGTAGTGTTATATATTTCAAATTTTAAAAGAAGTCTTTGTATAAACAATGTAACCTTTTTTTTATCTTTCTAAGTCGCTACTGATTAATCAAAAATAGTCATCGAAAGTTCATCAATAGGTCAATCCACGCCTCTCGATACGAGAAAAATTACATCAAATATCTCAAATATATCAAATATCAAATATCATCTTATATTCCTAATGTCAAAAAAGTCTCTTATAAACAAGCTAACCAATTTTGTTAATAAAATTTAAAATGATATTGGTGCGTTATGGTAGGTCATGAAAGGTTCTTCAATTGGGCAATTGATGTGTCTCCAAGATAAACAATATATTTCTCAAACTCATAAATTGATATTGCTAGATCACAAGAGGCCATGGTAAATTCGTCAATAGGTCATACGACGTGTTTCGAAGACGCGAACAAACATGTCAGATACAGTACTGTAGAATTTGTAATATGAAAAAAGTGTTTTTCATATGAACAGAATACAAAAATTTGTTTGAAACTTCATAAACCGGTACTGATAGGTTACAAAAGGTTCAACAGTTGGTTGATCAATGCGCCTCGAAGATGCGAATAAATACACTAGATATAGTATTGTTGTATTTTGAATATCAACCAAGTTTTTCTTATATAATCGGAACAACCCATTTTTTGAAAATTCATAAATCGATATTGGTAGGTCATAAAAGTTTCAACAATAGGTAGATCGATGCTTCTTGAATATGCGAACAAATACACTACATATCGTATTGTTGTAAATTAGATATCACAAAAGTTTTTAAAAAAGGTAAATTTTGTTTGAAACTATAGAACCAAAAAAAAACAACTTCTAAATGGCCGATCTAGCTCAAAATCCTAACAGACCTGGATATCAATTGGAGTTACAATTCGTTCAAATTTTATGATTATAGTTCTTTTACTTTTCGATATACATAATGGTGAACATAAAACATTTACACATACACACACGGAAATTTTTTTTTTAATTGTATTTTCGAGCTTCTGGGGTTGAATTATATCGAAATATGTAAAAAAGTAGATTTGAAAATGTCGGTAATTGGAAAGCTCCCCTATATGAGGGGGCATTTTCAAAATTCTAATATGAAATTATTCAATTTTGAACATTTTGAAATTGTCCTATTTTAGAAATTTTAATCTGAAATCATTTAATTTTTAAATTTTTCAATTAAAAATAAAAATGTTCATTTTTGAATGATTGTAAATAGAAATGTTGCAATTTCAACTCTTTTCTAGTGAAATTGTCTAATTTAAAATTTGTCAATTTCAAACACTTCAATTTGCAATTATTCAATTTTATATGCATTTATTTCGAAATGATACAAGTTCAATTCATTTTCTTTCCATTAGAAATCTTGTTCTTTTTCAAAATGTTACCTAATCTACAATTGTTTGATTTGTAACAGTTTCAATTTAGAATCATTCAATATTTTCTTTCTAATTTAAAGCGCTTTCAATTCGAAATTATTAATTATTATCTCAAAAATTTGAAAAAATCTTAAACCCTTCACAGTCAGACAAAAAAGAACATATCTTGCCAAAAATGCTTTCGAGAAAAAAACACTCCAGAATCACATGATATTGGCAGAGTTAATGGTAATTAGGTTTTTGGGGTCGCTCATTTCAAATCTGATGTTAGATTTTCAAAATTCAAAATGGTGGACATCAATTATTAAAAATGTTCGGACCTTGATAAAATTAGTGATACTTAGGTTCTTGGGGTCGCTGAATCGAAATATGATACTTGATTTAAAAAATTCAAAATCGCGGATCCAATACGGCGAACAAAAATTACCAAAAATGTTTAGAACTTGATCGGATTGTTCATATATACGTTTTTGGGGTCATTGAAATGAAATCTGATGTGAAATTTTTAAAATTCAATATGGCGAACATGAATTATTATGAATATTCGGACCTTGATAAAATTGATAATTCTGAGGTTATTGGGATCGCTGAATCGAAATGTTATGGGGTTTAACAGCGAAATATAGTAAATAATATGATGTTAATGTTTTTTGTCTACATGGTCTGAAATCAATATTTTTTGAATATTGATTATTAATTTTATAAGTTGTGAAAAAATCCCTCTAGCTCCGCTAGGATTCGAAATCCAGGTCTTTCAGATTTCCGGTCTGATGATGCTCTAACCAACTAAGCTACGGAGAGACGAGAAGATTTTCTTCACAACTCCTACAAGTTGAATGTTGACGTCATTCAATGTACTTGCAAGATTGATTTTTTAATCATTCCAACATGAGATATTCAAAAAATATTGATTTTAGACCATGTAGACAAAAAACATTAACATCATATTATTTTCTACATTATGTTCAAAACTTTTATATCAAATGTGTATTACATTTATTTATGTCCTTGGCCTGCAACTGCTTATTCAGATATTGCAAAATAAACTACAAGTTTTATTTACCATGATTAATTTAATATTTGTTTCTTATTTTGCTATACATTTTATTCTCAGTTACCCTGAAAAATGTATCATTTCAATAAATTTTTATGACAATTCATAATATGCATTAGTATTGAAACATATGTATTTTCATTGTCTCGTTTTTATAATTGAAAAAAAGTGCGCATACTATCAGAAAAAAAACAATTTTGTTATTAAACATTTTATTGAAACTTGTGTCGTTTTTCCATAAATTTAATTTGTTTATTTTCAATGTTATTTTTTACAATTTAAACTAAAAATATGCATCCTAGCGTAAAGTGGTTTCGAGAAAATTTGTAGATACTATTATAATGTAGGAGAAAAATTTTGTCAAATAAAATGTTACTGTAGCTTGTGTCTTTTTTCCAAAAAGGTAATTTTTTTGTTTTTAATATATTTTTTAACAAGAGTTTATAACAAATTTGTAGATCTAAAATGGTTGAACAACTTTTGTCTTTTCATTTTTTTGCCGTCTCTTATGTAGTTTTTCCACAAGTTTAATTTGTTTATTTCTAATCTTGTTTTTTACAATTAAAATAAAATCTACTTGTTCTATCTAAAAATGACCGATAATAAATTTGTAGATCCTTTTTGTGTGAACAACTTTTGTTCATAATTTTTTTTCGTACCTTGTGCCGCTTTCCAAAAAATTTAATTTTTTTATGTTTAGTTTTATTTTTTACGATTAAAACAAAAACTACGAGGCCTGTCAAAAAATTATTAATGACAAATTTGTAGCTCTTTTTTGGATGAGCAACTTTTGTCAATTCATTTTTTTCATAGTTTGTGTCGTTTGTCCAAAAATTGAATTGTTTAATTTTTAATGTTGTTTTTAAGGAATAAAACAAAAACCACGCAACCTATCAAAAAATAATTCATGAAAAATTTGTAGCTCTTTTTTGGGTGAACAACATTTGTTTCATTTTCTTTATTCGTAGCTTGTGTCGTTTGCCCAAAAAGGAAATTTTTTAAATTTTCAATGCTGTTATTTACGAATTTAAACAAAAACTACGCGTTCTATCAAAAAGTGATTATCAACAGATCTGTAGATCCTTTTAAATGCAGAATTTTGGTCCATTCATCTTTTTTCGTATCTGGTATAGTTTGACCGCAAAATGGAATTTTTTTATTTTTCATTATTTTTTTGTGCGATCAAAATTGGACTTTTCGATTTTTCAAGAAAATTCAAAAAGTTGTTATGACAATCATATAGGGTGTTCAAAAATAAATGTTTTTCTTCGCTTGACTTTTTTCATATCGTGCGTTGTTTGGCTTGAAAAAGGCCAATCCAATCTGTCAATTCTTTCGAAAGTTATCGTGGTGATAAGACTAAAAATCTACACACACACAGCCAGCCACATTCGCGAAAACCTGTTTTTCGGGCTCAGAGGGTCTCAAAACGTGGACATCTGACAAAAACGGGAGGAGGGGGCAAATTATACACAAATCTAATACCTTCTGTGACGAGAATATAAAAATTGAATAGTATAGGTTAATTTTCATTATTAAAAAAGTATTTCCAATAAAAAACTAATTTTCAATCAAAGAGATACATTTCTAACCAGAAGGATAAATTTTCAACCAAGAAGGTTAATTTTCTACCAAAAAAGATTAATTTCTAATAAAATTTTCAAAATTATAAAACAAATATTTGAAATTTTAAAGGAATTTTCAACGTAATAGTTAAATTTTCAACCAACAATATTAATTTCATACCAAAAAAGTTAAATTTTTAACAAAATAGAGGAATTTTCAACCAAATAATTGAAGTTTAAACTGAAGAAGATAAATTTTCAACCAAACATGGAATAATTAAATTTTCAGTTAAAAAAATTAATTTTCACACAAAAAAATGTAAACAAAATAGTTAAATTAAAAAAAAAAGATAATTTTCAACTAAAATGATGAATCATCAACCAAAAAGATTTAATTTCCAACAAAGTAGTTTTACTTTCCACTAAGTATTTGATGTTCCAACCAAAAAAGATTAATTCTCAAATAAAATATAATATTTGATATTTCAACCAAAAAAGATTTCAATTTTAATCTAAAACCAGCTGAATTCCACCAGAAAAGACGAATTTTCAACAAAATAGTTCAATACTCAACCAAAAAAACCCACGCGTTCTATCAAAAAGTGATCGCTAACAAATTTGTAGATCTTTTTTATACGCACACTTTTTGTTGAATCGGATCACGTTAAATAATTTTCTTCTGAAATGCCCACATATGTGTCATGATGCAAAAGTGGCACGACTTTTTTTTGCCCATATATGTGTCAATGACAGTGAAGGGGTTAATAGTTTAAACATTTGTCTATTAATAAGTTTTCAAATTGTTTATATTTTTAATATGAGAAAATAAAAAGCCAAGGGCGTGAACGGGCGCTTCGTGCGCTTGCATTTGCTGCTACTAGAATATAAAATATGAAATAAATAAGTCCTAGAAACTTCAAAAGAGTTTTTTGAGACAATAGTCATTTATAAAATTGTGGGAAAAATCCGTTTTTTTCATTGATGTCTTCTTAATTTCTTTAAAAAATGACAGCTTGAAATAAAATAAATTTTGATATATTGAGTCACGGCTAAAATCCCTCGTTATTCAATAAAAAGCCCTGGCAGGTTACTATTGTCAAACCTCCACAATAATAAATTGATCTGTTCGAAAATATTTAATTTTTTAAGCCTGAGAATAAAAATGATTTTTCGTTTCAAATGAGAAAGTATATGAACTTGAATACTCTGAATTAAAAACTTCACTTTTTAAAATGAATAAAAATGTTTAGAGTTTTTCTGTATCGCATACTTTTAATTTCAAATTTTACACTTCAAAACATCGCTTAAATATAATAAATAAATAATTTTAAATGCTTTAAAATTCAAATTCTTCGATTTGGGCCGCTTTAAATTTCAATTTACTCAATTTGGAATACGTATTTGATTTGTAAATTGTGCAATTTTAAATAGTTGAATAATAAGGGGTGAATTTATGAATTATCCACTTTGAACTGTGCAAGTCAATTTGATTCAAATTTTTCCTGCGAAAAACCTATTACTTCGCAATAAGAATGCACTTAGGTTCATAAATACTTGGGTGGGGTTGAGTTATTATTTCGAAGGGTTTTAATAAATTCAAAGCGCCACACGGGAGCCGAGACGATACAGTTATTTGGATGGAAGCAACAGATTCCCATGCATAATTCATAACCTCTTTCCGTCCTGTAACGGTTGAGTTATACATTCGCGTTTTTCGTTTAGTCTCTCTCATTTTTGCTTGTCTTTCTTTCAACCTCGTCCGCGAATCCAAGTGCGTTATTTTCTTTCACATAAGAATTTCTCTTTAAAAAAATGGTTCTATGAAATTTTTGTTCAGTATAAGTTTTTCAAAATCTTGACCATAGTCTCGATCTTTTAAGAAAAACCTCTAACCTTTTTTTCATTAGTCATCATTATCCAAATTACGTTTTTTATCACACAAATCGAACTAATCATTTCTCGTTGTAACAGTTGGCAACATTACATCCGGATAAAACACGAAACACTTGGAAGAACCGTTTTTAATAAATCATTTCGCAGATGACAAGATTGTTATGGCAGAATCAATCGAGGACTTGCAAAAAATGTTGAATAAACTTAATACAAGCATGAAAAACATGGACCTCAAAATTAACGTAAATAAAACAAAAATCATGGTGTTTGAAGGAAAAAGTGAGAAAACAATATGCAACATTGTCCTAAATGATGAGAGATTAGAACAAGTTGACAAGTACGTATATCTAGGTAGTCTATTCACTAGCGACGGAAAAATAGATGGGAATTAGATAGGCGCATAAATAAGGGTAAGCAGGTTATCGGTAGAGCAGGGTCCATCCTAACAAATAAAAACATATCAAAAAAAGCTAAAATGGCCATACATAATTCTATATTCGTACCGACTGTACTATACGGTAGCGAGACATGGACCTGTCAAGAAAAGGACAGGAGTAAAATCAACGCGATCGGCATGAAACCTCTGCGCATAATATGCGGGAAAACACTGATGGACAAAGTCCGAAACGAGACAATCCTCAAAGAATGTGGTACAGGAGAGACACTAGTTGACATATGGGAATGAAATCAGTTAAGATGGTTCGGACATCTTGAAAGAATGAAAGATGAACGACTGACCAAACAAGTGTATAAAGGTAAAGTAAATGGCAGAATGCCCAGAGGTAGACCGCCGAAAGAATGGTTAGAATCTGTAAATGAGACATTAATCCGTAGAGACATAAGAAGCCATAGAAACACAAGAGCTTGCATGAAAAAATGCATGGACGTGAAGGAAGCTAGAGTAGTATGCCAGGACAGAAAAGTGTGGCGACAAATAGTTTGTAAACAGAGTGACAGTAGAATGAATGACGCCTGAAACAAAGACCTTGGATACTAATGGGCCCAAGTGGAGAACCATACATAACAATTTTGTGAGGCTCTTCACTTGGGGTGATCGCTAGAGAGATTGATCAGCAACCTGGGTCGGAGCAGTGTTGCGGAATAAACGTGTCATTTAAATAAATAACACGAGAATTCCAGATCAATCTAAAATATCTATACCTAACACTTATATACCTATCTACCTCATAAATATATACCTACCTACCTTATACCTATATACCCATATACACACTACTATTTTCCAACCGAGAAAGTCACGCCTACCCCGAAAGGGAAATGGCTTAATGGTATAATAATTAAAAAAATTTATCCTTATATTTCGAAGAAATCTTTAAAGTGTTCGGATATAAACTGTTTGACTAAGAATTAAAAAATATCCCAGTCATAAAATGAATTCCCAGTCTCAAAAAGTGACCGATCGTCATTTTCCGGTTTATCTATCTAATGGCCAATATTCATCACAACTTCGGGTAGTTTCCCTACCTCTAATTAACCCTTATACTACCGGATAACTATGTAAAAAATAAAGACAAGGAAATTTTTCAAAAACCGTTGGATAGCTGATGAGATTATCCTTTCATTGATGTCTATATTTATTACGATAATAAAAACAATTAAAGAGTTTTAACTGTGTTAATTTCTTCTATCACTTCCCTAAAGCATGCAGCGAATTAAAGTCGGGGAATGAAAATTGTCCAAAAACGGAAATTACGCTGCTCTTTATCACGTACGGTTTCTAATTGGAAGATAAAGATCGAACATTTTTTCAAACTTTTTTCAATTTACCGGCGGATTTCGTAAGAAGATAAAAAAACGCTATCAGAATCAGAAAGGGAATTATCAAATCGACGCCTCCATTCAATATGAGTCTATGTGCTGACAGCGCCGTGTATGAGACTATGCGCTGTGTATAAGCATAGGGAATAGTCTCATACAGAGCGCTGTTAGCACATAGACTCATATTGAATGGAGGCGTCGAAATATGTATCTCAATTTAGTCAAAAGTTAGAGAGGTTTAAAGGAAAAATTCGGGTTTATTTTAAATAAAGTACAAAATTCAAACAAGCATAACATCATAGAATTTTTTTTCGCAAACTGGAAAAATTAGTACCGCCTAATATTCTCTAAAAACAACAAATTTCGTCTCCAAGAGATTACCTGCCTGATTTAAAATGGATTAGGTCATTAGCAAAATTGAAGAATGTTGTACAAGTTCTACAAATGTTAATTCTTTCTGTTATTTAGTGTTATTTTTGGGCGTCCGCATGAAAAGCGCCCTTATGATCGGGTCATATAGCCGGATAGATTCCCGAAATTTTAAGTCCAAGACGAACCCTTTAAGTTAAAAAACGAGTCGCCGGGGGATGTATGAAGTTGGAACTTTGAAAAATCGGTTTTACACGGAAAAAATTTATCCGTAAAAAAGTCACGAATTTGTAGCTAGGTCTCGGATACGATATAAAAAAAAGAAACATTACATCCTTATTTCTACGAGAAGTGTATGGATAAATTTCGAAGTTGTTTACGAACGGTTCGAATTTCCTACGAACAGTTCCTGAAAATTTCAGACTGAAATATAAAGAGTAAAAATTTTATTTGTGCGATTTATAATTTGTATTAATTTATAAATTCTTCGCAACTCAGAGGATTCGAACCCTCAAAGACTGCTGACTGCCATTCATCCGACGAACTCGAAGCACACATACGAGCGCACACACGCACCGCGCGTTTGGATGAGCGTGTGTGCCGGCCACGTACAGGCGAACCTACTTTCCAGTTCCCAGATTTGTCGGGCAAGCTCGTGAGTGCTCTGAGAATCTTTTCCCAATCACTCGTAATATTTTTGTAATTATTCACGTAAAAAAAAGTGATGAACCGTTTTAAAATTTTCACATCGAGTTCGTCCACTCTTTTTCAAATTTCGCATATTATTTACGAAAATACATCAATATCCGGTGCATTTTTCTCATATCCAAGACCTAGCTACTAGTTCGTGACTTTTTTACGGATAGATTTTTTCCGTGTAGAGAAAAACTGATTCTAGATGAATTCGAAAAAAATATGTTTTACCCTAACTTGGAAAAACGCCAATATCTTGTAAACTAGAACTGGCAATAAGAGCCCCTTTTATGCAGACGCCCACATTTGTTTATAAAATAAGTAAAAGTATGTATTTCATATAATTTTTTTAACGATGTATGTACTAGATATATTAGATTATTAAATACCAGCAAAATCGGAATTTTCAAAAAAAGGGGGAAAAAACATTCTTTAAAATCAAAATCACCATTTAAAGATGAAATTCCTGAGCTGAATTGTTGTTGAATTGAGGCCAAAAAAGTTTGATCAGAAAAAGTTATCTATTTCCGTGGAAATAGATGTGGAAGTTCCTATCTCAAAGTGACACTGACCACAAAGAGCAGGCTCGACTGCAGATTGCGATAAAATATGTAATCTTCAGTTTAAATAAAAAATAAAACAAAAACTTCCGAGGAATTGAGTTTCTGAATGCTGGTGAAAAAATTTTTATCTAAAAAAGTTAGCCAATTCAGAGTAAATCGTCCAAGAATTTTCGGTTACAATTTCACAGGTTTTGAAAATCGACCTTAGGTAGAGATGAAAAATTAAATTTTCAATTTTTTACAAAAATAAAAACTTACTGCCGAGATATGAGGACACTCAATAAGAACAATAAATGTTTGACACAATACAATTATTCTGTTCCGAGAAAATAAAACTTGAGTGTGACGGTATCGCACTGTGACCGAGGATTCTTCCCTGAAAGGCTTATGTTTTTCATACAAAGTGTATATTATCTAGTTCTGTAACTGCCCCTCTTCAATTGTTCCTCTAGAAAGGTTTTTTGCCTCTCCTGTAAAATTGGACATATCCAACATTTTGACAATTTTTCAGGAGATAAAAAGCGTTCCCAAAAATCAAATTTTTAACGTAGGACAAAAATTAAAATATACTTTCGAGATGCATCAGTGCATCAGTCATTAGGTACCGAGAAACTAGAGGGAGATTTTTTTCGCTTGAAGCGCAAGTTTTCTCAACTTTGGACGGTGATTAAAATCCCCAAAAAATTTCAATAAATTAAGAAAATACATATAATATATTAATAACATAATATGAATTAATTAACCTTCAGAAAATAGATGATAATAATAATAGTAATAGTAATTAATACATTATTTGTCAATGAAAAATGACCTCTTTCACTATCGGGTACCAGTAACTCACAATTTACAATAAATTCGCGATTGTGATGCTAGTTTCAACATTAAAAAAAAAATTCGATTTCTAGCTATTGAGTTGATGAAAAAAATACATTATAAGTTATACTATAATACATATAATAGTTAAGTTAGTTAAGTTATATTATAATACATTATCAGTTTCATTGGAAAATCTTATTAAGTTACGAGAAAATGGAGGACAGTAATTTTTTTTTTCATTCGAGACACACGTTCTTCAATTTTGAACTTTAATTAAAAGTACAATTTTCATTTTAGAAAAAAAACATGCGTTTTCTCAACTGTAGACAGTGATCAAGATTGGCGGGAGAAAATTATCGTCAAGTACTGAAAAAAGTAGAAAAAGATTCTAAATACCCATAAGAGAAAAAAAATCTGCCATGAAGGACGAAATATGAAAAAGACAAAAATCGCTACCGGAAATAATCTGTAATATAAATGATTTTGAGCTCTAAAAGCTGAATATCTCAGTCAATTTATGAAATATCTTAAGAAAACTTGATGGGTATATATATAGAACTCACCAAGGTACAAAGATTTTGTAAGTTTGGAAGATATTAATTAAATATTGAATTCAATGTGGCTATAATTTTATTCCTATGATCATGAAAATTTTACAATCAAATCTCATTTGACGACTTTATATTACATATTAGTCAGGACGAAATAAATTCCCAATTGCAGCCGTTGAAAAAAGAAGAGTTAAAAACGTGATAGGGTAATGCGGAAATACATTGATTTATACTGAAAATTTTCCATTTTTTAGTCATTTTCAACGATTTTCAACTTGCAGACGCAACTGCAGCAGAAACCAATCAATCGATTTCGATAAAGCTTTGCATACATATTGTGAATAAGGTGTACATATGCCGCTTTTTCAGGGGACAAAGTAATATTTTCAACATGCAGAGAGACGAACCGGGAGCCAAAACCAATTGGCCGATTTCAATGAAACTTTTATAAATATAGTAAATACGGTGTAAATATGCCGCTTTTTCAGAAAGAAATGATCCATAAACATAACACGGAGTTGGTTGAGAATTTATATAAAAAAATTAACAATTTTCGAAATATATGCACACACAAACCTGTAATGGACTAAATTATACTGATTTTTACCAGATTCTTGGAGAAAAATGTTCACAATAATTATTCTGTAAGTTTTAATTATATTACTTGAAAATTGGAGAAATCCTCAGACTTCAAAATAAAAAAGCCTTAGAAAACGTCAACTGTAGATTACCATTTTTTTGTAATGTTTTCAGAAAAAATAATTACTGTATGTGAATTTTTTTATAACTGCTGACAAAGTGAATGAAATCCCAATAAAAAAACGACTTATGTGAAAATCTCGGTCAAGTAGCTGCATGTATTTTAATAGACTATATTTAATAGAATTAATTAGTTCAATGAATCTGTTTTGTAAATAATTTTTTTGTGTTAAGAAAAATAAATTTGTATTTTAGGCCAATTTTTTTATCTTTATCAAAGAAAAAAATATTAAACTAACTTTTTTTTGTTAAAAAACATTTCTGTTTTTAAATTTGTCTACTATTCGTACTTAACTTTTATTTATTTTACAATTTTGATTACCTTCAACATCAATAAATAAAATTTAAAAATGCATACAGGTAGGGGAGAGTCGACTGTGGTGGCGGTGAGGTGCACGGTGAATATTATAAATAACGTCCGTCTTTTTTTATTTTTATGTTAGTTTTTTTACATGAAATAGCTTTTTTTGTTTGGAAAAATAGTGCTCTAATAAAATTTCTGTTTTAAAATACGTGTCAGAAGAGTAATCATGCGTGTAAAATGTTACGTTTAACTAGGTGAAGTATTTTATTAAATTTATGGTATCATAATTTGTTTCTATAAATGTTCTACACATATTGCAGTGAATTATATCTTGCAGCAACACATACGGGTTTTTGGTATCGTTGGCTTCATAAGAGAAAGCTGCGACTAACTGTGTTAATAAAAATGATTAATTATTCATATTTATTGCAAAACACGATTGTTTATAAATGAGGAAAGTCGAAAAAGTTAAAAAATACAACATAAAAAGATACGCTAAGCACTTTGCGTGTACGAAAATTTGTACAAGGCATGTAATACGTCATCAGCATAAAATAAAAAAGAACCTAAAGAACTTTGTGTCTTTTTTTCCTTGCAAAAGTGACCGAGTGCGGAGCGAATTTACAAACGAAAAGAATCGCTTGCCCTTACGTATGTTTTAGAATTTAGACTTGTGAAATAGCTCGGGCTCTGATCGGAAATCCAAGGGAAACAAGTCCCGGCTAGATTCGGCTATACACTAGCGACGATCGTTCAGGTAAGTTTGGGACAGCGCTGAACACACAGTGTCCTATGCTTTGTTGTATTTTGAGGCCATGCTCAAGCTCTTCGATAAAGGCATCGGCCGCAAGTGACTTTGTGTTCTTTTTGCATTGTATTTTTGACTTTCCGCGACTAGTAAAAAATCTCAAGTCCATTTTCTAATAGAAATTGTTTGAAAAATCAATTTGTTATTGCAAAATATGAGAGAGCACCTTATTTTTACCCAAATAGTGTATCTAAACTATTTAACATTTTATTCGATATAACATTTTATTCGATATTAGAGTTCGTTAAACAAACAGTTTTTCTCGATTTTCTCAGTTCGAGTGCGATTGGACTTATGAATGTTTTTAGTTTGTACGGCAGAGGTTATAACTGGATTTTTCCACATGCTTTACTTTGGATGGTAAGAAAACATTTATTTATTATTAGAAATTCCTGGAGTAATTTTTCTTTTTCTATTTTTTCTTCTTTTTCTTTTATTTTTCTTCGCTACAGAATTATTATACTGTATAATTTGTATTTGACAATGTTCACATTGTTTAAATAAACGGCAGAAATATGACGTTCGCCATATCCCAGTGTATGGGGCACGCCGGTCGAACCTATGAATTAATGAAATGTCAAATAATAACATCGTTAAAAAGTGGTGTTGAGTAATAACACATATGTTCTCTGATAAGCTGAACTTCGCCAGAATACCTGACTCTCCCCTACTTGGCGGAGATTTTTTCACATGTAGTGTTTTCTGTTTGGGATTCAAATTCTTTTTGTTGAACGAACAGAAACAAATGCAAAGTACATTTGCAGCTGTTGTGTTACAAAAAATTTACAAAAGGTTATAAAAACTTGTGAAAACATTTGAAAAAAAAAATAACAAAATAATTGTAAAAAAAAAACATTTTCCACAATTTGCATTAGAATTTATCTGACTTTTTTAGTTAATAATCCCATTTTTTATGCACAGTAATTTCTTACCGATAGTGTAAATCAGAGTTTACAAAAAAAATGTTTGTAACCAAGTAAATTCATTTACTTGAATCCTATTTCTTAGCATCAAGAAAATATTCTTTCACAGTAACAATATTTATTTAAACCTCACATATATCTTTTGTCGATCTAATGAAATGAATTCTTTCGCTGTATAATGTATTATAACATACGGGAAAAATGCACAGACAAAGAACATCCAGTCGTTCAAACTGACTATATTTGAGGGTCAACCATAGGACATTCTTCTAGATGGTCAAAGCGACTATCTCTAAAAGGTTAAAACCAGAGGATCAATCAGAGAGCCGACTTGACCATCATAGAGAGTCGACTTGATCATCTCGGATGGTCGACTAGATCATCTAAGATAGTCGACCTGACCATATTAGAGTGACGATTTGATTATCCCCTATCTTCTATATATGTTGTCTTTCTTCTACCTCCGTTATCGTATATGTGAGTTTGCAGTCTCTCTCTTATAAGAGACTGGAAATAATAAAATTAAGTAGAACCTTGTGAAACCTGAACATTGATATAAAATTCATAAAATCTGAAAGCATTTTTATTGTTTGTGGAGAGCCAGGTGCATGAGGCATGCTTTGATATGCAGAAACAGTGCACTTATAAAATTTTTAGCACGTTTTTAATCAAAAACGACACGATACCAACAAATTGATTTCTGAAGGCTGAGTGACGCCTTGGAAGCATCAAATTTGACGTTGAAAATCCAAAAGAAAAAACCTAATTCACTTTCCACTATGTTCTCTCTTATGCACTTCACTCTCCACGTATGTCCGAAATATCGGAAAGAAGTTTAAGCTTATTGAAAATCTGTTTAAATTCAATACACAGCAAATATGACGCTGAGCGACTAAATGAAATTCGTTCACTTCGAAAATGGTCTCGACCTTTTACTTTTCACGCGCATGATTGACGTGCAAAGATTGACTCTCCGCGACGGTTCATCCGATCCACCGCGGATGGTCCGAATGAGTGAAAACAAGATGATCGTATTGACAATGTCGGAAGCTTACCTTGATTATGCTGATAGTAAGTTTGAACTTCTTTTACCAGTCACACTGGCCATAAAATGAGAGTCTCTCTGACTATGTCAAAAAAATTATGAAAGGCCGTTTCGACGATCTAGAAGATCTGACTCTCTAAATTTTGACTCTCTAACTTTGACCCTCAATTTTTCTGCGCGTAACGACTCGAAAAATATTGATTGTCAGGGTGTTATGAATTATTTTTCTAATTTTTATTGACACAAATTTCTCAAGAAGCGTACCTGGGCCGCCGCAAGTGTAGGCGCTCCTTCGCGCTGCGGTTTGCGCACATAGGGGGTGGTACTGCGTCTGTTGCTGTAGGGGTGGTGCTTGGCTTGTTTGCAATTGGAGAAGCTGTTGCTGAGAGGCCGGAAAATGAGTAGCATTTCCAGACTGTGGTGGTAGTGGTTGCTGATGGTATTGTGCAACTTGTGAATGTTCATTGTGGGTGTGCTGCTGGTGGGGGTGGTGATGATGAAGGGGGTAGGAGTTACCCCACACATAATGCTGCTGCCAAGAAGCACCAGCGTCTGCGCTAGCCATGCCTTTTCCTTCTTCCTTTTCCATAAGAAGGTGCCAGCCTTTTTTTTATTCACTGCACTGATCAGCACAATTATCTCTTTCACTTTCGGGTATGAGTAACTCACAATTCACAATCAATTCACGATTCTGATGTTAATCTTTTTTCTATCATGTGACCCTTAGGCTTTACTAGCACCACTGGTTCTATTCATTTTTTTTAAATCTCTAAAATGTGTTCTGCTGCAGATTTAACGATGTCTACAGAAGATGAAACACCTGAGTCCTCTTTTACCATTATATACGCCAGAAGGGCTGTCTATTTTAAATATAATTTGTCCACTTCATTATTTGCAATATCGCATTTCCAGATCACATAAATTAGACTTGTTTAGTTCATCGTAGCAATTATTCACGTAAAAATCTTGTTAAAAATGTTGTAAAGATTCTTGAAATTGAAATGTGAGACAGAAAATTCTAAACTATCATCTTGATTATGTACAGATCAAAATAATGCATTAGAATTTACGCTGTTAAATAAAGTATAAATACGAGTAGGGGAGAGTGGGGTATGGTGCCGGTGCAGGACGCGCGCGCTTGTCAGATTTCACGCGAAATCCATCAATAATGGGTTACCTCGCGCTTCGCAGTCAGATATTTGTTCATTGCACTCGAAATGCTTGAATGAAATTTTATCAAAAACATCTTTTTTAGATTCCAGTATTTGTATGCACCTCCATACTCTGAATTTCTGTGTAATGAAGTATAGTTAAAGATTAAACTGCTCATAGCTCTGTAAGCTTGAAAGTACACATTCTCATCGTGATACTCGAGCTTCGCGCTCGCTTTTCGATAGACATTTTTAAATGTGTATTTATTTTCTGAGCTACTTTAGAATAAAATCTATACTCCTTTCTTCAGACATTCTTCCCTATCTCGCGTTGTTATGCTAAAAATAGGATTTTTGTTTTCATAGCATTTTTGATGGATAAAACAAAATCTCCTACAAGTCTTCTTTTAGACTTTTTACGTATCTCGCGTCTTTTGGCGTAATATTGGAATTTTCGATTTTTGCATATCAATTTCGATAAATAAATTCAAAACGACGAGTGCTGTCAAAAAATGGTTCAAAGAAATGTTATGGGAATTTTTAAACGCTGAAATTCCTCCAAAAACATTTCCTCATATTTCGCGTCGTTTGGCTTTTTTTGTTCAAAATTTGAATGTTGGATTTTTCCGTAGTATTTTGGATAAAAGAACTTATCTGTCGTCGGTTGACTTAAAATTAGAATTTTCGAATTCTTAATTTTCGTTGCATAAGACCAAAAAGACGAGTCCTATCAAAAAATAAAAACAAACTTTTTTACATATTTTGAAAAGCCTCAATTCTTCTCTTGAACTTTTTTACGTATCTGTCGTCATTTGGCGTAAAAATGAAATATACGATTTTTGGATAGCATTTTTGATGGATGAAACTATAAACGTTGGTCAAGGCATGCTGTTTAACGAACTTGTGCTTTCTTTTAGGGTAAAAAAAATGTTTCAAAGCTCAATTTAATCCGTTCATTTTTTCGAGAGTTATCGTGTTCACGGACGGATGGACGTACGGACATACACAGAGGCAGACAGACGCCATCGCCAAAACTTAATATTCGGCTTCGGCGGGTCTCAAAAAAAGAGATCCGTTGAAAAACTGAGTTGTGAAATTTCGGACAATTCTAATACTTCCTCAATCATAAATGATGAGAATGTAAAAATAGTGATGTGATGCAATTTCTGTTCTGAAATACTTGTCAGAAGAGTAATTATGAAAAAACAGTGTTGGCTGAAACAGTTGGAAAAGTTTTTGGCAGCATATTGCAGCATATTTTGAAATACTACAAATATATAATATATTTGCAAATATATTGCACCGAAACATACGGGGCACGATGGACGCCGCGCAACGGTCCATTGTATTTCAGCAGGGAGTAAGAGGTTATAACTGCTTTTGCTTTACTTTGATTGATAAGAAAAAATTTAGTTAGTGTTGAAAATGTCTGGAGTAATTTATGGGGCATGACGGCCGAAATGCAACACCCATCAATTAATTAAATATCAACAAATAACATAGTTAAAAAGGGGGTTTGAGTATTAGCACATATTCCCTGATAATGCGAGGTTTACCTTAAAAAATACAAACATTAAAATTTAAATTTTAATCCAGGGCATTAAAGTCAAAGCGCAGCACCATATCCCGCTCTCTCCTGCGTGCAAGAATCTAAAAACATTAACTGAAACTATATAGATTGTAAACTAAAAGATATTTCATGGCTTAAATACGTCTTCTAAAAAACATTTTAAAAATGTACTTTTTAGAAAAAAAAACTATAAGTGAAAGATAAGAGCGGCTAATCATGAAATTATAGAACTTTAAAGCACAATTTAAATAATATTAATTTCTTCACAAAATGGTATGCAATATACTTGCAATAATTATTCAAAAAAATTCAATAAATTATGATTAATCGCTCTTGAAATTAGGTTTGCAATTTTAATTCCGTACATTCTACATCTAAATATGCACACGGAGAAACTTTTGATTGTCAAAGATGTCATAATATTTATTTTTACATTAAGACAATAGCAAGCCAGGATATAGCGTCACTTTTACAAAAATTACTGTCGTGAATATAAAATTGTGAAGTTACTAAGTTTATTAGAATATAATTGAGATGAAATATTTGCAATTATGCCAAAAGAAAGTTTTCATAATCCCTACGAAAGACTGTAAAGTTCACAAAACAAAACAGAAAAGACATTCTGTCTATGTGCCTTCTTCATATTTCTAATTTTTCCTATAGAAAAAAGGAAAATATGCCATTGGCGGAACAGCAAAATAAAAATAAATTCAATTTGACTGTTTTATACATATATTGCAGTTTCACGCATTAATAATTGTATACACTTAACACACAATTAGTCATTAATATTATATTCTAAGCTGAAACAGAAAAAATCGTGTTAGAAGAAAGCAACGCTGGCAGAACAGCGAGCAGCAGAACAGAGACATTTCCCTGTGGTAAAACAAACTATAAGATTGAGCAATTCGATCATCCTCATGAACCTCGGCGCATATGACGTCATTCGGACGTGAATTTCCTATTTTAAATAGGAATTTCGGAAAGCACTATCTTGAAGTATTTTTCCTCTTATTGCACCCTCCTGTTGAGAATGTTAATTTTTCTTTATACATACATGCATAACCCTCGATTAGACATAGTTTACAGATACCGAAAATGGTCGATTCCGCATAGTGCGCGAAGACGATGAGCAAAATCCCCAACATCGGTTAGCAAAATGCTTTCACCGTTGAGCAAAATGCTCTCCATGGTTACCAAAACATTTTGCTCACTATGTGAACATCGTTCTGAGTGAAGTTAATTTAGTCATTTGTGATTGTAGTATATTCGATGTCTTTAAACGGTAGACAATCTCAGGTTTTACATTGTAATTTGTAAAGAAAAATATTATTCAATTCACGAGGCCTCACGGGCGAGTGCTCCCTGTTCGTGTGAAGGCACAGCTCTCATCCTTCGCCTCACCTACGAGATCATGTTGGGCCTTCACACTCGCAGTGAGCGAACCGCGCATTTAGACTCTCGTATCGAAATATGCTATTTCTAACCTATTTTGCAACGTATAATATCTGCGGTTTTATTATTCATTTTCTGAACATGAATTTTTCCTAACTTCAATTTGCTATAGAAAATATTAGTCTTTCCAACACTAAATGGCAATTATTACGTTTGGAGTATATGTATGATTGATATCATAGTAAATTCCAGAGATATTCTTTACCTGAAGTTGGATAAAAACGCTGCAAACAATTGAAAACTACAATTATCCGACGGCAGATAATTTTTATCCGCCTCGTGATAAAAATTATCTGCCGACGGATAATTGTAGTTTTCAATTGTTTGCAGCGTTTTTATCCAACTTCAGATAAATAATATCCCTGGGATTTACTGTAATGGAAACAAATTTCTTCGTTTCGCTGTGACAATAATACTATTTTTTTGAATATATACTAGCTTGCAATCGAACTCTTGTAAAAATAAATATTATAATAACAAATTTTACAATCAATAGTTTCTCCGTGTAGAATCTCTCTAATATATTTAATTTACGTATGCTATTAATATTTTCTAAAATTATGATACTCTCTGATTGTACATATAAATTAGTAGTTTTCTACTAATGAAATAGTGCAAACACGTTTACCAACGGCTTCAGTAAGCACTTCTACTGATCTTGAGTAGAATATAAAATTACTATTATGCAGCAGTAAACTACTAATTCACTTAGTAAGGCTTACTATTCGAATTTAGTAAGCCTTCTAACTAAATTAGTAGTTTTCTACTAAAAATGAGTACAAATTCTTACTAAAGTAATTGGTAAACGACTTAGAACTATTTCTTTAGTAGAAAACTTCTAATTCAGATTTAGGGATAAATCAGTAATCTAACAAAATGGTTTCCGGCAGCGGTACTACTACTTGATCAGTCATACACAAGAACATAAAAAGTTCAACGTGAAAGTGAAATTTCACTGAGAATCAGTGACTACTTTTTTGCTATTTCAGTCAATAAAAATACACTGAGAATCAGTGAAAATTTCACTGAAATTCAGTAGTATTTCAGTGACTGTCTATTTAAAACTTCTGAAATTTTGAGTGACCGTCTCTGAAAATTCCAGTGCTTGTTGACAAAATGAATCAGTAAAATACAACTGAATTCCGATGAAATTGTCATTGATTTAAATAGCGAAAAGGTCATATTTTACTGGGTTTTTAGTATAAATTGTTACTGAAATTTGAGTAACTCATTGAAAAATATTGGAACTTAGGTGAATAATCACTGACTCTCAGTGAATTTCCACTGATACAAATAGCGATAAGTATATCACTGATTCAAATTAAGAGAGAGTTACATGTTGTATTTTATAACTGATTCATTCAGTAGTTTTCTACTCTCGGCAATTCACTATTTCAATCAGTCAAACTAAAAATTGGAAAACAATTTATCTAAAAGTTGAACTTCTTAGCACTGCTTGAATTTTTCCAATCTTGATTGATTCAGATTTAGAGGCATGGATATAAATTCAGCTCGAGCTAGAGTTTTAAAATACTAGAGAACCAAAAGGCAAAAGATATTCTCAAGAATATTTTTAAATTTGAGAACTTCTCAACAATTTTCATTCTCTTAATATTATCTAGGTTTTACAATAAATATTATTCTAATTCATAAATCTGTAACCTCTGAGAAATGTGTATTCTAATTTAAACATTTAATAAGCGCGAGTATTTTTTAAGATTTTAAATTAAATTGTAAAAACGCTGTACATTGTACCATTTTTCAAGATGCTCATTACAAAAATTTAATTTAAAATTCTTTAACTCTGAACTCTTTTCAATTAGAAATTGTAATTTTTAATTTTCCAATTTACAAATGATCATATTATCATGATTCTAATTTAAAAGTTACTTAGTTTAAAATACTTTCAATCGTGAAATAATTGTTCTTTTTCTCAATAAATCCCAGTTCAAAATATTCACTTTAGAACAATCCAATTTAAAATTGTTCAAGCTTTAATGAAAATTTCCAATTGAAATTTTTCGTCCTACGGAATTGTCTTGGAAATGAACTGAAAATAAACTGAAATAAACTGGTTGCTGAATTTTTTTTCATTATTTCGGGTAAATAACAGAAAATCGAATAATTATTCCCTAAAAAGTGTCTTAAAATGATTCGTTATGACTATGCTAATATGTCTTCAAAAAATAAAGTCATTCGTGTATATATACAATAATATTTTCGAGAATCCTCTGAATACAATATTCTCTTTAACAGGCATATTTTTAATTGAGTTGACCTGGAAGTTCAGGATTCTTACTCTTCGAATTTGAATCAGTGATCTTTCACGGCTAATTAGTGAAAATCCTTACGAAATTTATTCAGTAAGTGATTTATGTATATTTCATCAGCGAAATATCGCTAGTTCAGACAGTATTGTAGCACTTTAAAAATGTAAAAACTATTGAAAAAAACACCACTTTGATTATTATTAATTTAATGATTATGCAAATTACTAATCTCAATCCGCACTCGATCTGCAACGCGTACCGATGGTGTTGTGACTGAGGTTATGTTTCTAAACAAATTAGTAGGTTATCCTTACGAATTTCGAGACTAATTTCTTTAGTTTTGAAGATTTTACTATATCCTTTAGTAGAAAGTGTTAAAGTTAGTTACTAATATGACAGTGCAATATACTGGCTACTAATGGAATTGGCCAAATTTTGATTAATTCAGATTTAGAAAGCACAAGAAACCTACAGGTGATTGGACGATCAACTTAATATTCACGACAGTTAATTAAAGTTAATCCAACAGTCTCCGGTGTTTATATTCGACTGAGTGATCTAATTGTAAGATCGATACATGGTTAGTTTCCGTACGAAATTAAAAAAAGCAAAACACTATCACTGAAACTTCGTGAGAAAAAACTCTGCGTATCATTTATGGAATTAGGGGGGATGTTTATGCAGCAAAGGTTTAATTTATATTTCACAATCTTTAATGTATGTATCTTTCAATGACTCAAATTAGGGGGAAAAAATTAACAAAAGGTCCCTTTTTCTGAATTACATTTCAACCCGCGACCTCTATTTGTTTTCTTTCTCAAACAAAGAAGATAGAAAATCGACCGTTAACAATGGATCCTGATGTATATATGTGTCTCGTTCCAATTCTCCGTGTTTAGTAATTTGTTTATTAATTAATTGTTGTAAAGACATAGGTTATGTTCACCGATTAATGAGAATTTCAATATGTTGGCCAAATTCGAATAGTCCGACACGAACGATCACGACCGTAAGGAAAGCCAAGCCCGCAAAGACTGAGCTACCGGACAGCTTTTCCCGAGAGGGTTGCAAATATTCCAGGGCGAGGGAACGCGGAGAAGAGCGTGAGGGGTTGTCGTTGTTCGGTCCACGTGCACCTGAAGGCACGTTTCTTGGTCACGTGTTTTGGGTTGCACGACGCGATAGAGTACAGAGCTTGTTCGCCCAGCCACCCCATCTCCTCACTGGTTAAACCCACTACTGATTCCACTATTTCAGATTTCTCTCCCAACGACAGATTTCATGGAAGTGAGTAACAGAAGAAGAAGCTAGATTCAATTATTCATTGAGTTGTGTAGACCTGGAAACTCTGCGACATACTTGAAGTATAGTTGCATACACATTACACAATATGCATGCTGTGCATCAAGCGCGAAATTATTTTTGAATACAAATTTAGTTTCAAGTGACGAGCTGTAAGGCTGTTCACTATTGGTTATCTCAACTAAATGAATATGTATGATTTTTATTTGTTTTATACACAAAATGCATAAAACAAATGTAAATCATATGTATATTAATATTTCCTACTATACTGCAAAAAATTACTGGATCCAAGGAAATGCGTTTCTTTGGTTTCTTTCTTTCGAACCAAGGATTTTTTTACTTCAGTTGAGTAAATATTGTTTAGAAGAGCAAGTAATTTAGGTTTCTTTGAGTGAAAGAAATATTTTTTCCAAATAAATGATTATTCATCTAATTGAAACAAATATTTACTCGATGGTAAGAGTTGATACGATTATTGCAAGCAAATAATTATTTAGGTTTGAAAAATACTTTGAAAAATAATATATTTATATATTTGATTGAAAGAAATCGACGCTTAAATGAACAATATGCAGTTAATTAATACGAAAAAATATTTGGTCGAACAAGGGAAACACTTTCTTTAAATAAATACATTTGAATTTCGTTGAAATAAGTATTTTTTTAATTAACCAAATCACCATATTTGTTTCAATTATACATTTATTTCAGTGAAAAGAAATTTTTTTTGAATGGAATGTTCATGAAATTCATTGGTAGAGAAATTTATTTATTTCATTAAAAAAAAATTGATCATTCTAAATAAATGTTTCTTTCGATAGTGAATATCTGATTTGCAACTTTTATTAGTTCAGGACAAATGTCGCTAGTTTCCGCAGAGCGTGTTATCTCTCAATAGAAATTAGTTCTCAAGGTTATAAGCTAGCAAAAAATTTTCATCATAGTTATAAATTTATAATAAAAATATGTGATGGTCTATAGGTATATCACCTGATCTAGGCTTTCTCTGCTCTCAGCATTAGCATTGACTGTGCTTGAAATACTTTGAGCATTTTTGTTTACCCAATAAAAATAAAAATAAATATTAGGGGAGTATCGTACAGGCTGGGACGGGTTTTGTTTTTGGCCCATAATTCTTTTCCATGATAATATTTTTGGGCTTACATTACACCGTTTTGAAGGTCTATCAAATAACTTCCTTTTTTTGAATAAGACATATATGATTACGATGCAAAAAAAAAATTACAATTGATTTTCTGAATGTCTTCCAATTTTTCAAAAAAATTTTGTAGAGTAGGTTGGGACACCTCTAAAAACATGAAAAATAAGTGTCAACAATAATTTTAAAACGCCACAGAGTACCGTTTAGTGAATATTTATTTGTTTAAATGGGTTTTTACATAAAAATAAGTGATCCCCTGTTCACTTCTTCGCTTGTAACGAGACATGTTGAAATGTCAAGTGTGGAAAGTATATAATAATGATCGAAAGTGCGATTATTTTGATTATTAACACGCAAAAGTTACTCCAACGTCGATTTTTAGTAAAAAAATAGCGAATAAGTGTCAAAAGACGTGTCCCAACTTATACGGTACACGTGTCCCAACCTATAAATTCAACGGCATTTTTCATTGCTGGAAAAAAATGATCTGCACTATATGCAAAATCCTCTTCAGACATAATAATTCATTTAAACCATAACACATTAAACTCACTTACCTTGCAATTTCGATGAAAAATTCTCAGTTAATGGGGGTTCAATAATGTCAACACGACAATTAACCCCGATTTAACATAGAAAGTGAGCTACTATTGATACTGATATGTGACAGTAATAACAGGTGACTGAAGTGCAAAGCAATGGAGAAAACGCGCTGTCCTATATAGTGTCCCAACTTATACGACTCTCCCCTACTATTAAAATAATATTAAATTATTATTATGAAAAGTTGTAGGCTCCGGAAGCTACGATCAGGGTTCCTTAAATCAACCCATCCCGACGCAACTGGAACGTGTATCCAGTCCTGCTCCTTCTATCCCAGAAGGTACGCAAGAGCGGGAAATTTACGCAAGAGACTTCGTACAACACTGTCCCTTGGAGTCCGGTCTCTGGCCGCGGATGACCTTACGCGGCAGCCGGCTCGGTTGGAGATGAAAGTTTCACCTCCAGATACTTTTTTAGAGCTACCAATCTTTGTAGAATGTTATGACGAACAGTGTTGACAGACCAGATGAAGTGATCCCAGAAGAACAGCCTTTTGCATCCGGTTTGCGATGGACTGAGCCTGACGCTGGTAAGCCGGGATTTTGTTGAGTTGGCCAAGAAATGAAGCTTTCATACCTCCAAGACAGCCGATTATGAGAACTACAAGATGGACTTTGTAGCCTTGGTACAGCCTGCTTAAGTCGAAAAGAAGTGCTTGATATTTCGCCCGTTTTTCTTCCTCCTTTGCCGTGATATTACCATCGGCCGGTGCCGAGAATTCAATCACGTAAATGATCTTGGTCTTCAGATCTTGGAGGACAATATCAGGCTTCGTAGCACTGATACGTTGAGTGGTGGAGAATGATAAATTCCAGTAGATCTTACACTGATCATTCTCCACAACGGCATTGTGTCTCTCTATGTACCCGTAGCGTGCATATTTTGAGCATCCACTGAGAACATGTCCAAGTGTTTCTGGCTCTTGCTTGCACGCTCGGCAGTTGGTATTACCTACAGGTACATTCATTATGCGCTCACGGTAAACTAAGGTGTCTATAACGCCGTCTTGACAAGCAAAAAGAAATCCCTCAGTCTACGACTTTAATCCAGCAGACTTGAGAAACATGTTGGACAGACCCATCGATAGCTCTTCTCTACGTATAATGCCGTAGAATTCACCATTAAGGGGCTTGTCAGCATGCTCCCTTTGTAGAAGCGAATTTTCTGCTTTCTGTACACGACTTTTGAACACCAGAGGTGTTAGTGATGCTAGGCTATGTGCAGTGCCACTGGAATCAAATGGGAGACCAAGCTCCTCTGCGGCCCTATCTGCGGCACGGTATAGAAACGCCGCAGCATTTACGACTTCATGTTGATGTACGAGTCGCGTAAGAGAATCTGTGCTATTTAGAACTGAGCAGGCTGTAACCAGAACCGTTCTTCGATGAAGACAGTCCAAGCTTAGCAAGCCTCTACCTCCTTTATCTCGAGGAAGGTATATTCGAGGTACGGAAGATCTTGGATGATGACTTCGATGAATTGGCATCATCTTGCGTGTGCTTCGGTCAAGTTGCTTCAACTCATCGACGTTCCATTTTAATACACCAAACGTGTAGAGCAGTATAGCAACAACCAGCATATTGGTAGCCTGGATCTTATTCTTCCCAGATAATTTGGAAGCCCAAATTTTTCTGAAAATTTGGCGATACCTTTTTTCAAGGGCCGTTTTTAACACACGCACATTTTGGGTTTCCGCTTGCGGTATTCCAAGATATGTATATGTTTCTCCATTACCAAGATGTTAAATGGTATTTCCGCCTATGAGTTGAACATCCTGATCGTCACGCGATGATGTAGTTTCTGGTTTCCTTGGTGTAGGTGGACGCAGGCACACTTGTCCAGTCCACAACTCATGCCAATCGGTTTAGAGTACCTATTTACCGCCGCCACAAGGATGTTAAGGTCCTCTTTTGAAGAAGCAACGAGTATAAGGTCGTCCAGGTATAAAAGGTGGTTGACCTTATATTCTCTTCTGTTCGGCGGGCCACATAGGTATCCAGAGCTTTTGCCTCGAAGCACAATAGACAGAGGCAAGAGAGAGCTGCCACAAGAGCATAAGCTCTTTTATGAATCTCACTATTTTCGGATGCACCTCCAGGCACTCAAGGAGCTTGATAAGTAGCTCATGGTTCGTGTTATCGAATGCCTTACGGTAGTCGATCCAAGCCATGAACAGATTGCGTCGATACCTGATCGAGTCCTGGGTAATACACCTGTCTATTAACAGGTTCTCCCTGCAACATTCCAGCCCTCTCTTGCATGCACGTTGTTCAACAATTGCACTCCATACCAGCTCGATGGATGTTAATATCCTCTCTTTGAGGATGCCAGTGAATGGATGGGTTGTTCTCCGTTTAATAAAGTAGTAAATATACGAGCTAGATGTTGGTGGGTAGAAGTGAAATTCTTCCACCAAAAGTTGTTGATTTTATCTGGCCCTGACGCTGAAAAGATCTTAGTTCTAGCGATAGATCTTCATCTAGCTGACAGTTATCTTCATCTAGCTGACAGTTATCTGCATATACTTGCTCTCAGAAGACTTGAACCTCTTCTCGACTAGGCAAATTTTAGCGGCACATGACATTTTATTGAACAGACGGGATGGATGAGTAGAACAGGTGAAATTTTCCTGAATCAACTTTACTCGCCGTTCAAGGCGCTCTTTTGCTATTGAAAGAGATCTTATTTTTTGCGTCCAGTGCTGCTTGATGGTCAACAATTTACACTTGTTCAGCGTGTGATTTGCTTTCCTTAAGTTTCGAGCAAGGGCCCTAACTTTTGGAGTGAATTTTTTATTTGATGTTATGTAGCTAATCAAGCACTGAAAATTTGATGCATGCCGTCTCGCCGTTTTAATTGTAAACTGAAGCTGTGCAATACGCTCGCAAGTCTTACTCAGGCGTACTGAAGTATCGTTACTTCTACTGTCGCTAAGCAGGGTGACCGCCTCCTCGTAAACTACACAGCTCAGATTCGGGGAGCAAATGGGAGAGAGCAGAATTGGCTTCAGTTAATTTGTCCATCCTGAGAAAGACTTTTTGGTGGATTTTTGTTCTCCTACTTCTTACGTTGGCATTATCGGCTATCTGCATAGGTAGTCTTGCTGGAACGGGTGGTATGTTCGCTGGAGGATGTTACTCTTCTAGATAAAGAGCTTCATATCCATTTTTGAGCAAAATGGATACCTGTTCTCTTAAATACTGAGGCATTTATGAGCATATTGCGGGTGCATATTGACCCAACGTTCATGTAACCTCCGCATGAATCCTCTTCACGCTGGTGAGCTTCTTTGCGAACAGGTAAGAATGTCCCTCCTGAGTTGGTCCCAGGGCCATTGCCTGGTCGTCGCTTCGGTTCAATCTTATTGCCACTCCCAACTGAACCATGGCCTCCATGTGAGAGTGGCCTATTGTGGGTGGCACTGCGCGATACTGGTGACGTAACCGCATAATTCGTTGCATTGGGAGCCGGAGCTCTCGGGTGATGGGGTCGCCACATCCCTACGCTTATTATTATCATTTAAATGGGCCCACCATCCATCCCACAGGTACTCATGACCTGGTACTTCGTTACTAAACACGGTCGCGAAACGCGGCAAGTGATGAAAAAAATTAATGTCTCAGGCTTAAGATGGTTACAGCCCAATATGTCGAAGGCATTTTTAGTTAGAGTTGCATTTTTTATTTTTTGGATAGTACGCACAGTATTAAAACCCCATTTTATTTCAAGAAATATTTGGTCAAATTTGTAACCAATGAATCACATCTTCCAAATAAGAAAAACTTTTTCAGAACCCAATCATAAAAATGGCGTGTTTTAATGCCTGCATAGACAAACGCAAAAGTACGCGTTTTGAGCGGTGCTTGGCGGTGCGTTGGATAAGTTGCAAATGAGGGTTCAGTAAGCACGGTGTGATGTCAGAGTTCAAAAAAAGAGCTCAATTTGTGCGTGTCTCTGTATTTTCGGAACGCTTAAGAGAGACCGTGGTTGACAAAGATAGAAAGAGAAATGCATAGCGGATTGGTGAGTCGATGTTTTTAACGTAAAGTGTAGCGTGCTATGCGAGTAATTTTACACAAATATATTTTCTCCAGGTTTCACATCATTCATGATTTTATCATGAAAACTCTCGTGCGTGCCTTCACCGACTCAAAACGCGAGTTTGCGTTTGGCTATGTAGGCATGAAAACACACAATTTATGATTTTGTTCTAAAAAGTATTGTGCGTGACTAGTGTGAACTGACGGCTTGTTTTAAACGAGCGAAATGTTTTTGTAACGAGTGATAAGTGAGGGCGCCCTCACCTACGACTCGTTACAAAAACATTGCGCTCGTTTAAAAAAAGACGTGTACAATGCAATGTACTATTATTTCAGCTGACGGAGTTTAATTTGTTTGAAGGAAATATTTTCTTGACTTAAAATCACATTTGTATAATTTGTCCTCTTGGATAATGGTTTATTTAACATTATTTATTTGAGATTTTCTTTCGCTTAGAAAAATTATAAAGCAGACTTCACAGAAGTTGAGTTTTGAAACTATAAAGATGAATTTTTCACCAAATGACCGAATTTTCAAACAAAAAGCATTCAACTTCAACCAAAAACAGTTGGATTTTCAACCAACTAATTAAATTGACAACAAAACAGTCTACACAAATTTCTACAAAAAAAGATGTTAAAAGGTGTACCAAAAGACGGATGTTCAACAAAACAGTTGAATTTTCGGCCAAAAAGATGACTTTTTAACAAAATAGTTCAATTCTTAAGTAAATAATTAATTTTTGAAAAAAAAGTTGGACTTTTAACCAAATAGTTGAATTTTCAACCGAATGGTCAAATTTTCAAACAAAAAAGAAAAAATTTCAACAAAAAACCGTTACATTTTCAACGAAAAAGTTGAATTTTCAAGCCAAAAATTAAATTTTTTAGAAGACAGTTGACTTTTTAACAAAACTTTATATTTCCAACCAAGAAAGATGAATTTTTGACCGAAAGAAATTAATTCTATACCAAAAATATAATGGTTGAGTTTTCCACCAAAAAGCATGATCTTTTAACCGAAAATAGTTCCACTTTCTTATTGGGTGAATGAATTTGTTAAAAAGGGGATAAAGCGAAATAGTGAAAAGAGGGTGAAGTTTGAAAAGTCTTCATTTTGATTCAATTTCTATCATTGATGGTTTATTTTGTTTTTTGAAATATTACCTGCAATTATATTTCGATGAAGTTTATTCAGAATAAGCTCGAAATAAAGTAGCTAGGTAACTAGCTAGATATTATTTAATTAGTTAGTTAATAATTTGTTTTAAGCAACTTAAAATGTGTTTTAATAAGAACTATCAAAATATAGTAGTTGATAATATTTCTAAGAACAAACTAGGCTATCGATGATAAAGATTGAATCAAAATTATGATTTTTTTCTAAAGCGAATAAAAAAATATAAAATATAAAAAAAAATGTTCAATAAACTATCACAAATTCAAATTTTTTCCGAATCGAAGATAGAATTCTCTTTTATAATTAGTTTACATTCATTAATGTGACTATTCTTTCGATTTTATAAAACATTGTAAACGTTATTGAATTTTATGGTGAGATAACTATAGAATATCCTTAATTTAAAGACAACTTTAAGGATATGCTCCATGTATAATGCACCTCAAAATTCAGAAATTTTTATAATGAACTGCGAAATTGAAAAAGTGTGATTATTATTTTGCTCATCGAAACTAATTAGGAACCAAAGTGTACTTTAGAAAGAAATAATTCTGATATTGTTCCTTCAACAATACATAGTTGACTTGAAATTCTCATTCAATTGTAATTATCAGTACGCTCATTTCATTCCTCACGAGACTCCGGTTATTCATACCAAAATGTCTGAAGGCGTAACTAAAGTCTTTAATTTAACTGTGGGAGTTAAAATTGCTTATAATTATTCCTGTTATAATTATTTTGTGAGCTAAAATGAGTCACAATTATTGCTGTTATAATTATTCCGGCGAGCTAAAATTGGTCCCAATTATTCGAGTTATAAATATTCCTCGTTTAAATCAAACTTCCCTTACAGACAAATGTGTCATAAACAAGCAATTTATATAACCCTGCGACCCGTTGGTTCTATTATTGTTTCAACGTTAATCCATAGAATGTGGTTCTGTCTTATATTAAGCATACGGTATACGGTATAAAGGTCCTATTATAAGAGAATTAATTAAATCGCAGTTCTCACGTATATAAAATGAGTGGACAAGTTATATTATTAGCTGAATAAGATTTATTTATATTTAGCAAACAAATTAGACCGTGGCTAGTAGCTACGCATACCGGAATTTCAGTACGAATAGCAAGAATTTTGTAGGTGGAATACAAACAGACAATTCCAACTTTTTTTTACATACCGAACTGCTAAAATGACTTTTTTCTTTTAATCTCTATAAATGTTAATTTGGAGTTTTTATTATCTATTTCTACGGGCTTCCATAACAATATTAATCGAAATCTTGAAAACGAAATTAAAATTAATTATTGCAATCGTTGGAGTCATGCAGTTTTGGCTCGGATATATGTAATTTTGCCCGAAAACCAAATTTTGAGGTTAGGTCACTTTTTCGAATGACACTGTTTGAAATTTCACTTACATTCGATTGAAATTTTATGCAATCTACGTTATTAAAAGTTTACATAGAAAATATGAATGGCTCAATTTGCCATTTTATCATCGTTCAAGCTCTGAACGCATTTTTCCAGGAATGTAGACAATTTTACTATTTCACATTGCAATATGTGCAAGGAAACTAACGCCATTACCTGCGTGGTGAATCTAGACTCGGGAAGAGTCCGGATGTTAAGACATTTCGAGCGCGGACAGCACTCGGATGGGTGCCCATTTGCGACGTACGATCAGGTAGTGTATTTGCTGCGTTTTAACTAGTGTAAACTCTGGCAAGCCGGAGATTTGACGCCGCGGATGATTGTGTGCATTCGATGGTCTAGTTATCGAACGTGTACCTTGAAACTCTACTGTCGAAAAACCGGCTGAACTTTGTAGGCGGTTTTCTGGAGTTTTCCTCTCCCCTGGCCAAACGTCCAGAAAAATTGGAGTGCTTCTAACAAAGTCGCATGCAGCCCTGGGTTATCACTGGTTGTGATTAAATTCAAACAGGTATATGTAATCATGCTTAAAGATTTAAATGATACTTTAGCAAGGGAGGGTGACCCGTGCATAAACCTTTGTTTCATCGGGGTTTTAAATAAAGCAGAGATCATAGCGCAAAAGAAGCTCAAAAAAGGGGAAATAGGGTAATTTTCTCAAGAAATAAGGGGAAAATAAGGGAAGGATTAAACATTTATTTTTACATGTTCAAAGGAAGACACAATCTCTTTATAAGAAATTTTATATTTTTAAACAATTTTCAATGATTTTTCAAAGATTTCTGCCATTAAAGAATTTATTTTTAAAAATTGGATATACTTAGGTCGTTGGAGTTTGATGTGTCTAACATTGTTCTCATAAATATTCCTTTCCAAGATTTGTCATTTCTTCCTTATTATAATTAATATTTTCAATGTAAATAACTACACTCTTCAGTAGAGCGAGCTG
This sequence comes from Andricus curvator, assembly GCA_932195095.1. NCBI lineage: Eukaryota > Metazoa > Arthropoda > Insecta > Hymenoptera > Cynipidae > Andricus > Andricus curvator. The sequence continues at coordinate 405,154 of CAKNYM010051815.1, read as the reverse complement.
AGGATAACAATTTGTGGATCGACATTCAAAACAAGTGAAGAAAAAACATTTTGCAATCGGTTAATATCTTCTGTTCTCTTTTTTAAATTCACAATTAAACATTTTTAAAATTGAAAAAAAATTTGCCTTATTTATAGTTTTTGAAAATTTACAAAAAGAGGTTTTTTTAGATTAATTCGAACCTGAAATTTATTCAGTTTGAACCAAAGAAACATGTTATTATTTTTTACTCATGACAAAAGTTTTTTTCCCGAAAAAGCAAAATGATAAAATGTTTTTTTGGTTCAAGCTGAATAAATTTCAGGTTCGACACATTCAGTTTTTTTTAAATGTGTGCATATGACTCAATAAAAAAACATGTTTTTGTACATTTTCAAAAAAATTGTTATTAAGCAAAAAATTTATTTTTAAATTTCGTAATTTTTTATTATTTTTGACTAGTAAAACCTGTAAATATAACCAATTCGTCATAATTGTTGAACCAATAAGATTTATTTTGAATTTGAAATCGTTAAATTTTACTGATTTCAAATTTTGTTTTCACTTTTGTCGAATGCCAACCCACAAGTTTTTTTTGCCCCTCAGCTCAAACGATTTGATTTATTGTAGCATTTTCACTCCACCCTACTCTTCAGTGCTCTTAAACTTAAATTAAAAATTGCTCAAATCAGAACATTTAACATTGCAGTTGATGAATTTAGAATATTCAATTTTTTAATTTGGTATTTAACTTTGTAAATTTCAACTAAAAAGTATTCACCTTCTAATGCTTATTTAAATTATATTGGATAACAACTTCTGTCTCCAGGTTTCACATTTTCAACATGCTTTAAAATGTTTCAGCTTTAGAATTTTTAAAATTTTTTTTTAATGGTTCAACACTTGAAACGTATACCTTATTTATTCATAAATAATGTATTCAAGTGCTACGATTGCTTTAATTATTATTCAATAATGGGTAAACTTACTACTTTCAGGGAATTTTCCGCGTAATTCAAATATTGTATTTCAAATATCGTATATTTAAAGAAAAAAGTAGAAAAAGGGGAAGTTTTTTTAGAATAGGGGAAAAAGGGGAATTTGAAGGAAAAAGGGGAAACTAAGAAGAAAAAGGGGAAGACTGTGCACCCTGATAAAGGCATAGTACAATAGGCTTTGCCGCAGTACTACGGGACTTAATTGAACCAGCCTAACAAGACAATAATAATAGTAATTTGCAAGGAAAATATCACAGAAAAAACTGGGGCGTTCACTGAAGTTGCAGCTTAAATTAAATTTGGTATCGTTTAGGACTTGAGCGCCAGTAGAAACCTCTAGAGATCCAAAAGGGTTCCTTTGGAAACATTGAACAGAACAACATGAAGGCGCATTCACAAACAAACCGCTTGCAAAGTAAGCTTGATATATGAATACGCCTTTATGTTTACAAGTTTGCTATATAACCTGTAAATGATATTTATCAAGTCATTATATCTATTTTAATTGCGATTATATTTTGTACATTAATTATTTTCATTGAATTATATCAATCAGAGGTCGATTACTTGTGTGATTTAAGGTAAAGGTTGTATTATTCATTAGATAAAATGTCGAAGTGGGCAAAGCGAAAAATAGGTTATATCACAATTGGGTTCCTTTAGAGCTCCAACTGAGGTCTCCTTTAGAACAAATTCATCGTTTTGGGTTCTTTTTCAGCAGGTGGGGTTCCTTCTTGTTGCAGCTCCTTTTGAACCAAAAAGTGGTTGTAATGGAAGCCCCAGCGTTTCTCTGAGTAAACACGGCTAGTTTGAGTTGTAATATTTACTAAATTTCAGGAAAAATGCGTTCGGAGTTATTAAAAATTCAAATCTTGTTCATGACCGACTCCATTTCAAATCAGGCAGGTTCTACACTTGATGTCTAAAATCAAAATTTCAAAATTCAAAATGTCGGATCCAATATGGCGCACAAAAATTGTAAGACCGAGTCGATATGACTGCAAATTACTCTGGGGTGGGGGGGGGTCGCTGATTTCGAATCTAAAGTCAAAATTTCAAAATTTAAAATGAAGGATCCAATATGGCGAAATGTCATTGTGAGAATATAACCGATTTTGTTAAAAATCGTTACTTAGGGCTCTTTATGTCGTGGATTTCAAATATATAGTGAAAATTCAAAAATGTTAAATGTCTGATGTAATATTGCATCAGACATTTAAAATGAAAATTCAAATTCTAATCATGAAATTTTTGAATTTTCACTTTACATTTGAAATCGAGGACATAAAAAAATCCCAAGCAGCGATTTTTAATGAAATCAGTTATATTCTCACAATAACATTCCGCCATATTGGATCCTTCATTTTGAATTTAGAAACTTTGACTCTAGATTCGAAATCAGCGACCCGAAAACCCCCCGTACAGTAATTTTTAGTCATATCGGCTCGGTCTTACAATTTTGGTCCGCCATATTGGATCCGCCATTTTGAATTTTGACATTTTTGCTTTGTATTCCACTTCCACGATCCCAAAACCCCTTTAATATGACAAATAGTCAAATTTACATTAGTGGAAATCATTCATGCCATGAAGGTTCAAAATAGATAATTCAATTGCATTTTTCTTACAAACAGGAAGTTCTAGGCTGATTTGAAGCCCATATTTGGATTCGGCATAACGAAATCTATTAAAATATATGTGTAACATATTTAATATGATATCTGAGCGCCCATGGTATCCAATAATACCTTTTTTGTCAAAAGTGTCAAATTTGACCTAGATTTTCAAGGTAAAAAATATATATTTTCAGCTTCGCCGTATTTTTCCTCCATTCTGTAGTTATTCATCTGTAAATCTCACAAAAATTCATCCCTCTAGGTCATCCCTGTCAAAAGTTCTACGATTTTGTCACGAACTTTTTCACTTTAGCCCACTGTGCGCGTCGATGCATCGCATTACTCTTTATTTAATTTCTCGAAAACAAAAAAACGACTTTTGTGCTTCAAGGCTTCGAAAGAAAAAATCCTGATCTTTATTTTGAGACCAAACAAAAAAATAATGGGTCGAAATTTAAAAAAATAACCAAAATATTTTTGATTTTGAAAAAAGGGGTTAAATTTTCAATTTTTATAAAAAGGGTTATAACCATTCGATAGATCATAGAAAAATCTATCAAAAACATATACGACAAAATTTCGTTTAACCATACGAAAGCAGTTTAGTACATTCGAATTAGGGACTACCAGCACAAAATCCAAATATACCCTCTCCCCCACCTCGGCCAATTTTTATCCAATCAAAAAATTTTTTTTCCTTTAGAGTACTACCTAGTAGGACTACACTTTGCCCAAGTTTGAGTTCGATCAGAGAAAGTCATTTTTCAGGGTGGGTACACTTGAGAAATAATGCCCCATATATTATTATAGAATTCTCACGAAATAAGTAATCTTCTCAACTCTTTTCTGTATTTTATAAGAAAGTATTTACAATTTTCGAGGTATTATCATGATCTATAAGTTGACCATGTTCCTCCTTAATTTCGAAGGCGAAAATTCAGTTGACACATTCCTAAAACATCTTTACAGGTCGCTGCTAGTTTGCAATCTTTAAATCACGATTATCTCGTAGACAACTAATCAGAAAGTCAAAGAGGCTTTTCTTCAAGAAATCGAGCGAGATATATCGGAATTCTCATATACCATTAGCTATCCGAATGAAAGCAAGGTGTTATGCGAGACAGGCGACGAGTACATTGAACTCAACTGACCTGACCTGCGACAACCCAACGTGCTCGCCGATAAACTGCCGTATATCAAAGTAATCTTATGCGCAAATCATTGTAATACATATCGTACACTCTCAGTACAGTATGGTACATTTTGTGATAATTTGAGGTCGTGGGGAAGCTGTCTGAAGGAGGTAGATATTTCCTCGCAAATACATACAGATAACCACACAGAGAGTGCAGAGAAGGAGCAAAAGAGAGAAAAAGAGGGAGGGGGGGGGGGGGCAAAAAGAGCAGAGAAGAATGAGCGAAGAGAGTTATTTCATAGCTTCAACTTGAAATTCTTCCTTGACTCGCGAGCTAAAGGGGGAAAATGCAAAAGAGCTGTTGCACGAGTGACCATAATGCCCGTTTTCCACTTTGAGGGTGAAGGCGGGATGTAATTATTTTTCTGCAAGCTTGCGGCCTGGACACTGAGAAGGTAATTAACAACCGACTTCGAGTACCTAAGATGTCCGCGAAAAGATTACAAATCAAAGCAAGGAATTCCCCGTTAATCTTTGTCGCCCGAACAGTTTGTCGAGGAGTGAAAGATTTGAGCTTGTTCACTGAAAATTCTATAAGAGGTGAGAATTAATTGAAATGATAATATTAAGGAGAATATGAGTCTAAAAGTGGTATACTGAAGATATATTGAAAATGTTGCTCAAATTACCACAGAAGCATGTAATTTTATGTGAAAGTTCTCCTTCGGCATTAGAAAACTTTTTAGACCTGATGCTCAACATTTTTTTTAACTAACTAAGATATTTTACCTTTCTCTCCTAATTCTGTTGAGGGATTTTAGATTCTATCAAAATCCGCTGGAAACTTTGCACAAATTTCAAAATTGATAAAATGGGGGTGATTTTTCAGAAAATCAAAACTTTGCATATTTTTCAAAAAAGAAGCGAGATACGAAAAAAAGTTTACCCAGCAAGGTTTGCCCTCTTTTAACTCTCTACAATACGTTCATGTACCACTTTCCGATATTTAGCACTGTGTTCCAAATATTTTTATATATGGACGATTTTCAGAGAGATTTCAATATGTTCATCTCTCAATGTTTATTCGATGTTCCTAGACTGTTTTTAAACTTTTAAAGGGCCTACAGCACATATGGTGTTCCGCTTTCTTATAGTCAATACAGACCAAGTTTAAAAAAATTTCAGTTAGGCATACATTTCTTGTACTAAAGTAGTCAGTCTTTAGCATTTGCAAGTTTCTCTCCCTCACAGAAAAAACGAAATGTAATCCTTACATCGATTTCAGAGCAATCTTTACCTGCAATAAAAATTAACTTCACATGGTAAGATTTACCCGTCAAATCGGAAATGGTTACCATGTCAACTCTATTAAATCTTGTTTTGTTTCGATGCGAAAAAATTCGACCCTAGTTTTGGTGTCAACTCCGAAGTCTCTATAACTATATTGAATTTGACGAGATAAATGTTATCATAATCGATTATAACCATAAAAATGAGTGGTTTCTATCAAATTTCAAAAATGCATAACGTTTCTAGAATATTATAATTGATTAACTCTTCATAAGTCTCCTGAGAACTCCGAATCTCCAAAAAAGGAGGATCTCACGATAAAAGGTTTTTTCAAACAAAAAAATCCAATCAATAGATATGGACATTAGACACTTTAATCTTTTATTGCTTTATTTACCAAATATTTATTTATTTACCAATATTTACCAAATTATCAAAAATTATTGGTTTTTTTTTAACGAAACAATTTTTTTTCTGACCGTTAATGTACGTGTTGGATATGATTTTTCTCTATGAAATGGTCGAGATCCGAACATTTGATATCGCTACTTTTTTCTAAAATGGAAATTTAAAAAAAGCAATATTATATTAAAATTAAATTAATTAATCGACAAGTACAATCTGTATCACTTGCCTGAATGTTGACTTGTGTTACTTGAAATGTTATAAAACATAAAAATTATAATTTAGCAAGCGAGAACTCAACCATTGACATATTAACCATTATTTCTTAAAACTAATTTTTCATTTTGTGAGACTGTAAGAATGAGCAAAAAATGCAAATAAACAGTAATCACTGAAAAAATACAACTTAAAAGGGTTTCAAAACAAGTACTGATTACTGATAGATAGAAAAAATATTATTAATTATTATTTTATTAACGCGATACTAAAGTTTTAGAAATAATAATGAAGTAAAAGACCGAAGGAGGATACAAAAAAATCAAGGAGAGGCCCAGATACAAACAAAAACTACCCTTAAATTCAAATGGAAAAATGAAATTAGAACAAAAAACTCAAATTCTTCTTTAACATCATCCAGTTTCAGGGATCAGGAGATTTTAAGACAATTGTTTTCTTCAATTAAAACGATCGATTTTGGTTTACATTTAAAATCATTAATAGTGTTTCCTTTTCTTTAAAAATAATTTCACGTCTTGTATTTTTTAATAAAATTATTTATTCTAATTCAAAATCGTGAAATATACTTTCTTGAGTAGAAAAAAAGTATGAAATAATAAAAAAAAAAAAAAAAATATTTCGTAGTTTTGTCTTCATAAACTTGTATTTATCTATTTTGTTGCACAGTTGTTCTAAGCAGCTGACAGTGGAAGTAAACTAGTAATGCTAATAATGAAAAAAATGATTAATCTACTGATTTTTGTCTATTTTAATATACAAGAGTTCATCAAGTGTGTTAGAATAAATTATGTCAGGATTAGCGATAAAAAATGCTGACTACAATAGTAATCAAACTAATCAAATGCATTGAAGGTCATCTCTCTTGCTAGTTTATGGCGATAACATGAATGTCATTTCCATTTTCACAGATTTTTCGTTCTGATAGACTGATAATTAAACACACTTCTCGGGCTTAAAATAATTACTTCAGAACAGAAAATTGTCAGTTCTCAAATAATACATTTTTAGCTCATAAAATTTAGCACATGTCGCAGATTTCAGTGCTGGAAATAATTGAAAATATTGAAAATAAATGTGAAGTTCGGGACAAAGAATTTGAAGTTCTGAGTTCCTAGAAGTAGAAGGGGAAATTTCGAAGACTTCGTTTTAAAAACCACGGTCCCTGCCATGCGATTTCCGATATCGACTGCTCCATACAATGCGGAATCAAGTTCAGGTACTTGTAAGTCTGTACACACAGACAAAAATTGCCTTGGACCAAAATAACTGTTTTCTTGGATATATGAAAATTTGGTTAAATGAAAGATATGTTTAGTTGATGCAACAAAATATTTGATAGACCCAACACATTTTTTTTACTGAATCAACCAAATACTCTATGTACCAAAATATTTAGTTGAAACAATCAAAAAATATAGTTCGGTCAACCTAATATTTTGCTTTCCATATAATAACCATATTCTGTGGTTGAAAAAACAAAATTTGGTTGATTCAACCAAATCGTTTTCTGAATCCATAAAAAATCATGTAGATTTTCTCTGTTTATGGAATGAACTCTATTTTGACAGTTCGATGTTTCGCAATAATATAATACGAAGTATCTTATTTTAAGTATTGTCAAGTAAATCATTCAAAGAATTTTTAATTTAAAACATTTAAAATAAAAACGTATAAGCTACAGAAATATTTCAAATCGTAAATTTTTCTTACATAGACAATTTTTTGGTCTGTGGAAATTAAATAATCTCGAATTCTATTTTATTAAAGCTTTCAAAATTATGCAAGTATTTTTTTTAATTTATGCAGAAAAGTGTGAAGTTGAATATTAGAATTCTATTCGAAATCGTTTAACATTAAAATTTTAAAAATTTGTAGGTTAAAGGATCGAAATTTAAAAAAAAACTTTAAGAATACATCGTTTATAGATTTTGTACCAAAAAAAACGGTTACATTTCCATACTTTTTCTTCGACTGCTCAAGCTTTTTTAGGAATATTAATTCATTTGAAACCTTCAAAATTGAACGATTTTAGAATTAGAAATTCAAAGATGAGTATTTAAAATTGTTAATATTTTCAAACCTAAAATCGACAGAGCTTAAAATTACGCCATTTCCAATCAAAATTGTATTAAATTTAGAAAAAAAGCGATCCGATTTTCAGACTTGACTTATATTGAAGACTTTGCAAGTCTATTCTGTTTTACATACTAGTCGATAACTGACAAAAAACTGCTATCAAATTCGATTTACTTTTTTCTCGAAAATTTTCATTTATAAACATAGTGTGTGCATGTTTACGGACGCTCTCCAGAAAAAGTGACACGTTATTGCATAAAAATTGTGTATGAGAAAAATAGCTTGCAATTGCTTCCTCATAGAAGGAGAAATTTTCAAATCTTTTTCTTCTTGTGTGTACGTAAATTTGGTTTCTTTACCATATCTCGAAAAGAGAAAGATCAATGGTCATGAAATTTTGACAAATTGTGGCTCCAATTGATGCCGAGGTCTCATGGGAGTTTAAACTAAATCGACCAATTAGAAGTGTTTTGTTTTGCGTTTGGAAATTTAAATGACCTTCCATGTCCTACCAATACTGTTTGTTTTTTAATTTTTGAACAAAATTATTTACCTGGTTTATAAGAGGAAATCTTTTTTATTCTGTGAATATAACAGTACTATATTTGAAGTAACTGTTCGCGTCTTCGAGACGCGACGATTGACCTATTGACGAACCTTCGATGACCTTTCATTTACATTAAGCAAACTTATTTTTTTACAATTGGAATATTAGACTACCGTAGGTTGGAAATCTGTTCGTTATAACAAAACACACTGCTTGACCTTTTGATGGTTTCTATGATTTTCTGAAAATAAGATTTTTGGTAAGACAAAAAGACAAGCTTAAAAAATATGATAAGTGTTCATTTTTTATATTGTGAGAGAAAGCCCTCTCTCTAGTAGGAAGCAAATTTATTTGATACTTTTGAGGATGCAAAGGTATCATTTCAATACACCCATAGTATTTCGCAGCAGTATTTTTGTATTACTTCTTGTAAATATATTTATTTTGCAGATTTGCTATATATACATATTTCAAAAATAAGTTTCCGGAGGTATATTGCAGAAAAGGGAAAAAAATGAAAAGGGAATTAAGGGCTGAAGGCTCGGTGAGCTCATGCGTGGAACGCGAGCGAGCTGGCGGATTGTTTCTTCCTCCGAGCCGCGAACAATTTATATTTTAATCGGACAAGCCTCGGCGGTTCAGAGGCTTTATCTGTCGGATGACAGGCGATGGGCCCTCGTTCTACCTGCGCGCATATCTCGTCTCCTCTTGTCTCCTGACCGCCGCGCCGCGCCGTAGTCACCCCGGGAAAGAAAGCAAACGCAGAATCGAAGAATCAAACAACCCTGATGAATCCTCAACGAGAGGTTTCATTCAAATATGGTCCTAGTCAAGCGCAAAAACAGTCAGCAAAGGGATTGTCCTTTATTCATCCCTTTATTACACTTAAAAACAATAATTGAAAAGAGTTATTCCATTTTATATATTTCACCAAAGTCGGTTGCGACCTAATTTTTTACCATTCGTTATGCTTAACCATACTAAACTTCAATGTTTTTAACTCATTTATGACCTAAATTTATAAAACTGAAAGGTCCCGGTGCATAAGTGCCAAACTAATTGTTTTAACCTAACTCATGTCTCTGCAGAATATTATGGTCCAGTTCGATTTAGAAGTGGGTCAAAATGCATGTTTGGAATTTTTTCTTAATCTGATTACTTTTTTCGCCTGCTCTTTTCACGATTCAATAGAGGTGGACTTGTAAGCGAAAAATATGATCGTATTAATTGAAACGTTTCCAGTTAAGAGTCTCCATACTGTGCACGTGTACAGTTGGTCGTATCCCATCTGTGCACGTGGACTTGTAAGCGAAAAATATGATCGTATTAATTGAGACATGCCCAGTTAGGAGTCTCCCATCTGTGCACGTATACAGTTGGGAGTGTCCCACCTGTGCACGTGAAATTGTCAGTTGAAAATCTGATAGAATTAATGTAGACGTGCACAGTTTGGAGTGTCCCGTCTGTGCACGTGCACAGTTGTGCCAGTGGCCAAGAACGTGCACAGTTGTACCGCCGGCCTTCGACGTGCACTCGTGCACAGTTGTACCCTTCGAAAATTGAGACGCGCACAGTTTGGAGTCTCCCATCTGTGCATGTTGACTTGCAATTCTAAAATCTGATCGTATTATTTGAGACGTGCACAGATGGGACACTCCCAACTGTGCACGTCGGCATTTCGACGTGCATAGATGGTACCCTAGTGACGATTCACGTGAATAGATGGGAGACTTCCAACTGTGCACGTCAAAATGTAGACTTGCACAGATGGCATGTGCACAGTTGTGCCTGTGGCCAACAACGTGCACAGTTGTGCCAGTGGCCACCGACGTGGACAGATGGGCTCGTGCACAGTTGCTCCGTGCACACTTTTACCCTTCCCGTCAAAATTTTGTTTCTATGAGAATGCGTCGCACCATTGACAAGGGTTTTTCTCTGAGGTGATTGCTTCTTTCAGGATGTTCCTTTTATGATTTGACAGAGTTAAGAAATAGCTCGAAAGTACTTTTCTGTTTCTTTTTATACAGAAAAAAAATTAGACAGCTTTTTCTGTGTCAGGTCCCGTGTTTTCTAGAATGTGCCAATATTTAACAAAGGTTTTTTGCAGCTGGTTGCTTGTTTTTTTTTTCAATTAAAAAATAAAAAAGTTATGCTACTCTTTTTGATTCAACATCGGCGTATCATGGGACGCGCCGTGTCTTTGACCAGAGTTTTTCTCCGAAGTGGTTGCTTCTTTGAGGATGTTTCTTTCATGGTTCCATAGAATATTTTAGACTTTATACTTTTTTAGATAATTTTATACAGTTTTTTGTGCCTCCAAAAAACTCGAGTTTTCGCTTGCCAGACATTTTAATTTATTAATTAGTCGAATTACAAAAGCCAAATTAGTCAACATAATCTTTAGCTCGTTTAACCAAACCTCAAAATGTACAATCCTTCGCGCTATTTTGAAAATTGATATTTTGGTAGAAAAAGGCTCGGAACCAATGCAAAATTTTCAGGGAGATAAAATGAAGACCTGATTTACATTTACTGTAAATGCGGGATTTTTCCATTGTTCTCCATAAGAGTTATTCATACACGAAAATGGAAATAATCTCATAAGTGCAAGTTTACTTATTTCAGCATCAAAAATTGGAAAAGAACTCAAATTTAAAAATTCTTCTAAAAAAAAAACCTTATTAGGTCAGTTTTAATTTTAAAAATCTGCCCGCTGCGCAGGAACATTGTCCTTAAGCCACTACGCGCGCGGTTCGCTGCGCTCGCACGTTTGAGCGCGCCTATAGGGCGCGCGTCTGTCAGATCTCGCGCTTCACGCTCCGGTATTTATTCTTTGCACTCGGAATGCTTCAATGAAACTTTAGCAAAAACATCTCTTTTAGATCCCAGTTTTTTATGCATTTTCATACTCTGAATTTTCTACGTAACGCAGTATAGTTAAGGATTAAATTCATCAAAGCTCTGTAGGCTTTGAGGTACACATTCTCACCGTAACACTCGCTCTTCGCGCTCGCTTTTCGACAGGCGCAATATTGTAATTTTTTATTTTTGCATATCAATTTCAAGAAATAAATTAAAAATGACGAGTTCTGTCAAAAAATAGTTCGATAAATAAAACCAAAATGACAAGCAATATCAAAAAATGGTTGAAAGAAATGTTGTAGATATTTTGAAAACCTTCATTTCTTCTCTTAAACTTTATTCACGTATCTGTCGTAGTTTGGCTTAAAATTGGAATTTTATATCTTTGTCATAGTATTCTTGATAAATAAAAAAGAAATGAAAAGTCCAATTAAAAATAGTTATGAGAAATTTTATAGGACTTTTCAAAAGTATTTTCGACAAATTAAACCAAAATGCAAGTCTTATCAAAAAATGGTTGAAAGAAACGTTGTCGATATTTTGAAAAGCTTCAATTCTTCTCTAAAACTTTTTTCACGTATCTGTCGTCGTTTGGCGTGAAAATTGAATATTCGATTTTTGAATAGCATTGTCGATGTATAAACCCATAACCGTTGGTCAAGGAATGGGCGGATAGACATACAGACAGACTGACGGACGGTCAGACGCAATCGCCATAACTTGATTTTCGGCTTGAGGTGGTCATGACAGGTCAATGAAGGTTCTTCAATAGGTCGATCGATGTGTCTCGAAGGTCCGAACAAAAATATTAATATTAAAAAAGGTTTCCTCATATGAACAAGATAAGTATTATATTTTTGTAAATTTATAAATCGTTATTGCTACATCATAAGAGTTCATGGAAAGTGGCACAGTGGAAAGTTCATGGCAGCACGTTACATGCCTATAACCATGGGATGTTTACCTCAGTTTGGAGTAATCAGCTTACTATCACCCTGCTTGAACGATTACTTGCAATGTTTCGTACCGTCAGTTTTTTTTCTGTATAGGTCATTCGACGCGTCTCGAAGGACAAACATTGGGATCTACGAAAATATAAAAATGAGGAAAATAAGCACTTCTTCATACACACTTTGTAAACAGGCAAAATCAAACCATTCATCAATATGATCAATATATTTATTCTGGTGATTTTACACGTGATTTTTTCATTTATTTCGAAACCTGCGCTAATTCTATATCCTCTTCATCAGGAATTTCAACTTTGAGAGTCTCTATTTAAACTTGCTTATTGAATATTTCAATCTAAAATTATATAATTACTAACATTTTCAATTCAAAATTATTTAATTTCAAACGCTTTCAATTTCAAATTATAGAGTTTTGGCCGCTTCAAGCTTCCGATTGCCAAAACATGAAGACCCAATTTAAAGTTGTACAATTTTGCGCGATTGAAAATTGTTAAAACTTTTTTTTGATTGTGAAATTGTACAATTTAAAACAATTCAAATTTAAAACCAACAAATTCTATATACACTACCAACAGAAATTTTCGGTACCGTTCCTTTTACCGTTTAAAAATGTATACTTCACTTTGAAGACAAATATCTCTGCAGGAACTGAATCTACGACTTTGTAAGTAGAATCATTTGAAAGATTAGAAAATTTCTCATCTAACAAACCTACACTAAAATTATTTTAATGAACGAGTCAAAAAATATTAGGCATAAAATTTAAAATATTTTTTAGCCAAATGAACATTTTGAAATGTTGAGTTCAACTCTTTGCAAAATCTAGAAAAGTGCTCCTAAAAATTTGGAAAAATTTTTAAATCAAAAGTAAATCCTATTTTTTATATCCCAATTAAAAGACCGATTAAATATTATTATAATTGTCTTGTTATGCTGGTCCATTTAGGTTCCGTAGCACTGCGGTTAAAAACTGATTGCACTATGCCTTTATTTTAAAAACCCGGTGAAAAAGAGGTCTATACACAGGTCACCTTAGCTGCTAAAGTATCATTTAAGTCCTTTATAATTAGTGCATATATCGCCAGACGACACCATTTCACTGGGTAGTGGGTATGGGACTGTGAAAATTTTTCTTTTACTAAGGTGACCTTCGAATCACTATATGAATCTAATCACAATCAGTGATAACCCGCGGCTGCATCCGAATTTATTAGAATTTCTCGCATTTGCCTGGACGTTTGGCTAGGGGAAAGGGAAACTGCAGAAAACTACCTCCCGAGTTCAGCCGGTTTTTCGACAGTCGAGTTTGAAGGCAGACAATCGACCCTACCCATCAAATGCACACAATCATCATCGGCGTCAAACCTCTGGCTCGAAATTAGTTAAAAAGTAGCGAATACACAACAGGTCGAATGTCGCAGATGGTCATCCATCCGAGAGCTATCCGCGCTCGAAATCGCTTGACATCTGGAAATTCGTCATTAACCTTCATTTGTCATGAGATGCAACGTCAGATTCCTTTACTTTTTAGTGTATATCTAATTGAATCTGAAGTTGCACCTTATAAAATAAAGTTAAAGGTTAAGCACAAATCTCGGACTTTTGGCTCCCAAAAATTTCTATTTCACGAGTAAATGCTTTTTTATGAATACTCAGCAATTACAGAATATTTAATAGTGCTTTTGATTTACATTTAAAGAGTAGGATTTACTCTTGACTTTATTTATTTTTTCGAATTTTTAGGAACACTTTTCTAGATTTGACAAAGAGTTGAACTCAAGATTTCAAAATGTTCATTTAGCTAAAAAAACCTTTAACTTTGAAAATAAATATTTCTTACTCTTTCATTAAAATAATTTCAATGTAGGCTGATTTGATGCGAAATTTTCTAATCATTCAAATGGTTCTACTTACAAATTCGTAGATTCGGTTTCTACACATATATTGATGAATTAAATTATGTGATTTTATACGTGATTTTTACATTTATTTCGAAACTTAAGACTGATTTTGTATCCTTTTTATGATTTGATTTTTGACATTCTGTGTACTCTCAAAGAGTTCCACAAATTACCCTAATTACAGTTTTTCATTCAAAAGTAACAGAAAATAGATTTGTATCTATTGAGTTGAAAAAATTGCAAAAAAGTTTCAAAATTACAATATAAAAAACCGTTTTATTATCGAAAAAATGAATGGCATTTTATTTGAGAATCTGGAAGCTTTTGCACTGAAATTATTGACTAGATACCGTTGGCAAACACCTTTTGAGGCCAATTAGCTTATACATTTAGCATCATCATTAACACAATGCTTTATGTTGGTACTAGTTACCCTCTGTTCATTCGCATGCCCTGGCAACATATTGAGGATGGTCACGTGGCACTCAACGTGTTCGATCTCCAAACCCCCATGCTTTTCTACCCTCAAAGTGCCTCACAGTCAGAAACACGTGGACGTGGCATGAACTGACCATTGTATTTAAAGACCTTTGCGGATTCTATGTTCTTAGCAGATTCTATGAACCATATTTCTGGCATAATATTGATACTGATTCAAACATAATAAACATTACGTACACCTTTCAAAATTGCACAATTTTGAATTATTCAGCTTTGAATGCCTAATTCTAAAACCCTTTTCGAGAGAAGTTTTGAATTAAACAACTTATAATTTAGCAATTTACAAATGGAGAATTTTTTATTGGAAGATTTAAACAATTCACTGAAATTTCAGTCGTATGTTTTGCCCATTTTCTAATAAAAAGATATCAGAAATTTTCAGTATCCTCTTACAATGAAACTTTAACATGTTTTTCTTTTTAATCATACCCAGTGGAATTTTACTAATTGAGTGATTGAAATCATTTGTCGAGTAGACAGTTGATTCCTTTTACCGTAAACTTTTAATGTTTTTATTTCTTAGTGAAAAGCTTTTATTAGTCTCAATTAAGTCTCTGAAATATAAAAATTAAGTGTAAATGGGCGAAAATAGTGAAAAAAGGAAGAACTCAGTACAAGTTTTCAACACTTTTGTTTACAAATTTTACATCATTGCCCGGCTATAATTATAAAAATATGTTTCCCATGAAAAATATTATTAGAACATTTTTTGTAGGAGTTTTTTCTATTTTAATTTATTTCTAATGTACTTTTCTAAAGAAACGAAGGTAAGTGAGTTATTAGCAAAAAAACCGTCTTTTAAAAATTTACGCCACTTTTAAAAGTTACGCAGAGGGAGGGGTAGGAGAAAAAAGAAAGTACCTTTTTATATTGAGCCAAACACTTACGAACCATAAATTCTTTAGTCAGAATTTAGTCGACATAAAAGTACGCGCCTGGCTTAAGAGTGAACCAGCAGCGTTTGTTATTGCGTATAAGACCTACCCATTCAATTGCTTTTCATGAATGTTAACCAACACTTCATACCAGCTATAACCCGTGCGGAAATTTAAATCCGGGCACTATAAGGTCCTGAAAGGATTGCCGTATTATATTTAAGGTCCGGATAAGTAAATCCTATCAGGCCCTTATGGTGTTCCGTCACGCTCGGAATTAAAAGGGCCGTAATTGGCTACCTTATAAGGTCCATGTCAGGCAGCCTTTTTTGTACCTTTACAATAATTAAGGTCCTTTGCAGGGCCGTCATTATTTCGTATCGAATCCCTTACTTATTTTTCAAATAAGAATGAAATAAATATAAAAATATGTATGCTGACTTCCAAAGGTGATGTTTTATTAAAATACATATTATTATGTACAATAATGTATATTAAAATCTTTTTCAATTCTGTCAAGTATTATAAAATTTTCCGTATCCGTACAGCGCGCGTACACAGTCGCGACTAACAAAAATTATACAACCGAGATATCCACATTAGGGATATCTCGCAGCAGCAAAAGAGTCAGCTCGACCGTAAGTGCAATAGAAGAGCCTCGCCCTAAAGTAACCACCTTTTTTATCACGATAGCATTTATGCCAAGTAAGTATGATTTTCGGCGCCTCGACTCCTGTCTTAAACACTCGACGCGCCGTTTCGACTGCGAGAGAGGCAAATCGTTGCGCGCCCTGGCGCACCACAGCCGAACTTTTGCCCAAGGCGGCAAGATTCAAATCTTCAAATTTTAAATCAAATCTTTTTGTGTCAAATCTTTTATCCATGAATCGTGGTTTATCATTCATACCATTATGAGAGTTAGATATATGAATATACGAAATTATTTATTAAAGCTAGAATAAAATAATTATTTGTTCAACATAATACATAATAAATAATTTACGATATCAGAATTTGATTAATTATTATTTATAATGATTAATAATGGGCTGAAATTGCAATATTATTATTTCAAGCATTTTACATAGCTGAGCACTGTAGATTATTGTTAAACTATTGTAAAAAAATCTAATATACTAGATGAAAAAAATTCAACATGAATTAATCTATTTTCTCCTTTTTTTACGAAAGTGACTATTAATCATTATCATTATTATGAAAAGTTTCAATAAACTGCGTTACTTAATAAAAAGGGCAATCTATCCGGGCTTTATTCGTACCTGATCAGGGCCGTAAATACGGCCTTTTATCAGATTGCCTTAATTAAAAATAAGGCTAGCCTATCCGGGCCTTATTTGGACCTGACCAGGACCGTTATATACATTTTTTAATCAGGCAACCTTATCAGGGCCTGGTACGAGCCTTTTTTTAAATAAGGCTAAAAAAGGCATTTTCCGCACGGGAAGTATAACCATGCTCTGCGAAACTGAAAATAGACGTCTAAACCCATGAGATTGACATAAGATGAGTAATAAAGTTAAAATAACTCGGAAAATTATTATTATACACAAATCTATATCTAAACATTTGCAAGAAGAAAGTACGAGATTGAGGACTAGTATTGAGTACATGAATCAACATACAAAAGGAACTAATGACTAAAAATAAGATTTACAGCAAATATTGTAACACACTTCAAAGATGTTACTTATTTGTAAGTAATTAATTAAACCGAAGCTGAAAGTAGGGACGTAGCGTAGTGGAAAAGACGAAATAAAAAAAGAAGGGAATCTGTCCGTACGCATAAATAAGGCAAATGAATAAATAATTTTTTTTTGTCGTGCATTCATTAAATTACGGCTCCCTTTTTAATTTGTATTAATATTTTAAATGTAAAGGATCGCTTGAATTTTTTAATTTTAACTAAATTTTTTAGAGAAATTAACAAAATATTTTTGCTTACTAGTAAAGAATGAAGAGTTAATTATTTAGAATGGACTGTATTATCATTTCAATCATTGAAAAAAATTAACTTCGAAAGAAAATACATAAAGTCTATGAAAAAATTGACGCGGTAACTACGCTGAGGGCGCAGTATTTAATATTGATATATATGTTAAAATAAAACTTCTATTTCAATCTCAAAATTCTAACAAAATTCATCTGATTTACAGTATATTATTATCAATATTTTGTCACTTAAATATTAGGATGAGTGTTAGATTCAAATTTATATAGAATTATTGAGGTTAAACTAAAATGTCAAACAGCATTTATATATGGGTAAGTCACAGGGGTTACGTCTGACGTTGGTCAGACAGATCCTTTACTTCGCTACTACATATTTATTTTCCTTTCCAGATTATTCAGTGAAGACTAAAAAAAGTTCTATCTGCATATATTTCGAAATTAAAAACCTAAAAGCAACAGTTATTTAAATCCAAAAATAAATGGTACTGATTAGTATTACGGAATTTTTCGTAAAACTAACTGGTCAAGAATAACACTAGGCAAAGATATTATAATAATAATTTATATAATTATTATTAATTATATAATTAATTATATAATAATTTATAATATCTTTGCACTAGGGCTGGTATTACAGAATTTTCCGTAACTTTAGTTACAGAAAATTCCGTAACAGTAGACATTTCGTTCAAGAATACATTATAGAAAACAGAAAAAGGTTGAAATTGTACAATTAAAATTATAGCGTTGAAATTAAATTGAAACATTTAAATTTGCACAATTTCATATTGAATGCATTCAAATTCAACCATTTCAAATTAAGTGACTTAAATAATTCACGAATGAAAAAAGTAACAAGGTAAAAATATTGAAAACTGAAGATATATAATTGTAAAGACTAAAAAACTGAACAATTCCAAATACAACCATTTCAGATTGCACAATTAGAACCTTTGAAGTGCAGAAACTCAGCAATCTCACAGTTTCTAGGCGTCATATTTTTTATTTTTGTAAACTAAATGCTACATTTTTTCAAAGCTTCAAAATTAAGGATTTAAATATTTGAAGTGCATACACTGTGCGGTACGGCGCTTTTGTCCTACCGTAATTGGAATACATGGAACTCAAGGAATTCATGGAATTGAAGGAATTTATGGAATTCATGGAATTCACGGAATTCATGGAATTCACGGAATTCGTGGAATTAACGGAATTCACGGAATTCGTGGAATTCACGGAATTCGTGGAATTCACGGAATTAGTGGAATTCATGGAATTCACGGAATTCATGTACTTCACGAAATTGATGGAATTGATGGAATTCACGGAATTCGTAGAATTCACAGAATTCACGGAATTCAAGGAATTCGTGGGATTCACGGAATTCGTTGAATTCACGGAATTCGTGAAATTCGTGGAATTCATGTAATTCACGGAATTCATGGAATTGATGGAATTCGTAGAATTCACCCCTGTGTCTGGTCACAAAAATAATGTTGGTCAAACCCCTACACCTTTCCAAAACTTCATGCGGACGGGATGGCACCCCTGTGTCTGGTCAAAGCAATACTGTTGATCAAGCCCCTACCCCTTTTCAACACTTCGTGAGGGCGGAAGGCACCCCTGTGACTGGTCACAGAAATAATATTGGTCAAACCTCTACCCCTTTCCAACACTTCGTGCGGGCGGGAGGACCCCCCTGTCTGGTCACAGAAATAATGTTGGTCAAACCCCTACCCCTTTCCAACATCTCTTGGGATCGCGAGGTATCCCTGTGACTGGTCACAGAAATAATGTTAGCCAAATTCCTACCCCTTTCGAACACTTCGTGGGGGCGGGAAGGCACCCCTGTGACTTATCACAGAAATAATGTTAGCCAAATTCCTTCCCCTTTACAACGTTTGCGACGCCAACTAGAATGATGGCCGATATTGAGGATCAAACAGTAGGATTAAGCACATGGGAGAAAAATTAATTTTGAAATATTTTTGCCGGCAGTCTAGGCTCTATCCTTGAAATATATGCTTTCAACCGGTACCGAAATTTTTTGTTCACAGGTACTAATAAAAAATATAATATTAATAATGTATAATTGATTTTAAAATTGATTACAAAATATATTATACAAGTGTCCACACATATCAGAGTTTGAAATCTGAATAACAATAAAAACTGCTTAAATCTGAGCAAAAAAATTCAAATAAGTTCAATCCAGTGAAAGGACAAAAATTCATCAAATTAAAAAGATGTGAAAACCCTCGTGTAAACAAAAATACAAGCTAAACCATGAACTGTTATCTCGTTGTCCAAAATGGATATAGGTGTCATAATAAAATAAATAATTTCGATAAATGCCACTAATGAAAAATGTTAAAATCAAGTTACTAATTTTTTCAATCATTTAAATTTCCCTCTACAGTTCTAAAAACGAAATTTTCAAGACAAAAAAGGATTCAGGAAAATTAAAATAATATACAGAAATAAAGGCAAGTAAAAAATTGTGTTTAATTTTCGAAAAACGCAAAAAGAATATGTATCGTGGAAAAGGGATCGTAGCAGAAATATTAATTAGATCCTTGTCCCTTTGTAACCTCAGAAAAAAATTTGTTTGGACCAAAAAAACGACATGAAAATTTGGTTGAATCAAACAAATCTTGTTTGATTTAACAAAATATTTGACTGACCCAACAAAATATTTTTGTTGGATCAACCAAATACTCCATTCACCAAAAGATTTGGTTAAAACAACCAAAAAATCTAGCTGGGTCAATCAAATATTTTGTTGTCCATATAATAACCAAATTCTATGGTTCAACCAACAAAAATGGTGTTGATTCAACCAAATCATTTTCTGAGTGTAAGGCATGCTTTTTCAATTTTTATTGAAAATCAGATTTTAAACTCATTATAACAACGATATATAAGAGTTTATTTGTCTGATTTTAGAGTATCCCGAAATTGATATTTTAGTGGTTAGGTTCTTTTTGGTGCGCGGCTTCAATAATTGTAAAACTTTAAATTCACTTATTTTAAGTAGCACGGTGAGCTGTGGTTGAGTTCACCTCAAAAAGTCTTGCGCACCTCTCGTTTTCCTTCTGTAATCATTTCACTGATTCATCACGATCATTTTAAGACCAAAAAGAAAAAAAAATCGCTTGAGGGATTGTTGAATAAACTTACTTTTTTGTTATTATTTCCATGTCATTACGTATATTTTCATCAAAATAATGTTAAAGCGATGCTTTTGCGGCTTAAACTCTGTGGTTTGGCATCGAAAAAAGTATCTAAGCATTAAACCTCTTTGGAAATCTGGGACCCATTACAATTTTGGAAAAGTATGTAAATGCAGTTTATATCAATTTCTTGAATAATTCTCCATTTACGAGCATCCTACTTTAAATTTGTCACAGCAAAAATTAAAGTCCCTTTAATTCCCTCTAAAACTGAAAAAAAAGAATTTGTTATCTCATATAGTTTAGAAAATATAACATTCACAATTTATATTTTTCTCAATATTTGATGAATAAAATTTAATTTTAGTTTTTGTAGACAAAAATAGTCAAAATATTATTTAAAGCAGACTTAATTTCAAGCTAATCTAAAATCTAAAAGAATAAAATATTCTATCTCGCATACATTCGAAGTTATAGCGCGTCGAAAAATACCAACTTTTATGAAAGTTCGCTAAACAGTAAGTTCTTTTTTAAATATTGCGTTTCTTCTGCACTTTTTGTTCAAATTTGTTCTTATGATAGTAAAAGTTCGTAATTCATCGGATTTTTTTAATTTATTTCATACCCTGAACTATTTTTGATCTAAATCGAGATAAACTTTTAAAAGAGAACTCATTTTTTATGGCTATATTTAAGAAATGATTAGTGCTTTTCATATTTGAAGGTAATTTGATGTAATTTTATTATTACAAGAACAACTTTTAATGCAAATTAGTGGATTTGCTTGAAATTAAGTCTGCTTTAACTCATATTGTGACTATTTTGGTCTACAGTACACAGGAAATATGTTATTTCACAAAAACTAAAACTAATCTTTTTTAAATAAAATTTTTCAGAAAAATGTTACTTTTGAAAGTTGTATCTCCTAAACTACATAAGATAATTTTTTTTTAGTGTTCGGGGAATTTAATGCACTTTAATTTTTGTCGTTTAAAAATGTTTAACGTTCAGATACGTTATTCGACGCCAAACTAGAGTTTAAGCGGCAGAAGCACAGCTTCAAATTATTTGTACGAAAATATAAGCAACAACCTACTAATAAAAATAAATTAAGTTTATTCAGCAATCCCTTCAGCGATTTTTTTCTTTTTGGTCTGAAAACATTCGTGATGCGAGGTATCACTAAAATCATTTCAGCAGAAAAACGAGAGGTCGAGCCCTTTTAAGTTGAACTCAATCTAAGCCCATCGTGGCTAAGACATTATCGATTATTCCTAAACTTTCTATCTTTTCGATCCACATTCAATTATTCGCAATCCTCTAAAAGGCAAAAAAGTACTTTGTGGTTTAGAAGAAAAAAAATCATAAGGTATGTAATTCAAAGTCGATAAAAGTAGGAACGGATGAGAAAAAATGTTAAAGGTATGTATCCCTGAGAGGCATAAAAATGCCGTATAACAATGAGAAGGCAATATGGTCGAAAGTGACTTAACATCCGAAAAGAATAGGCACAGGTGTTGTGAAAATACATACATACATAGGTTATGCCTATATATCGTAATTAAAGGTGGATATATACGTGGGAAAGTGTCAGTCGATGATTTGGTCGCTTGGGTGTGTGCATTGTGTCCGGTGTCCTCGCAACATTCACAAAGTGCTTAGTTTCATGGAAACTCGACTGTCGCATAGAAGAGCTTTCAGAGGAAGAGGCAAGGGGAAAAGAGTGACCATAGTTCGCACACTTTAACTATAACCCATTCTTCCTGCCAACTTCCACTATTTTTTACTCAACGCAAAAATTGTCCTAGCGACTTCATTTATACATATATTTGATATTCACACATGCAAGCTTGAATAATAATTATTTATATCTTTCTGTGTTCAGCCTATTCTATATGAGTCATCCAGGAAACAAAAATCGATTGAATGGAAATTATTTAAATCGGAGAATTTAAGAAGGCTTATTCACGCAAATTTTAATTATTTCAACCGGTCGCCCTACTACCAATTCAGGAAAATCTCATTAAATTATTTTTCAGTTTTTTTAATCGGAATGAAATTTACTTGCTGAATTGTCTAAAATATAAGAAAATCAGCCGGTATATGTCATTGAAATGATTAAATTTATGAGGCCGATTACAAATTTTACAAACCGATAGACCGTAATTCGAGTGAATCGGCATTCTTAAATTATCCGATTCAAATAGTTTCCATTCAATCGATTCCTTTTTCCTGGGCGATCAACAAAACAAGTCTTACATTTGTTACGGCTTATATTTTTTACACTTTAAATGCACTGTAAAACGTCGATACTCAAAAGAACGCCAAATGAGTTGCAATATTTTTGGCAAACGAAAACAATTATTGAAGGCACAATGAAAATTGTCATAGTTCAAAATTAGATATGCAACAAATTTCACACGAATGGCTTTCTGTGAGTGACGTGCTTTCTGACTTGCGAATCTAGCTTTAAGCTCATTTTTTGTCTTAAAACAAGACCCTCCTTTACGAAACAAAAATTAATTATATGAGCGGTGGGTCAATATTATACATAAAAAGAAGGTCTTAAAGGTTTGACTGATTTAATTTAATTTTGTGTCAATAAAGTGGCTTTAATTGAGACATTTTTTTACTAAGATTCAAATTCAGACTTACTTACGTATTTGGGGCTAAATTTAAGTCAAGACAAGGCCACCATGAATGTTTAAGACGTTTTTCAGGTTAAAATTATTCAAAAAAACATTTGAGGCATCTAATAATTATTATTTTTTTAAAATATATTTTGGATTGGGTTAAATTAAGTCAAAATATAGGCTTAATTAAAGCCCTATGGATAGTTTTAAGGCATCCGACATAGGCTAGTTTTTAGTGTCGCTATAGTATTCTTTATATTACACGTTAAAACAAGACCACTTTGGGACTCGAATCAAGACTTTTTTTCATAATATGATAGGAAAAGTTTTTTTTTGCTTTTCAATAAAGAGAGAGAAAATATTTGTCTAGTCTCAAAATTAATACTCATGATTTGTGGCAGATTTAAGGCGTATACAATATAATAGACTTATATATATATTTTTCTTTTTTATTTTTCTTACTGGGATATATTCTACAACATTTAAAAATAATCATAGGCAATATTTTATAAGCCAAATTCTAAATCTTGAAGAAATTACAAAAATGTGAAATTACCCAAACGGAAAAATTATATATAATTTATATTCATAGTGGAAAAATGATGGTCAAACCCCTACCTATTTCCAACGTCTCGTGGGTGCGGAATAGCAACCCTGTGACTGTGATTAATGAACCTCTGTGACTGGTAACTTTTCAAAACAAAAATATTTAAACTTTCTTTCGACAGTCAAAAAATTTAAATTAATAAAAAATTCGGCTTTGACTTTTCTTTCCAAGTGTCTCAAGTTACGCGACGCTTCTTTCCCTCACTAAGTCCGTACGTTTAGACTCAACTTTTACTTACTCGACTCGCACATTTAGTCTAGCCGAGCTAAACGTACGGACAGTCCGTACTTTTAGCCTAACCGAGTTTAGAGTACGGACAGTCCGTCACTTTAGACTCGGCCAATAATAAAACCTTTTTCCGTATATGTTTATTTATATTTTAAAAAAATACTTATAATTCGAAAATTTAGAGGATTCATTTTCAGAAAAAAAAATATGAAATTTATAAATGGTGAAATCTGCTTTTTGGTCTGTAAATTAATTAATTTATTGAAATCAATTAATATCGGTCGGTTTCGACGAATTTCCGGTAGCGGTTGTTAGATGCCAGTAGAGTCAATCACTGTAGGTGCTGCGCTCTGCAGCTAAATGTGTTAACCCAGTCAAATCTTCCAACAGAGTTTCTCACCGCCACGGTCAACCTTTTTTTACAGGCCCGACCTTAGATAAATCGTCGCCTCCTTTTCACTTCTATTCTCGTAAACGAATATGCATCTAACCAGTTCTAACTTCTACCAATAAGTTCCTCAACAAAAACTAGTAATAAAATTCAATAGTATATTTTATTTTATATTTTTTTATATGTTCATGAATACACGATTAATATTAATCAAATTTTATCCAATTTGGTATCTGAGAAAAGTCATATATTTTAAATAACTAACTAAATCATTTTATTTATTTAATTATTAATAGTAACAAATGTTTTAATATTTACCTGCAACTAGTTAATATCGTTTCTGACCTGATTTCCAAAAATGTTACCGTTTTCTAAGCTAAATATTCAAAACTGAAAATTAAAGATTAGAATATAAAAATTTTATTTCGAGTGCTTAATAATCAATATAATAACATTTGAATTTGAACACTTTAAAGATATTAATTTAGAAAATTTCAAACAGTACAATTTCTAACGAAATATTTATTTTTTCCAACTGTCTACTATTACGGAATTTTCCGTAAGAGTAACCCATTTCCAGCTCGTCCAGGGCTAGTATTACGCAAAATTTTGTAATACCATAACCCGAGCGCCATACTTGATTTGAGCCTTATGGAAAACTCTGTAATACTACTATCTGTTTCAAAAATCCTGGTCCCTCTACAAATCATTGAATAACTCAATCAAAAAAAAATCGCTTAAAAAAGGAAAAACATCTTGTCAATCCTCATTTTATTATGAATAAGTACAATATCATTTGATCGCGATGCGTCCATAACTTTCGATGCAAATTTGCAGTGAAGGTGAAAAAACGTAGTTAAAAGCACCTTTTGTAACTTGGTCAACTTTCGACCGTTGTATTTCGTGAAAAATGCATGAATTCTTTTGAAAAAAATCATGTAGTTACCTTGAAGTTTTATTTATGAGTACGTTTTCGAAAAATTCGAAAATATTTATAACTTTGGTGTCGGCAGTAAATAAAACCGAACGATGCTAACTCAGCTTCTAATCAAGCTGGAAGGCTCTATTGAGGCCTAAAATTTTTCAAAAAAATCAACAAATTCAATGGTGGGTTTTTAAAATTTGTTCATTACATCAATAACATGCTATTGCATATTATATTTTTCTGTTTTTACATTCTCATTCTAATGAGAAGGTATTGGTTTTATGTAAAATTTGACATAGTCGGTTTTCATCAAATCTCCACGTTTTGAGACCCCCTGAGCCAGAAAAAACAGTTTTTATCAAGGTGTCTGTCTGTAGTCTGTCTGTCTGTCTGTCTGTAGCCACGATAACTTTCGAAAAAATGATCAGATTTGATTGAGCTTTGGCACACTTTTTTATGGCCTAAAAAGAAAGAACGAGTTCGTTAACCAGCTATTTTGGATGAAAATTCAAAAAGTGAGCACATTTTGAAAATTTTTGAGACCACTTTTTTTGAAGATTTAAAAATTCTATGTATGGTTATTAGTAGTACGCAAAATGAAGAACAAAATATTCTTATGGATGCGTAGTTTTTGTTTTATTCGTGAAAATAACATTGACAGTAAAAAAAATCAAATTTTTGAACAAACAATGCAAGGTACGAAAACAGATAAATGAACAAAAATTGTGCATTCAAAAAAGATTTACAAACTTGTAATCAATTTTTGTTGTAAGAATATATTCAAAATGAAAAAATTAACTTTTTTGAAAAACAACACAAGCTAAAATAAAATTTTAATGAATAAAATTTGTCGCCTAAATTATATCATTATTTTTCATTTGAAATCAAATACAAATTTAGTAATTTGTATATGAAGAA
>CAKNYM010051815.1:336972-378905 GCA_932195095.1 Andricus curvator | reverse complement strand
AAATTTAACAATCACTTAATATGTAGAGGTTTTGATAATTTTATAATATTTGCAAACAAACTTTTTCTTTTCATCGAAGTCGAACACGAAGTTCAAAAATCTAGAGGAGCCTAGCGTAAAGCGCGATGCAAATACGCCCGAGCGCGTAGCGCGAGGTGAATACATAATCGAGCGCGAAGCGCGAGATAAATATATGATCGAGCGCGAAGCGCGAGATCCAACAGTCGCGCGCCCTAGGCGCGCTCAAACTTGCGAGCGAAGCGAGCCGCGCGCGAAGCGCGCCATGAGAATGTGCCCGCGAAGCGGGCAGATTTTTTTGTATTGTTTTTATACGGTTTATAAACTTTCTGATATATTGACAAACACTGGGTCTCCGGTTTAGCGGAAACCAATATACAGGATAAGATGCTATAAGAAGCTATAAGCAAGAAGAAGAAGAAGAACGGTTCGGATAACCCCGATTTACCGTGAAGGCCACTGAGGCCAAGCCCAAACCCCCCGGTAAACCGGAGTCCCAGTGTATTTTAAGTAAAACGCTTAATTACTCAAAAATACTTATTTTTGACTAATTTAGCCCTTTTCAGTGCAATACAACTTAGTACTTAAAATATGCAAATATTCAATAATCCCGCGCGTAGAGCGCCTGTTTGTTGGCTAGTTCTTAGTATAATTTAAGTTTATATACATAGCCCTAATTAAATAAAAATAATTCTAAATCTTCAATTGGATGACAACTACCTTGTATAATTTTCTATCAATAATGCTATCGAAGTTTCAAATTTACCTAATGAGTAATACACTAATTATTTGCTCATTTTTATTTTTATAAATGAATTTATTTAATAATAAAAATGTATATTGCGCAAGATTAGTATCACAGAAAGGAATAATTTCGATATACAAAACATAACTTTCCTCAAGTTGAGATAGCAGTTACAGGTTAACTCTCTCATTGCCTCTGGCGTTAAATTAATGACCATCCGCTCTATCGAATTATAATTAGATCCTAGAATGCAATGAAGTACTTCGCACGAGAACCTCGTCGCGAAACACCCACGCATTACTTGTACACCTTCGCTATCTTTCTAGCGGAAAAAAGGCGGGAGAACTTATAAAAGCAAAATCACTTGATATTTAATACTTCTAACACGGAAAATTCTAGTTTGAAGGCTTGTATCTTTATAAAAATAATTACAAGATTCCGAGATAATTTTTAAGTTTTTAAAATTTTGTTTAAAAAATTAAAAACTCTAATTAAAACTCTTATTAGAACTATTATTCTTAAGTAAAGAAAGCCTCCATATGTTGATTGATTAAAAAACGAGTTACAAAATCGAAAGCCTTTCCATTTTTTATTATTATTTCTTTATGTAAAATTTAATTCTCTCATAATCATTTAAATTTAAATTGTTTGCATATAAAGACGAAATAAAGTTTCGAAATCGAGTGATTTCAGCTTTTATTCTTTTTCAAATCCAAAACTTATAATTATTGTAAATAGTTTCAAAATTAAAATACAAATTCATGATAAAATGATCAATTCTGATCAAACTCAGAAACTATTTTAATTCAATTAAAACATGAAAGATTTGAAATTTGCATTAATTGGAAGTTTGAAGACTTTTTAGTTGCAATTTTGTTTGAATACCAGAATTTTATAATTTTATTAACTTTTCAAAAGCAATTAGTTTTAATTCTCTTTGAATGATTAAGATTTTAAATTTGAATCTTTCCAAATTACAATAAACTCATTTTTCCTATTATTGGGGTATATGAAATTGTCAAACTTTTTCAAAAAGTTAAAACTTTATTTAATCACTTATTCTATTTTAATAATTATCATCATTTTTGTCAATTCCCTCTAAAAACGACAATAATTTTGAAAAAAAAAATACTTTATTTACAATTCCAATATTTTCCGAATAAAAAACCATTTTTAATCACCGAAATTTAGTAAGCGTAGAACAAATATTTTTGATAAGCCCAGGGAAACTGGAAAAGGGTGGCTAGGTTCCCCGAAATTCGGTGAGCATAGCGCAAATATTTTCGGTGACCGTAACTATTTCGTTTTAATTATTCGAATATGCTTCAATTTTCAATTTCAGGTTTTTCTAATTCCAATTAGTTTGGAAACAAGTTTTTTCTAATTATAATTATTATTAATAATTTTTAGAATTTTAAATTCCAAATCTGTTTTAATTGGCTGCTTACAAACTTTCAGTTTGTTTAACCTTTTCGAACTAAAAACTTTCGATTTTTTAGTTTAAATTATAAATTATTACCACATTTCTGATATGAAAATATATGAATCTCTACAATAATTTGTCACTGTAATTTCCCACATTATCTTAATTCTTTTTTTGAAAGCGCATTGTGCACTACACTATTTTTTTTAATATTGATTTTAACATTCTTAAATATATGTGGGTCATTCCAAAATTAACTTTAAATGTCGACACAGCCAGACTTTACATTTCAAAGTTGTTCATTATAATATATTACTATGACAAGATGCTTAAGAATGCTTTTTAAAGTATAATAAGGGTAGCGGGAACTAATACTAATATCCCGCGGTTGCTTTTTAAACACCGATCTTCATGTTGAGGTGGACACAGATGACTTGAGATATTTCACATTTATCATATAAAATACTTTTAACGGTTTCTTTTCAAAAACTTTTATATATTACTCTATCAAAATATATTTACAAGATGTGCAGAACGTATACATTTAATATGATAGTGCTAAACGGAATAATTAAAATGCATAACGTGCTTCGCTCTACATTTGTGTAAAAAACTCTAAATTATACACATTTTTTCTCAAATTTTATTAAAGCACTTATATTTTACGTCTTTAAACACTATTTTCTAAACCCCTACGATCAATTTTCTTAGAAAAAATCGTGAATGATATAGAGGTGGACACAGTTGAGAGTGGACTTAGTTGAATTTTCACTATATATCTCTTAAATAATATTTGTGTTATTAAAGGATTTAAGTCGATTTACGAGAAATACTGAATTTAGTCGAGGTTACAATTGTATGCAAAAATCAATAATTAAAAAAATATGAATGAGCAAAGAATAAACCTAGGGGGACATAGTTGATGTTAACAAGTAGTTGATACGAATTTCGGTGACTGGGATAAATATATCTGTACAAAATTACTTAAAACAATTTTTTGAAAGTCCTGAATATTTTTTAAGTGAAAAATAAAAAAAAAATTGACATAATTATGAAATATCTGGGAAAACAAATCGCAGTCTTTAATTTGGACCAGGGGACAAAGCACTTTATTTATGCACGGTATTTTCAAATGAATTAATTCTTAATAAAAATCAAGTTTAATCTGGATTTTTTTCGTGATTCTTATAGTTTAAGACACTGTTTACTTCAAAAATATATAATATTTCAAGCATCAAGCCTGTGAAGTTAGCGAACGAAAATAATTCCGAAGTTATAATTTGAAATGACCCATGTATATATATGCTTGTAAATAATTTGGGTCAATTCATAGTAGAATCCTGCAGAAAATTACCATGACCTTTTGAAATGAGGCTAAACAAAATAATCGTAGTATCTTAAATTCTTAGATAACAAAATTTCATTCAGGAATTTAAATTTCGCTTTTAAATTGTGAATTCTAAATTCTCATAAATAGCGATGGACTAATAGGATTTATTTCCCGGATATCATATTTTATGTTTCAATCCGAAGCAACAGGTTTTTAAGAAAGTAACAAGAACCCCATTTTGCACTATATAATAATAACGAAGCAGGCGCCAGTAAATCATATGAAACACAAGTTTGCGGCACGCGCGTACCATCCCTCCGATTAGCCGTAATTGATCCTGTAATTTAAAAGCACGTCCTCTCAGACTGACATTTCCTTTTTATCCTCAGACCTTCGCCATTTAAGAATTTAGAATACAGATACACTAAACTTTTATTTGCATCACACTACTAAAGTGTCTGCTTCATATTTTTGCATTTCATCAAGGACCTGGTGATTGTATAGGTCTACTGTGTACAATTTCATCTGATTTGCTCCACAGATACAGTTTTAATTACCAGTAATAGAATATTGCGTGACAAGGGTCGAAAGGCATTCACGAGTGTGAAGTTAGCTGCCCGAGTCATGCATACAATTTTTCATTATATCGATTGAGGTATGATGGAAAATATATTTGTCAATAGACGTATTGTATATATAAGAATCGATCTACACAATGATTTATAAAAATGTTTGAATTATATAAATATATCTGATGCATATAAATTACTGATTGAATTTTATAATTTGGTTCCCGCGAATTTGCAGTACAAAAATGATATGATATTATGATATTATAATTGCTGCACACCTTGCGTTCGCTCTCAACCCAGATTGTTAATGTATGAACGATATTTATGTATAAAATGTTTAGTGACAACAAGTCTAGATAAATCTCACGCTACACTATCAAGCGATCGTCCATGCATGCAAGTGGTCTAATTTTCAATACTGATTCTGAGTTAAAAATTAATTTACAATTGAGTTATAAGTGAGATGTTAACGATGAGAATGAGCATTAAAAGAAACGAGCGAGAGAAGAGAAATTGAGTAGATGTAAATGGAGTGATTTATGTTCATATTTGCTATATTTAATATTTATATTTGCATTTCATCTATAGGAAAAAATACTATTAAGTAAAAATCAACTATTAGGCGGTGAGCAATGAAATGTCGCAATAAAAGTTCCAGGATTTGACCGGGTTTCAAAAGTATTTCACACTGTTAGAAAAATCTCTACTAAATTTAGTATACATGTAATGGAAGTAAGAATGCATAACATGAAATTAAATTTAGTATACCAGCGTACAGTAAATTTAGTATATTCATACTGAATTTAGTATACACGTATATGAAATTTAGTATACGCGTGTACTAAATTCAGTATAAATATACTAAATTTACTGTACGCTGGTATACTAAATTTAATTTCATGTTGTACATTTTTGCTTCCATTACATTATACTAAATTTAGTAGAGATTTTTCTAACAGTGCAGGTCACTGCAATTGTTTTAATTCAACCGTAAATTACTAAAGAACTTTAACGGACGTAGCGATAAGCATATGGTTGTCATGCTCTCGCTCGAATTTGTTCCATATTAGGGGGGTAAGTTGTTATGGGAATAATAATTTACCCCAAGTATCAATTCAAAAAGGAAATTTAAACAAGAACAAAATGAAATTTTCTTTGCATTGGCTCAAACGATCTTCATAGTTCGTGAGAATCAATTCCTTTAATAAGAACGGGGTAAAAAAATGATTGCGATTTTGTAACCATTTTTGATCAAAAGGATACCTCATAGTTTAAAAAAATAAAAAACTATAGTTTTCAAAAATATTTTTCAACAATATTTTTCTTCATTATTTGTTTTCCCTTCAAAATTTCAAGGCAATTAATATATACCCGCTTATAGCGATTGAAAAGACCTTTTCGTTAAAAAAAGTTAAAATATCTTTGATAGCTGTAGAATAGTTGTTGGTGGATTTGGCTTTAGGGTGCAAAATAATTCAATTCCATTAGTTAATAACTGAGCAAAACGTTTCCGCACACAATTGTGAATTTATTTATTTTGTCAAAAATTACATGATTTCTTGTCAGGAACGTAGTTTACAAATTGGATGTTTTTTGTGTATAATGAGAAAAGTTTTTGTTATCTTTGGTTAATATCTCAGTCGATATATTTTTTTTTTCAATTTGTATTTTAAATGTAATAAAACATCTTTTTTAATTAAAATTATTTGTGCGACATAATTCCAATCTTAATATTGATTCAAATTTGAAGTATGTTGGAAGAATGGCTTTATTATATATTTTATTAAATGCAATAAGTTCATTATTAACCTTGCCAAAATGTGTAAGAATTCTTTGCCATTGTGAAACAATTTTCTCTAGAAAAGTAAAAATTAGAGGTTAACACATTCACAGAGAATTCTTACACATTTTTTAAGGTTAGTAATAAGCTTATTAAATTTAATAAAAGGTGTTATAAAACCAGTATTCCAGTTAACTTCAAATTTGGATAAATATTAAGATTGTAGTTATGTTACAAGAATAATTTTAATTCAGAAAGATATTGTATTACATTTCAAATACCAACATTTTAAAAATAATTTTCGACTGATATATTAACCAAAGATAACAAAAAATTTTCTCATTACACATACAAAAACACCCAATTTGTAAACTACGTTCCTGACAAGAAATTAAGTAATTTTTTACAGAATCAATGAATCCACTGACAAGGGTCGCAATTATGTTACGCAAAAATTGGTTTAATCATTATATAATTTAATTCAATTATGTTTGACCGTAAAGCCAAATCCACCAACAACTGTTTTTAATTTTGTTCTCGAGCGTCAATATAATCTCCCACTTTCTTTATTAGTTTTTGAGTAAAATGTATTTTAAAAATAATTCTTTTGTACATAACTCAAAAACACTTTATTTTTATGGGTTTAGATTTCATGAAATTACTTCGCTAAATATCCTATACTTTTACTATAATGATAAGAATCCAATATTGATCGGCTATACTTCCAAAAAGTTCACCCAAGAATATTGACTTGATACTTGGCCTAGGGGTTACTTTTAGACCCTAGTTGAACGCACTAAAAGGATTTTTGGCGCAGATCAATATAAATGAAGTTATTAATAATTTTGACTTTTTAAGGAAATTAGGTTTTCTTCAAAATCTCGAAAAATATTGATTTTGGAAAAAAATGTTGTTCACAAAAGTTGCAGATCTCGTCGTAACACATATTTGTTATATTTATACTTTTTTTCTAAAATTCATATTTTTTAGAGAAAATTGACAAAAATTAATTTTCAGATTTTTTCTACAAAAACATTTCAAAACTTGCTATATTAGTGTCCAAAAAAGTTCTAAAGAATAAACTTTTATCATTGAAAAATATTTAAAACCACCACTAGGATGAGTGGTTTTTTTGGGGCTTTGGAAAAGGGATCGGAACGAGTGGTGGGAGGGGTGTGGGCCATTTAGAATGCCCCCTCCCGCCACTCATGCCGTCCCCTTTTCCAAAACCCCACATTTTTATTTTTCTCGAAAAATATTAATTTTATAAAAAAAGTATAAATATAAAAGATATGTGATTCGACGAGTGATTTTGTGATTGACGATTGATTGACGAGGCCAAGTATCAAGTCAATATTCTTGGGTGACCTTTTCGGAAGTATACCCAATTGATCTTCGGTTAACGTCATATGACTTTAATATAGTCATACCACTTTACATAGAGTAGGTCGTTTTGTGCGTAAAATGACCCATTCCATGTAAGTGGCATGACTATTAAAATTAGATGACCTAAACCGAAGATCAATTGGATTCTTTTATCATAAAAGTATAAGGGGATATTAGCGAAGTAATCCCACAAAAATTTGGACCTTTAAAAATAAAGAGTTTTAGAGTTACGTAAAAAACAATTATTTTTCAAATCCACTTTTTTCGAGAACAATGTTGCAAAAAAAGAGTCATTAAAAAAGTGGTTACAAAATTACAATCAT
Organism: Andricus curvator; assembly: GCA_932195095.1. NCBI lineage: Eukaryota > Metazoa > Arthropoda > Insecta > Hymenoptera > Cynipidae > Andricus > Andricus curvator. The sequence goes on along the minus strand of CAKNYM010051815.1, from coordinate 371,328 downwards.
TTCTTTTAACCCCTTTTAATTTAAGAATTGAGTCTAATTTTTTTAAACTGCCTTAGTACCCTGTATATTTAGGCCAAATTTGAAGTAAATCACCAAGTTAAAAATAGGTAAAAAAACAATAAGCCAAAAATGACTTAATTTACGAGTAATAGGTGTTAAATATATTTTTTGAAATCGTTGAGCTGAATAATTTACATAACTACAAATTGAATTCAAAATTTCTGAAAATTTTCTTCTAGCACTACAAATTGCAGTGTGTTTTTCTTATAATCAGAACATACAGCTACAAATGAAATGAAATAAATCAAGAAGCGAAGTTTTAGATTGCCGGTCTTTATTCATCTCTGCCTTTTTCAAACTTTTTTTTATAAAATACAAGCACGCATTCAAGGCAAGTCGGTAGACTGACTGCAAACATACCTGCTTCGCATAAGCGCACAAGCCTCGCGCTTCATGTAAATTATAATATTATTTAAGATTAAAGTACTTTATCATATAATCTACTTAAGACACTATGAATTTGGTAAGTGGATCTATAAAATCAGCGAGAGTATATTTCCTAATTATGTTATTCATCAAACCTACACTAAATCTAAAATATGCCCCAATTTTTCTATTGTTCAAAATGTTTTTGTAAAACATTCTAAGCAGGATTAAAGTTCTCTGATAAATTATTTAACGGTACCATTCTGTTGAAACAGATGTTGACGAGACGTTTGGAGTATAGATCTGCACCTGTTCATAACTTACCTGAAACAAACCAAGAAAGAAAAATCATTAGAATACATTATGAAAATTATAATTTAAAATCTCTATGACAAAGTGTTGACAGATAAAGGCTTATTTCTTATTCGAAGTTTCAAAAGTATTTTAAAGAAATAAAAACAGTCGTAAAAAGCTGTACATGTTTCAGTTCAAGTGAGTAAGTTAAATTAAAATTCGAAATAAACATTTGTAGTTCAAATAATAGAACAAAGATAAGCAAAATAATGTTAACAGGTGAATGAACTTGGACTTCATTCATAAATTACTTTGTCGTATACTTTTTGTCAATAGGGAGGAGCTTACCCAAATGTGACTTGCGATATATATTGCAATCTTCACAGAATATGTGTTCTAGATGTCACTATAAGCAGTGCAATAATTAAGTGGGGTGGCAAATTTATTACTGGTAGGGCTAAGCTAGTAACCTCAGTAGCTTAGTGGATGCAAATTCCTTCACATGAATAATTTATATTTTTCCACAGGTGAGTACAGTTGCCTATTCCGAATGCATTTTTTATTTTTACATGCATCCGACCCATTTTCTCTTTTATGAACTTAATTTGTATATTAAATTTAATCTATTCTTTGATTCCAGTAATAATTTAAATATTGCCAAATGCGAATGCTTACAAATTAATTTCAGTATATTTGTGAGGAATACAATTTTTATTTGCTCTCACAATAGAAGCAATATCTTCTATTTCTAAAATATAAACAAAAAACTGAAATTGCATGTTGCATGGATCAGAGATCGAAAGTCGAAAGACTCGAAGATGTAAAAAAGAGTGAAAAGAAAACGTCTGCTGCATTCGTTAATAAATTGTAATCGGAAGAGTCATAGTGACAACATCCACAGGACAAAAAAATGTCTTATTTTGTTCTCTGTTTTAAAGTGTGAATACCTACACTATCAACATTTTTTTATTCAACTCATATCCAATGGAAGTTATAAAAATTTAGGAGGAAACAACGTTTCTTAGTACCTCATATTTAATTTTTCAAATTATCATCTCGATATCACATTTCACGTGGATATGAATTGGTCTAAAAAAGTCGGTAAGATAGGTATTTATATCTAATACCTGTTATTAAGGGCAGTGACACTTATCCGATTCTCACTTTACTGAAATTTATTTTTGATCATACCCATTCCACACGAAATGAGATTTGACCTAAAAGTTTGGAAAAATAAAGAAAAGGGACTAAGGAACGTTTAGGTACTAATAGATTTTCACAGATACAAAAAGAATTTTCCCAACAATTTTTTTTTTGTAATTATAAAAATGTATAAGTACTTAAACGTTCCTTAGTCCCTTTCCTTTATTGTTCCAAACTTTCAGCTCGATATCTCATTTCGTGTGGAATTGGTATGATCCAACAATAAAAAGTCGGTAACGTAGGAATCGGATAAATGTCACAAGCCAATTAAGGAAATATTAAAAACAATAGTACTGCCGAGATGTTAACTTATAATACACTAATACAATACATCTAGAAGTATTTTAATTTATCACGGACACGAACCCTCGAATGCTCTATATGTCGGTAAATGCTGGTAACAGGAATTGGCGTGGTTTGTTTATAGTATAAATATAAAAATAAGAAATTATGCAGTTGTAATATTTTAAATTGGAAATATTCCAACTTCAATAATTATAACTTTGAAGCATTCGGACTTGACCAATTTCAACCTTTAGGAGTAAAATATATCTTTTTTTCGTTAAATGGAATCATGACAATTTGATTTGAGTTTTTATGGTGCTATTACGATGAAGGAGGGAAGAAATTTAAAGAAATTTAACGTAACATTTTTTTTTAATTTTATAATTTAAAAATAATAGTAAAATAATCTAGAAGGGTAGGCCGAAGTGAAAAGAATTATTTTTTGAAATCTGTTTTTGGGATATGTGGAAAAGTTGTGGTGTCCTATCAGAATAACCCATTATTTTTTAAAACATTTTAGATATGAATATATATTTATTTATATATTTTATATTTTAGCCACCACGGATGGTTTGAAAGTTTTCAATGTTTGAGAAATTAAAAACTTGTTGTAAAGTTGGAAAAATTTAAAAAGATTTTTAATTTTGAAATTTTAAAAGTTTTTCTATGGGTTCTGTTCGAATGGAAAAAACACCACTATTTTTTTTAATGTGAATACATTTCTTAACTTAGTCACTACAAAATACTCCAAAGATGCAAAATCAGCATCATTAAAACTTTTTAAATTTTTGTTCAATTTAGGAAAGTAAAAACAAGTTTCTCTAAACGAAACGAGAAAAGATTAGGAAGAAGACTTTTTTCAATTGGGAATAGGCGTTCCATTAACCAAATCCAAAAAATGTAATTATTTTTGTTGATATTTCAAAAAATCCTACCTTAATCTAACAATTTTCCTCTGAAGTATGACTGCATATTACTATTTGGAATCGAAAATGGTACACATAAAAAATTCAGAATAATTTTGGCACCCATAGAAAATTTTTTAAAACTTGTAAACCTCCTGTGGTAGCAAAATCATATTAATCAAAGTTACGTAACAATGAGGAGGGGGGGGGCGGATTTTTACGGCAGCGTTACTGAAGAGGAGAGGAGGTAAAAAATCGTTCAGAGAAGATTTAAGTAATATATGGACGAGCCCTTATTAAAGTCGCACAATTCCCTAAATTTGAGGATTTATTGTTCACAGATCAGAATAATTGTTTTCAAGATCAATCTAGGAGCTTATAGATTTAGTACCTGTAATCCACCCTGTCCATCCACTCAGAAGAATATATGTTTTAAATTAGGTAAAGATACCGTTTCTTTAACATAATTTTTACCATTTAACCAAGAAAAATTTCAAAATGAAGACAATCATTTTAAATTAATGTAAAACTTGTATTGGAACAAAAAACTATTTCTTTGAACCAAAGAAATTTCTTTGAATTAAAGAAACTTTTCTTTGCCTGAGAGTCAATAAATGTTTTGTTTTCATTCAAAGAAATTTTTTTTGAATCAAAGAATCTCTTTTCTGAGTGTCTAATTAAATTTTCCGATTATCTTAAAATTAAGAAAAAATAACAGTATTTCCAAGTGAGCGTATAATTGCATACAACTAAAGATACCTAAGATGTCAAACTTTTTTATTACAAATACCCGCAATCACTTTCTAGTTGTTAAAAATGTGCAAAATTGAAATATTTTAATTTAAAGGCGGTGAAAATTAAATGATTTGAAATACGAATCCAAAGTTGAACATTATAAGTTTTCAACTCTAAAAAATTAGGGTTTAAAGAATTCAAAATTTGAGAATGTCGTTTATGAAAATATAAGAAATTTCTTAAAAGGACTTGGACCAATTATGACTAGCTTTTTCTGTGCGAGGTCCTTTTAATACTCGAAGACTGAAAAAGAGAACAAAATTGATATAATACCAAATATTAACAATTAAAGTTCAAATTGTGCAATTTTAAATAGAATCGGCATTAATTCAAAGTTAAACAACTAATAACTTGAAGTTTCAAGAAGCAAACAGAAGCACATCTGAAAAATGTAGACTCTGCCAATTAAAGTCCTTATAAAATGCATTATTTTACATCTAAATTATATGAATACATATGAATACATAATACGAATTTAAAATGTAAGTTTAGCAATTTAAACTTTTTGTCTCCCCGATTATCTTGAAAGTGGCCAAGCAAACCAATCAAAAACAAGAACAATTTTAAATTTCCGCGTGTCGATATTAATCCCTAGTTTCTAATTACAATTAGGAAGTAAGAGAATGGTCACTCATGACGGAAGTTTGTCTGAAGTTTGATGCATTTCTGTTAAAATTACACTGAGCATTACGATTCAATTATACACCTCTTATTTTAATTTCAGCCTCGATGTCAGTTCGGCTTATGGCGTCAGCCTTGCTGATGCATGGCAGAAAGGGCAAAGAGCGAGGAAAGTTGATAGACAGATAAATAGCTGGGTTGTAGACTTATGCACAAATAGATAAGTATATAATCGAAGCATGGCATCCTAGTAATTTACAGGTGACATTCCTCTGCGAGCATACAACGATATATCCCTCAGTTCACCCAACATCAATGCCATAATTATTAAACGCAAAATAAATAGATAGTACATTTTATCATCCGAGAATAAAGATAAAGAAGAGAACATTTATTTATGCATAATTTTAATTTAACGTTTGAAACTTGTTGTGCATATCATCTCTTTAGAAACCGTTAGACTAAAATAAAGTCGTTAAAGGTGTAGCGTTTAGCGCTAAGCTAATCGTTTTCTTCTACTTGTATGGTTTAATTACAGATATGCAGAAAATGAAACTGACAAGATTTATTTTTATGTTATCTACTTATTTTATCTGCAGTGAAGCAACACGACTTTTGTACATTATTAGTATATCAGTATATTATATTCTAAATTGTATATTATATAGATACATTATTAGTATAATAGTGATATTTAATAATGAAATTGATGATTCTTTAAATTTCAGAATAAACTTTTGCAATCTGAAACACTTATTTAAAAAATTAGATCAAATCATCGCATTCGACAGTATTATGTATATATGATATTAAAATATAAAGTTAAACATTGGTATATATGTTATTGTAAATGTCCTCACGCCCCTCATTTGTAGATATGATTTTTAGAGAGGTAACACTGTCGAATATGCTGATTGATTTTATTTTTATTAAATCCACACGAAATGAGATACCCAGTTGAAAATAACACAGAAAAAAAATCAAATGTAATCTTTACAGCGATTTCAGAGTAATCTTTATCTGCAACAAAAATTAACTTCAAGTGTTAAGATTTACCCACCACATGGGAAATGGCTATCCTGTCAACTCTATTAAATATTGTTATGTTTTGATGCGAAAAAATTCAGTTTTATCTACTTGAAAATTACCCGCAACAAAAATTCGCTTCTGTTTTTTCTGTGAATGCGTTGAACGAAAATGGTGTTTTTAATTTATTCCAGGTTACGTTTGACAGCTCCGATCGGCTCTGAAAGGATTTGGAATATAAATATTTTCGTTGCCTAATAGGGGATTCAAAAAAGAAGGACAGAAACGGCATTCCTAGGTATTGAAATTTGTAATACCTTTGAATGCAAGCCTTCCTACTGGGAGTAAAGTGATGAATGATGAAGTCTCATAACCAGCTGACAGACGACAAGGCCTACGACCAGATGACTACTGGTACTGAGAAACCAGTGAACCTCATTGATTAAACCAGTGCCGGAATTTCACTGAGTGAACCAGTGAATTCTCACTGATTGCCAGTGACACATTTTTGGCTGTTTCAACCAGTGAGATTTCACGGGAAATCAGTGAGATTTCACTGGTACATTTTAAGAGAGCACCATAGATTAATTCAAAGTTCACCCTAGTAGTTAAATTTTGAATTAAAAAAGTCCAGCTTTCTACACAAAAACAAGATGAATTTTTAACAAAAGAGTTTAACTTTCAACCATGAAACATGAATTTTCAACTAAAATGATGAATATTTAAATGAGATACTTGAATTTTGAACCAAATATATATATTTTCAAACAAGAAGATTAATTTTCTACAAAAAAGATGATTTTTCAACTAAATACGTCAATTTTCAACCAAATAGTTGATTTTTGATTTTGAAGAAAATGAATATTTTAAAAACAATCAAACCCCAGGGCAAGGGTTTAACCACTGTCCTGTACACTGTTAAAAATGTTTGCAATTTTAATATATACATTTAATATACATTTGTATATTAAATCTCAAACCTAGGTATACGAAATCGCCATTAAGAGACTATGTTATTAAATTTCATGTACCGCATAGTGATAATTTATCAGAAAAGTCAGATATTTGCACTTTGCACAAATTAAAAACAATTTTGGCAGCAATTTTCAATTATAAATAATCAAATATAATATTTTCTCCTAGATAAATATAAATTAGTCTGATTTTTAAGAAAAAAGTTCAATTAAACAAATAATTCCCGTGCAGAAATTGCCATATATCGTCGCCCCAGAGTTATAGTACGCCATGTCCACTTTTTGAAAATTTTGAGTTATTATTATTTTTAGGTTTATTAGGTGTTAAACTATGTTTTTAAATAAAGTTATCCCTGTCATTTATGCTTTAAGCTCCGCAACTGTTAATAAAAATATCGATGCTAATTAAAAGTTAGAATTATATTAAGCCATGTCCAGTTTTTATTTTTCAAGTAAAAGGATGCCAACTTCAGACTATGAATGTTGGTTAACTAACCTAATTTTAATGACAAAAAGAATTCTGAAAACACTAATTTCTGAGTTTAAAAAATGGATATCGATGACAAGTAAGTAGTGAATTATTTCCAATATTTCTTTTTAATAATATTTCAATCTTGCAACGTACATTTATCATCAATTTATGAGTTATTTTGTGTTATAAGTTAATGAAATTTTCATCAAATTAATTTCTTCTGAATATTTATTTCACGTTAGAGAGACCGAAAAGAATACAGGATTGTTGACGAAGCCCGCTACTACATCTGTGGAAAATGATTCCAGTACAATGTAAGTTTGATTTTTTTATTGAAATAAACATTTTGAATGAAAATAGTATTGTATTCAAAATGCAGTGGGTTTTTCAACAATAATATAACTTTTTGTTAATATTTCTATATTTTAAACATTTTTATTTACTTCAGGGAAATCGAAGAAGAAGAACTCGAAGGAAGGGAAACCGATCCTGGTGGAAATAGCAAAAGGAGAAGTAGAAAAAGAAAGCGAAGTCCAGCAAAATGGTATCAGAACGTACAGAAACGATTACGGCAATCGGGCCAGGAATATGAAACGACAAAAAAAGGCGTCTTTCGTCCAGCTCGAGATATGAAGCCTCCTTGTGCATGTAGGATGAAGTGCGGAAATCTTATATCGGAAGAAGAACGAAGAAGGATATTTAAGAAATTTTGGGCCTTAAGTGATCAGGAAAAAAAAATTTTCTACGCAAAGCACGTTACTAAAATTCCAAAAAAACGCAGTAGAGTGAGAGGAAACGAAAATAAGTGCAAGCGTTCGAAGCCGAAGAACTTTTCTTATGTGTACACTTTTGAAGAAAATGGCCAGCTGATCAAAGTATGCAAAATCTTTTTTCTAAATACACTCGACATTAGCAAGGAAGTTGTCCACTATTTCTGTGACAAAATTCAAGATTCCGAGACTGGTATACCTAGATCATCCCTGCATGGAAAGCACACAAAGCATAAAATATCAGAAGAAGTTAAAAATGAAGTAATTTCCCATATCAATTCTTATACACGAATTGAGTCTCATTACTGTAGGTCTAGTTCCAGTCGAGAATACTTAGATCCTTGGCTTTCAATCGCAGAGTTGTATAGATCGTTCCAGAAACAATATGGTGTGGGCCGTGTGAAAGAGTCCTATTATAGGGAGATTTTTTGCACCGAGTTCAACATGTCATTTCATCATCCTCGAAAAGACCGATGTGACCATTGTGAAGAAGCAAAAGCTAACCAAAACCCTACTCTTTCTCAGCAAGAAACATACAGGGCCCATCAGGAGGGTAAAGTCGAATCCAAGAAAGAACGTGACCGTGACCGAAATGACAATAACCCGACCACCGCCTATATCTGTATTGATCTGGAAAACGTTTTTGGTTTACCAAAAGCTGAAGTTTCTAATTTTTTTTACAAAAGAAAATTAAACGTGTACAATTTAACTGCACAATGCTCGTTAAATAAGAAATTATACTGTGCGGTATGGCATGAGTACATCACAGGCAGAGCAGCGAATCACATCGCAAGTGCGCTGATGAGAATATTGAAAGAGGTTTTAAATGATTTGCCACAAACAGAAAAAATTATTCTCTGGTCTGATTCATGCGTGCCTCAAAATCGAAATTCAGTTATGTCCTTTGCAATTAAAAAATTTCTGGAAAACCTGCCAAGAAACTCGAAAATTGAAATAATTGTACAGAAGTTTTCAGAGCCAGGCCACAGTCTCGTTCAGGAACTGGACTGCATGCACAGCAAAATAGAAAAAGTGCTGCGAAATCGAGAAGTGTTTAGTCCACCATCTTTGTACCGGTATTTACGTGAAAATGAAACAGAAAAGGTTTTAGTTCTGGAAATGAATTTCGATGATTTTTTTAATTACCAAGATCCTGGAAAGTCTCTAAAATGGGATAGAGTTCCATTCAAGAGTGTTAAAAGCATCGTTTATGAAAGAAGTCAGCCTTTCCACGTAACTTATAAGAACAGTCACAACGGATAAACTATCCAAATTCAACTCATAAATCCCACATCAACACGACAAGCTTTCAGTAAAGCCGCTCTTCCTGGAGTTCACAAAATCAAACTCAGAGCAGAAGAATTAACAAAGTTGAAAAAAAGAAAGGAAAGAAATAACACTAAACAGAAAAAAGAACACATCGACCTCAAGAAAAATGATCTTCTTTCTATGATGAAATACATGCCTGAGATTGATAAAGAGTTTTATACATCGCTTTTTAAGTAATTTAATTAAAAAAATTTGTACTGTTCTATAAAATAATAAAATAATTCGAAATACAGCTTCTTTGTATAAAATCATATACAAATTTTCCAGTACATATATAAGTTGTAGTTGAGATAATGTTAACAATGATTTTGTATTCCAACAAAATTTAGTTAATTTAAATAATTCTAACAACATAAATTTGCTTTGTAATAAACATTTACAAAAATATTTTTCAGTGTCTATTTAACCTCAAAAGTAATTATCAAAATAATACTGAAAAGTTAATAATTCTGAAATAATTTAATTAAGTCAAGTTTCAAAAACAATAAAATAATGTAAATCACTATTTTACTTAACTTTTTACTACAAATTTTAGTTGTAAATAGTCTAACTATAAGTATTATGTGACATGGCGTACTATAATTCTGAGAAAAAATGAATGTTTTGAATCAGATATTACGCCATGTCCAAAACCAATTTTCCAGATCTGCTAAAATACATTAATAATAATAGTAAAATTTGTGCTAATATGTTCTTGATCACTCATTATTTTTGACTGATAGACTTATTTTCACTTTTGAATACGTTTTAATAGAGCATAATTAAGTTAAAATTGGAACCTCATTTTCTCAGTTTGACAGTTGAGGGACATGGCGTACTATAACTCTTGGGCGACGATATATTACCGATTACCGACTAGGGCCTGATCCGATGTGTACTATCTGGTCCCGATAGGAAGAATTCTGTGGCCCTGACTCGCACCAGACCGGGCTATGTACTGTGACGTCATATAGCCGCTTCGCAGCGCCATCTTAAGCCATATGCGCTAGATGTAATATATCCACAAAAATAACCTTAATTTTTATTTTCCTTCGTGCTGTTGTGTTGCAAATGTGCTGGTAGTGTTCGGCCGTATAATATATTCTTAACACATTAATAATAAATGCCAAAATTAAGAAGCACACCGCGAGTTCGCAAACATCGTGCTATCAGCAAAATTCCGTTCGAGATAAATTCAATGCAACCGAAGAGTAAGGGCTGTCCCACAAGAGCACCGTCTTCCGGAATGCAAAAGACTGGAAAGGTAATAGGAAGCAAAGGTCAAAGTAACCATTTTTCATTATTTTTAAGGTGTATTCAAAATAAAGCTCAATTCTATTAATTTGGCTTTTTATTTAATATTGTGTTATAATTATTTTAAAGGATTTTAATTCCTAATAAAAAAGTCAATAATGTGGCTAGACTCGGGTAATCAATAGGGGCCAGACCGGGGGCAGATCGAGCGTTTGATCGGGCCCATAGACATGGCTCCACTGTGGCTACGTGTTTCATGATGAGTCTGGCCCGAACTCGATTTCCACATCAGGGCCCGATATGAACGAGTCTGGGCCCGGTCGGGGCCACGGCGAAATTTCTGCACGGGTTAAGAAACTTAACCCCCAAGAACCTTTACTCAGGTTAAAATTCTAACATTCACAGCGAATTTGAGAAAAAATTCCACCCGAACGTTGCACTTTCATTGTAAGTAGGAACTTAGTCGACGAATTTAAGATTATTACTTTATTTTTTAATATTTGACAAGATCTGAAGGCATCAAAGAACTTGTTGTTTTCACGTACTCTGTTTTACCAACTTTAATATACATGTATATTAATTTTACAACATGATGGTATGTTAAAGTTAATTTACGATATATGCAAATGACTTTACTCACATGTATATTCAATTTCGATCAGATTTTTTAACAGTGTACATTATGCCATGTAATCTCATGTAATCTCATGTAATCTTGTGTAATCCCTGTAGTCTTGTGTAATTCTGGGTAATCTCGTGTAATCTCATGTAATCTTGTGTAATCACTTCCAATCTTTTGGTATCTTAATAGATAACAGTTTTTATACTTTTTATATCCCCATTTAAAACGAGATTAAACGTTTTTTAGCACTATACATGCACGTTTCAAAAACCAACGAAAATAAAAGTGCTTGAAACGAGGGGCTATTCACTGAGAAATCATGTGAATGCGACTCCAGAAATCGCAAGGAAATCCTTCGTGGAAATCCTGTACTCCCAGAGCAGCCACAGGGGAATCTCGGCAGTCAACGGAAATTTCAGATATTCTAGTTCGTACTGGAAGCTGCATTCACTCGATTCGGGTTAAGTCAGTTATCGCTTATTTTATTCAGTCAATGTTTACATCTATAAAACCCATCCTTGTTTGGACGATTGCCCATCTCTTCTCGTGTTTTTTTTTTCATTTTATCTCATAATAAACACATATACAAATTACTTTTATGAATCAATATTCTAATAAATTTTAAATTAATCAAATTATTTATATGTGGTAACTATGGTGATACACCGTACGTTCCGGCGACAGTTTCACGGCGTTGCTGCCATTCAAGTGAAGTCCGAACCGGATTCTTTGGAGCAATCAATGAGCAATCATGGGATTCACAAAGGAATCATTTATGAACTACCGCATTCATGTTTTTCTGATTCCCTGATTTCTCAGTGAATAGCCCCTCGGCTTGAAATAAAAATATAACTTAGTTTATTATGGTAACTTTATACGCTTTAAATTTCTTGTATCTGTTTCGCTAAATTATTATTGCATTCGTTCGTTTTAAGTTTATTCTATCATTGTTCGAATAATTTCCTTTTATTCTTCTTCACTATGTAATTATCAAATTAATGGGGTAATTACATGAATTTTAGATAATATATTTTTTAAATACAGAAACAATTTAAAAAATTTACAAGGCAGAATAATATTCAAAAATATGCACTAACAACTTTTATTTCCCTAAAAATAAAAAAATAACATTTAAACATAATATTTTGTTCAATCAGAACTTGAACAAATTTTTAAATATCAATTCTATTTTTACATTAATTCCGAGATTAATTTTTTAAATCTTAATTGATATGTATACGACACAGTCACTTATCTCATTATTGATTTTGATTTATCGTCTTTCAGTTAAGTTTTTCAATTTTAATCCCCTGTAATCTTGTGTAATTTCTTAGAATCTTTTAAAATACCATTTAATACATGCAATTCCTATTCTGCCGTGATTTGTAAAAACACCGTTAACTGCAAAAAATCGAAAAATGAGTTTTTTACATCGTTGGAATCATGAAAAAAAGATACACCTGATTATTAAAATAATTTTTTTGAATTGTTAATAACTTTAAAAATAATTATTGCATAATTTTTGGAAAACACCGTTAACTGCAAAGATTGGCGAGTTTTGACTTGAGAGAGAGCCGTAACTGACCGTTAACTGCAGGCGTAAATCAGAGACGACTAAATACGTGACGTCAAAATTCGAGAAAACGCCGTAACGGGCAGTTACGGACTTTACCAAAGTTAGTGGACGGTGATTTCGAGCCTTCGTGATTTCGGAGAGGTCCGTAAGTGCTTACGGCGTTCTCCGGAAGGTTTGTGATTCGAGAAACGCCGTAACTGCACTTATTATTAGTTATATTCTTTTGCTGTAAACAGCGTCCTCTCAAATCACGGCAGGCCTATTTCTGAGGTCCGTAATTCGAAGAGAGCCGTAACTGCCCGTTACGGCGTTTTCTCGAATTTCAGCATCCCAATCAACACCGTTAACTGCTTTTTAGATAATTAATCAACATTTACTAACAATTTTTCTTGCAAAGATGAAAAGATTGTATGCAAATTAGTCAAGAACAAAAAAAATGCAGAAAATGAATAAGAATCCGCGATACACGCGAATAAAGAATCGAACAGTTTTCGTCGATTTTCTCGGCTTCGTTCATTTTGCAGTTAACGGTGTTTTCCCAAATCATGGCGGTATATAATATAATATATAATATATATAATATACACTTCGATTGCCATTTATTTTTGCTCATTGTGATCTTTTTTCGCATCTACAATGTACTTACATGTAGTGCCATGTAATTGATAACACAGGCCAACAAAAAAAAGTGTCTTGACCGAGTGGTCATAGTATGGTATCTATATGTATTTTGTACGTCAGGGTTTGTCCCTAAATGAGGAAGATTCCCTAGAAAATCAGCTTTTTCGGGTATGAAGTTACCCTTGGTATAGAAGTCGTCTCGAAACAGGTCACGCATTACATATATCTTTATGAATTTTCGTGCACTGAATACAAATCTGACAATGGTTTCCCCTCCGCATGTCACGGTTTTCCCCTAGACGTATTGAATTCATTCGGAAAGATTAATTAAATACCCGCAGGGTAATTCCATATACGGATAACCTGCTTTTCTAGCGAATTTTCCGCATCTAGGGACAAACCCTAACGATGAATTCAATACCATGTGTTATTTCGTACCCGAAAGAGCTGATTGCTAGGGAATCTTCCACGTTTAGGTGGAAACCCTAACATGCTGGGGGAAAAGTAATGGCAGATTTTTAATCAGCGCACTAAAATTCATAAAGATATAATGCCTGACCCGCATCTAGGGACAAACCCTGACGTACTGGGGAAAAATTAATGTCTAATTCGTGTTCAGTGCCCCAAAATACGTATAGAAACCATACTCTGACCTCTGTTTCAACACAATTTTTTGTGGGCCTGTGTAATATATGTAATTATGTAATTAATAATAAATAATAATTAATGTAATATCACGTAATCTCATGTAATCTTATGTATAATCCCATGTAATCTCTTATAATCCTGTAATCTTGTAATCTAGTGCACACAAAAAATCGAAGTGGTTAATTCCTTGCCTTGGGTTGAATAGTGATTACTTAAAATGATATTCATTGAACTTTATTACACTATGTGCTTAATAGAACATTGCGTTAGTCGTTTTATGAAATCGCTAGAATATCTACATAGATAGTGAAACTCGGATCTATTACACTACCTTTTTTGAAGGTGCTTGCTCAGATCACGAAATTTGGTTACACTGACTTTTTAGTGAATTTTCAGTGATTGAGATAGACATAAGTACGTCACTCATCCTCAGTACATTTTTACTGATTTCAGTTAAGACTAAACAGTTCTGTGTTGTCATTTGATGAACTGAAAGCGAGATAGGGAATTTTGCATCTGAACTAAAAAATATTGAAAGTAATTAATTACTGTCTATTTTTAAATTTCAATTACTTTACTAATCTGTCATTTTAAAAATCAGTCCGAAGTTTATGAATTTATTAATACATACATACAATTTTTAAAATTTTATAATTTAAAATATTCCGAAGTTGAAAATTTTACTGTTTCAAAGCATTTTAATTTGAATGTTGTCAAATTTGGATGTCATCAAATAAAAAAAAAATATATATATGTATATAAGAGGATTTCGCTGGTACACACGCGGGGCCTATAAATAATAACTTCTCGAGCGAAAGTGCATGTGTGTGTTTACGTGTGTACGAATGTTTGAGGGAGGCTATAGATAAACTCTTCGGCTGACAAGAGTGTTTGAGCCTCTCTTTTGCGCACTTCGATTGCCATTTATTTTTGCTCATTGTGATCTTTTTTCGCATCTACAATGTCTCTCAAATCGTTAATGCCCATCGATTGCAATTAAATATAATACATTAGGGCCAAAAAAATGAGCTTTTTAAACAAGACTTTAGGCTTTTTCTAATTTTAAATTTCAAAATCTAAACGGATTTTTTAGCAACCTTTTGCATTTTTAAAATTTTTGTCCTTTGGGATCTTATTTAATCAAAGTTGAAAAATTTCAAATTTGAAACTATAATCAACAGAATTTTCAAATTAAATAGTGTAATATTTGGAACAATCCGCAGACAAATTTCAATTTTACAATTATATTCAATAAATATTGTAGTATTTGAAGGGTATGAAAATAAAAATGAATAAATTGGTTCTGAAAAGAAACATACAAATTATGAAAATGTCTAGAATTTAAATTCTTTATAAATCTAAACTAGTAAATTCACTAATCATTGATAAAATTTTACTAATTGTTACCAATATCATAAAATATAGTATATTAATGTGGTGACGGCCTTTTCCGTTTTTTTTTATGTTTTTGTTTAAATATTGCCGACATGTTTCGACTCGGATCAGAGTCCTTTTCAAGGCGTAGTTCTTATTATTAGTTAACGGAAATTAGAAAAGTTTCAATTGTAGATTGTACATAGCTGTCAAGTAAACAAAATTTTCAAAAATTTAGAATTCGAGCACCATAACCTAGAAGTTTAAAAAAAAATTTGTCTCGTAGGAGATAAATCCTAGAGCAAATTATTATACATATATTCTACATTTTCAAAAAAGAAAGTGTTAAGAGCCTTGTAGCATGTTACATTATAACGACATAACTGCGAATTTGTATGAAATTGAAAAATATTTATATTTATATTTATATACATATAATATCAAAGTAGATCTTGTCTTCAAGGATCAAAACCCATTTCAATAATTAATCAAAAAGTTCGAAATTTATCTAATAAAAGGGATAAGATATTAATAAAAAATCTAAATATTATTTCAAACCTGAAATTATATTCCGGAGGCGTCCAGGGAGGTTTTCCTCAATGAAGAGATCAATCACGAAACCTCGAACTCAAGCTACTAAGAATGTTGAAAGACCTTGCATCGTGGTTGTGCAAATAGCAAAGGCTCAAGTAAGAATTTCTTGGCAAAAACTAAGGCCGGATAAAAAGAATAAGAGAACGAAAGGCATTCGCTCATTCTCAAGAAAAAGAGAAAAAATTTGGCTTATGAGGTTACTTCAATATGTCAAAGATTTCGAAACATTCAAATATCAATGCTTTGAAGTTTGTCAAAAAATGCATGGCCTGAACTCTGAACTGTAATAATGACGACACACCTATCAAAACAATGGCAAGATCATGAAGTTTGTGTACCAAGTATAATTAAAAGTTGGCAATCGTTGCTGGGTAACAGTTTGCTGTTTCCACTGAAAATTTCGTTTATGTGACATCTCTTTGAGATGAGTTAGTTCCACACGAAAAATGATTTAAATTTTCTGAGTGAAATCAGTAATAACTATTCAAAATTGTTCGGATAATGTATCTGAGCTGACGAAAATCACAGATAAAAAAATTAAAGACGAAGTTTAAAAATTTCAACGAAATCAGTGAAGATCCTGCAAGCTGGGGACGAAGGGAGAGAAAAGAAGAGCTTTATTCTGGGAAGACTCGGAGAAAATTCATTCTTCTTGGTGTTAATTCTGACATGATTTTCTTCCGTAAAACGTAATTCTTTTTATTTGATTGGCTTAAAGTGATGTTTATGAAACTGGACGTCAGAATAATTATTGATAAATACATCAATGAAAAAATCATTTTAATTTTGACTTTTCAGTAATATATATCATGGATATCAAAAGGAATCCAAAAATCTCAGTTCTGGTGGTCAATGCGATTCGAAGGCTTCAAGATGTGCAGGGCTCAACATCGAAGGAAATAAGTAATTATATCGCCAAGGAATATGATGTTCCTGGACAAGATATTAGAAGACAAGTTCAACTAGCTTTGCGTCGGGCTCTTTCATATGGAATTCTAGAACGTACAAAAGGGTAAAAAATGTTTTTTTATTACAATTTTTGACTAAAATTCTGAATTTTACCAAGCTTTTTCTTCAAAAAAGGACATAGCTTTCAATTATTGATTTCCAGTTTTCAATGTTGATTGGCTCAAGTTTTATAATTCAGGAGACTTAAATCATTTTTTTTCTAAATAATGTAAATGAAATGAATTGAAATATAGGCAGAATTAAAGAAGGATGCCTTTCTATTCATACAAAGTTTTAAAAATGAACAATTATAATCTAAAACTCTTTCACGATGGACATTAAAAAAATTAAACAGCCTATAATTTTGGCACTCGGTATTGACAATTTAAAACCTTAAAGAATAGAAGAATATAAAAAGTAAATCGTTTAAGAAGAAACCATTTTCAATTTTTAAAACTTTGAAATATTTAAATTCCTAAAATATGAATAAGAATTAAATAATTTTAACATCAAGTAGATCGAAAGTGAAAAAATGAGACATTTCTAAGCCCTAAAAATTAATCTAGAACCAATTTAAATTATAAGCGTACGAAAATACAGACGCAGACATTTCAAAAGTGAAATGTTATAAATTACTTAATATACATTTTTGGATAATTTTACATCTATTTCAAGCTTTCAAAATTTAATATAGCAAAATTTAAATTTTCATAACTGGGAAATTTCAAACACTCAATGTTGAACATTTTTAATGCAAAGGTTGTAAAGTAAACAATTTCAAATTTCAAAAATTAAAGTTTAGAAGATTTTGAATTTAAAGACTTCAAGAGGAACAATTTCAAATAGTAACTGTTGAAGAATTAATCATTTTAAAGTGAAAGCATTATTCAAAATATGTACACAATTTTAGTTGAAAAATGCCAAATTAAAAAAATAAATAAATAAAAGCATGAAATATGAGATTTAAAAACTATAACATTCAAAATTGGAATTTTTAAAATAGAAGCAATCGAAGTTAAATAAAATGAATTTTGAATTGAATAATTCAAAGTACGTAGTAAATATCTAAAAATTTATAAATAAAAAAAAATCAAATTATAAACGTTTAAAATAGAACACTTTTTATAATCGCCGTACTTTGAAATTGAAAAATTGTAAAAAGGACAAATTATATATGGAATAACTTAGATTTTCAAAATAAAAAAAATTCAAATCAAAAGATGAAAAAAAAATCCTAAAAATTCACATTAACCCTATTTAAGCGAAAAGCCGTTTTAGAACAATCATTGAATGATTTATTCTAAAGTTTTAATGACAGCCACTTAAAATATGCTATCAAATAATTATTAATAATTTTTTAGAAAGCGAGATATATTGACTAATTTTTATAAAACACTAGTGTCTCGTGTTTTTTCGAGCCGAAACTACATCTTTAATTTCTGATATCCTAATTATCATTTCTAAATGTAAGTTTTACGATATTGTATTTATTCCTTAGCGGTTACTACGTCTGCAGTAATCGGGGTAAAAAAGCAGATACTGGCGAAGAATTAATAAGTGCACCAAAATTAGTTTGCCCGACAAAATGTGGAAGTCGAAAAAAGAGTCGTAGTCGCAGAAGAAAAAGTTCATGTAAAAAGAGTAGGGGTAGGAGTAGGAGTAGGGGTAGAAGTAGGGGTAGAAGTCGTGGTCATAAAAAGAGACGAGGAATGAAACATGGAAAACGAAAATGTGGAGGAAAATCTAAGTCGAGGAGGTCCAGGAAAAAATCTAGATCCATGTGCAGAAAACATTCACGAAAGAGTAAAAGGAGTTGTGGAGGGAAAAGGAAGATGAGCAGAAGCAAGCGCAGAAAGAGCAGAAGCAAAAGCAGAAAAAGAAGAAGCAAGAGGAGTGAATGCAGGCACAAGAAACCAAAAAGATGCAGTGATCTGGATATGGTGCCATCGTCTGAGAATAACAAGTAAAATATTCTTTAAACATTTTCTTATAGTCTATTTTATTTAAATCATTCAAAATTAAAAAATTTGTTCAAAATTATAATGTTTCGAAATTTTAACTGACAGCTTTTCAAATGCACTTTCGATTTAGAAAATTATCTAATTAAATTTTCAAAATTTAATAAACGTTAATTCGAAATCATCAAGAATAAAAAAATTTAATTAGTAAGCATACACAATTATGGGAGATGCATTTGAAGTGAAACTGTATTTAAAATCTATATTTTTTGTTGCTTCAAATGTCAGAATTAACTCTAAAGCCACCAATAAACTACGTTGCCAATTTGAGTATGGAGGGGGGAGGGGGGTGGGGTCGCGATAAAACTACGGTTGAAAACAGTGGAGGAGGAGGGGAGGGGGACTCAGTGGAAGTAACGTTACGAACTCAGCTAACGTTTAGTACGTTTCCTGATGATAAATATTAAGAAAGTTTCAGAATTTTCAAATTTTGCGAAAGATGGCCCTGCAAAGGTACAGTTCAATAATAATAACTTGATAAGTTTGGAAATCACTTTCATACTTCAGACTTCACACTCTTTTCCCTATTCCCCACTCTTACCCTTTTTTAAAGAATTATTTCTTTCCTGTTTTCAAGAAACTTACCCTTTCCCCCCCTTTCTCGTGTTTCTATTAAATACGAACTGAATTAATAGAATTCAATCTTTTTTTTCGGTTAAAAAGTCTACTATATTATTTTTGGTTTGGAATTCATCTCGTTTGATAAAAAATTCCACAAATCGGTTGAAAATCTTATTATTTTGTTGAAATTGCAACTACTTTGTTAAAAGCTATCTTTGTTATCAAAAGTTCAACTACTTAGTTAAAAATTCAACTAGTTTGTTGAAAATTAATTTTTTGGTAGAAAACTCATCTCTTTAGTCGAAAATGTCTCTTTTTTAGTTAAAAATTCAATTATCCTTTTTGGTTGAAAATTAATCTTTTTGATTAAAAATTTATCTTTGTAGGTTAAAAACGCAGCTAATTGGTAAAAATTGAACTATTTTGTTGAAACTGTTTCGTTGAATATTCGTCCTTTTGGATGATAAATTCATATTTTATGATAGAAAACTCATCTTTCGTGGTTGAAAATTCATCTTTATGGTTGAAAATTAACTTTTTTATTAAAAATCAACTGTCTTCTAAAAAGTTAATCTTTTACAGCAGAAAAGTCACATTTCTTGGTTGAAAGTTGCATTATCTTTGGCTTGAAATTTCAACTATTTGATTGAAAATGCAATATATTTCGATTTAAAATCTAAGGAATTTAAAGCGGCTCATATTGGATTCAATATGGTATGTACATTAATTTTATTTAAAAGAATTCATTCTCTTATTTTCGTGAAATATCAAACTATTTCCCCCGTTTTAGGAACATTTTGGGCTGTGAAATCTGATATTTTAATATTTTTAATTACTATCTTGATTCATTATCGAAGCCTAGTTGACCACATGGTTACGTAGGCATATAGGCAAATTGAACTCACTAGAAACGCGAAAAAAACGCAGAATAAACACAAAATCTGTATTTAGCCAACAACTACGTTAATTACGAGGAGGAGGCAAGACAAAACTACGGTCGTCAGCGAGGGTGACAGGGGGTTAAAAATAGCCCAAAATTGGTAATGTAGTTTATGGGAGGCCCCTTACAAGCACCAAAATTGTTTTAATCTCTGGAAAACGATGCACCACTTTTATCAAAAATTTCAAATTCTGATACCCTTACGAATTTTTAATGTGGGTTGATATTTTAATATCTGTCTTTGTTTAAATGATTCACAGAAATTTTTTATTTTTTAAAATTGCTTTTACTAAAAATAATAACTTCCTGTCAAGTCACAAATCCACTATCATTTTCTGATTTTCGGAAACAGTGGATACTCTCTCAAAATAGTTAATTTTTAAATTAAAATTCCTTTTCTGAATATAATTTTGAATTTTTCTGCAGTGAAAATCCAAGATCAAACAACTCCAGTCTCTCCAGAAGTAGACCGAACAGTCCAGGCAGATCAACAATTTCCGGAAGTTCAGATGAAAGGAACGAAGAAACAAGACAGGATTCTAGAACTGTGAGAACCCCTGAAGAGGCATTGGATTGAGGTACACAAAAGACCATTGAATGATACAAATCGTATGTGGTGATTTCATGAAAGAGATGTTTGAGTTAAATTTAGGTCCTCCATCGATCGAATTTTGGGCAATTCACCAGAATTTCGTAATCTTGGATTAGCCTTTTTGCCATAACGTTTCCTGTGTTCACATTAATAGCAAAACGGTTGTTATTATTCAAAGAGGACAATTCCAATCTAATTTTTAAAAAAACATATAAATTTTTCTAGAAACTTTTGACTTTCGATAATTAAATCTTAATAATAGATTACCTCGGTACATTTAAAGATAGTTTTCAATTTTAAAGTAAAAATATAAATAAAAATCTGAGACAATATTGTAAATCATGTAAATGCAATAATGCAAATTTAATTTTTCGCAATTCCATTTGCCAGCCAAACGGTAATAGCGATGCAATAACATAACATATTAATACCGTCTGCTTTCTGTCTGCAGCACGCCGGAAGTACCACCACGATATCACGTCCGTCGACCCAGGAAAATGAACCAACTAAAATATTTTGGAACTTCTTGACGTGTGGGATGTACTTTTTCACATTCGTTTACATTTTTTATACACTTTGTTTTTCTATACAATTTTTTTCTACGTCTCTTGCCTTTGTTATTAGATATTTATTTTTGTATCTGCGAAATAAAACAGTCTCGTCCAAGAAATAGGAGATTTTATTACTATATTTCGAATTGAAAATATTTTTAATTCAACTTCTCTCATGTTCATTATTTATTAAAGAGAAAGAAGATTCTTTGTAAAAGTTAATTTCAATTCTAGAGGAGTGAACTAGCTTCAATTAAAATTGTTAATTAGATGAAAGTCACTTGTATTTCAAAATGAAGGAAAATTATTCAACAAAGAATTCGTGATTCTACACATGAGAATTATTTTATTTATTAGTTTGACTATCAGAAATATTGCGTATTTATGAAAAGTATTGGGCGGCCCTGGTTTGGCCCGGCCTTGTCGTCTAATGATAGTCCCGCTAATGATGCGGCCGTACACACACACACACTCACACATACTAAAACCACGTGTTCGCCTAGCGAGTTAAGCCTAGTTTACTTTATCCTCGCCTTTATCTGTATTTCTAGAGCTGGAATCCCACATAATTTTAGAGATTTGTCGCCAGAGGCTAAGTTGCTAGGTTAAGGGTTTCAAATTCATATAATTGTTCATTTTTTAATTTATTTTCAAATTATGTAGATACCTTCAACATTACACAAATTCTACAATTAAACATTTAAAACACAATGGGTTTGTAGTTCTGAATATTTTTAAAAAGTTTCTGCTAATATAAGAATGGCATCCATCAGTTTTAAGTAGGCCAAACAATTTTTGAAACCGGGAGAATTTTTCTTCCTAAAAATCTAATTTTCGAATTTTTCTCGTAAACGATGCACGATATCACATAATAGCAAGTTATTTTTCATAGAACTTTTTTAGACGTGGAAACTTTAACCTTAAAATTTTTTTGTATCTGTCGTTGTTTGTGAAAAAATGAGATTTTATGAGAAAAAGATTCTCCTATAACCACAAAAGTTAGTTAGTCTACATAAAACTCACTGGATTCCTTCCTTACAGAAGGCCAAATTAGGTCGAAAGATATAGAGATTTAAAAAAATTTTTGTGTTTTTTGAAAACGAAGCACAAAATTCAAATACGCATAACTTCGCAGTAATTTTTTTTCGCAAATCGGAAAATTACATATCGCCGAATTTCCTATAAAAATCAAGATAATTCGTCCACGAAAGATTCTGCGATTTCCAGTGTAGAACTTGCCTGATTTGAAATTGATTCGGTCATAGTGATATAAACTCATGATGAAAATTTTTATTTGAACTCAAACCAATAACCAATTTAGCATAGACACTAACCCTCGAAAACGGTCGATATCGGTAATCGTCGGTAACAGGAATCTGTGTTTAGAACTCACTGTTATCAACAAATTTCACAGAATCTTAGTTCAAACAATTTGTTTGGGTTTTATGTTCTTATTTGTTTTTGCCTATCTGTAATTTAATGACAGAACAATAAACTTGTACAGAGAATGCTAATTTCTGTTAGAATGTTCTTACTACTTTTTTTATTTGGTCACAAAAGATAATTTCACAGAAAGTTAGAGGAAAACTGCAAATATCTTCAAGAATGATTTGTGTCAGTGTTTTCCCAATTGGAGACACGTCACATCGTTCTATAATAAACGCACTTTCCGTGAAGTCACGAGGAGAGATCGGACATCACTGTCCAACATAAGACGAACTCGTGATAAGCACGCGCACTGATGATCCCACGCATGGCTTCAGATATACATATTCTCATATTGTAGACGCACACACTTGAATTTATTTGATTTATTTCAAATCCACCCCTGAGACTTAAAAGAAGTGTAATTAGTTTCCTATTATTTTAAACCATCTTCCTTTAAAAAAAATATACTAGAGCAGGATGGCCACTTAAACTTGAAAAAATTCCAGGTTATTTCCCGGTCAAAAATACATTATCCCCGGCTGACTTTTAAGCGTTTATAATAATAATTATTAAATATTAATTGCTCTCCAAACAAAAATGCTTTCAAAACAGGGGAAATAGGGTGATTTTTTAAGAACGTAGTGAAATAATAGGGGAATAAGTTATTTCAAATAACATTAATGTAAATACCATATTCCTAAGATTTTAAGTCAAATAGTTTATTAAAAAAAATTTCAAACCAAACAGTTAAATTGAAAACCAAATAGTTGAATTTTCAAGCAAAATGGACAAATTTTCAACAAAAATAGTTGCTTTTTAAACCAAATACAGTCGGACCCCGAGTTAAGTACTGTTTCGGATCTGAACATCGACTTCTGGCGGGGTCTCCGGACGCAGTTATCGCTACGCTACTAAAGGCACAACCTGCCCTTTCGACCCCGCGGCTCCACTCACCAGAAACCGCGCCGCTGCGTCAAATCTCGGAAAACATAATGCGGGGTTGCTTAACTCGGGGTCCGAGTGTAGTCGACTTTTCCAGCAAAAAGAAGATTTTTTTATAGGACAGTTGAATTTCCAACCAAAAAATATAAATTTTCTACCAAAAAATGAATTTTCAATCCAAAATTAAATTTTCGACTAACCAACGGCCATACCACGCTGAAAACCCCAGTTCTCGTCAGATCACTGAAGTTAAGCAGCGTTGGACGCGGTTAGTACTTGGATGGGTGACCATTTAAGAATACTGACATGAGTGCTGTTGGCACATCGTGGGTGTGGTGAGCCCACACTTGTAGTTATTTATAACTACAAGAAAAACCTAGAAACACTACCCGAATCGGGTAGTGTCACGCCTACCCTGAAAGGGAAATGGTTTAATGGTATAGTAGAATTCTTAATCAAAATAGATGAATTTCGTACAAAAAATATAATATGTAGTAGGTTTTTCAATTAGTAAAAGTTCATTTTCAACCATAAAAGATAAATTTTCAACTAAAAAAAAACACTTTAGTCAAAAGACTAATTTTCAATCCAAGAGGATGGATTTTCTATCTAAAAAGATGAATGTTCAACGAAACAGTTGAATTAAAGACCAAAACTGATGACTTGACAAAATAGTTGAACTTTTAACATATTCACTAAATTTTCAACAAAACAGTAGAATTTTTATCCAAAAGACATTAATTCTGGAGCGTAAATATGACAGTAGACTTTTCAATTAAAAAGAATTAACTTTCAACCATAAAAGATGATTTTTAAATCTAAAAGGACGCATTTTCTATCCAAAATAACGAATCTTCAACAAAATAGTTGAATATTCGACAAACAAATAAGCTTTTAACAAAATAGTTGACATTATAACAACATAAAGAAATTTTCTACCAAATAGTAGAATTTGTTATCAAATGTGAAGAATTCTAAACCCAAAATATAATAGAAAACTTTTCGAACAAAAAAAATTACCTTTTAACCAAAAGGACGAATTTTCTATCCAAAAAGATGAATTCTCAACAAAAAGTTGAATTTTCGACCAAAAATGATGACTTTGTAGGAAAATAGTTGTATTTTTAACACATTAATTGAATTTTCAACCAAATTATAGAATTTTGAACGAAAAGAGTTTAATTCTGCATCTTAAACATGATAGTAGATTTTTCAATTAAAAAGAATCAACTTTTATTCATAAAAGATGAATTTTCAACAACAAAACAATGACTTTTCTACCAAAAGATTATTTTTTGACCAAAAAAGATATTTTAACAAAATAGTCGAAATTTCAACAAAATAATGAAATTTTCTACGAAATAGTAGAATTTTTGATGAAAAGATATGAATTCTGAACCCGAAATATAATAGAAGACTTTTAAAACGCAAAAAATCTTCTTTCAAACAAAAAAGTTGACTTTTTAAGAAAATAGTTGAATTTTCAACAAAATAATTAAATTTTCAACCAAATAGTATAATTTTTAACCAAAAGAGATGAATTCTGAACCAAAAATAGAACAGTAAATTTTTTAATGAAAAAGAGTTTATTTTCAACCAAAAAAGATGAATTTTCTACCAAAAGATGAATTCTGAACCAAAAATATAATAGCAGTATTTTCAATTGAAAAGAAAGAACTTTCAACACAAATTGTTAGACATTCCTATTGGGTTTTCTTAATCCAGTTAGCATTTAAACGAAAAAAGAGAACAAGTGGTAAAAGGGGAATTTTCTTGAAAACAAGGGAAAAGATCAATTCTATAAAAAAGGAGAAAAGAAATATCACGGCAGAATACTTCAAAACTCTTCCTATGAGACTTTAGGCCTTATAATACCCTTATGTACTTTAAGATGAAAAACATGAAAACCCAAAATTAAAAAACATAATTGAACTATTTTGTTGCTTTATACCACTCTCGACTAAAAAATACTAAACTGTGGAAATTAAACACACTATGCAAGAAATCCCTACGCTACCCTTCGAAATACACCAAAAAATAAAATGAATAAACTAAAGGTCATTGCAATATACTGTGCAGAATATCTCAAAATCTTGCTCCCAGTGTAGAAGATGTAGTGTAGAAGCCACTTTTGAATTCAGATTAAAAACTAATTGCAATTTGAAATTCAAAAGTAATGTAGGGGAAACCACCCCACAGTAGATAGGAAAAAATTCAACAGCATTTCACTGCATCAGTTTCCAAAAATAAAGAAAGATGATAATTGTTAAATAAAGCTTACATATTCAATTGAGTATTCTTATGGAAAAAAATCTGCCCGCGGCGCGGGCACATTCTCATCGCGCGCTTTGCGCGCGGCTCGCTTCGCTCGCAAGTTTGAGCGCGCCTATGGCGCGCGACTGTTGGATCTCGCGCTTCGCGCTCGATTATATATTCACCTCGCGCTACGCGCTCGGGCGTACTTACATCGCGCTTTACGTTCGGCTCCTTTAGATTTCTGAACTTCGTGTTCGGCTTCAATGAAAAGAAAAAGTTTGTTTGCAAATCTTATGAAATTATCAAAACCTCTACATATTACGTGATTGTTAAATTTGTTTTTATTTTAGACTGAAAAGGAACTTTATTTACTCAAGGTTCTATCGACCTTAAGGAACACATTCTCATCCAGACACTCGCGCTTCGCGCTCGATATTTGATTTGAAAATCATTTGAACCTTGCGTTTCACGTTCGGTTCTGTGCACCGTATGATAGAAATAAAAAAGTTTGAGCGCACTTACGACGCGCGATTTGGTAAATACACTGAGCGTGCACTTTGTGCTTCGTGTTATATGTTCTTCATATACAAATTACTAAATTTGTATTTGATTTCAAATGAAAAATAATTATATAATTTAGGCGACAAATTTTATCAGTTAAAATTTTATTTTAGCTTGTGCCGTTTTTCAAAAAAGTTAATTTTTTTCATTTTGAATATATTCTTACAACAAAAATTGATTACAAGTTTGTAAACCTTTTTTTAATGCACAATTTTTGTTCATTTATCTGTTTTCGTACCTTGCATTGTTTTTTCAAAAATTTGATTTTTTTTACTGTCAATGTTATTTTCACGAATAAAACAAAAACTACGCATCCTATCGAAACATAATACAAAACAAATTTGTACCTCCTTCTTGGATGAACAAATTTTGTTTATGTCATTTTTTTCGTAGCTCCTGTTATTCGTCTACAAATTTGATTTTTCTATTTTCAATGCTATTTTTTACGAATGAAACGAAAACTACGCATCATATCGAAAAGTGAGTCATTCGAAATTTGTAGATCTTTTTTAGTTGCACAATTTTGGTAGAATGATCTTTTCTCGTATCTTGCATAGTTTGACAGCAAAATGGAATTTTTGATTTTTGATTTTTTTTTGTCCGATCAAAATTTGAATTTTTTATTTTTTGAAAAATTCAAAAAACTGTTATGAAAATATTATAGGGTGTTCAAAAAGCAACGTTTTTCTCCTCCTGACTTTTTTTCATATCGTGCGTTTTTCGGCCTAAAATGTTCATTTTCGTTTGTTTTTTGGAATTTTGAAAATCCTATAACTCCAGTAATTTTTTTTTTATCACGAAAAGTCATTAGGATATTTTGTTTGTCATTTTGCGTACTACTAATAACCGTACATAGAATTTTCAAATCTTCAAAAAAAGTGGTCTCAAAAATTTTGAAAATGTGCTCACTTTTTGAATTTTTATCCAAAATAGCTGGTTAACGAACTCGTTCTTTCTTTTTAGGCCATAAAAAAGTGTGCCAAAGCTTAATCAAATCTGATCATTTTTTCGAAAGTTATCGTGGCTACAGACAGACAGACAGACAGACAGACAGACTGACAGACAGACAGACAGACTACAGAGAGACAGACACCTTGGTAAAAATCGTTTTTTCTGACTCAGGAGGTCTCAAAACGTGGAGATTTGATGAAAACCGACTATGTCAAATTTTACATAAAACCAATACCTTCTCATTAGAATGAGAATGTAAAAATATCACAAAATTAATTAATTCGCTGTATTAAACATTTTTATTAGACCTGGTCAAGGGTACGATTTTGACACCTTTGTCAATCAATAGATAATCGTGTCTGGTATTGCTCCTGGGCAAGTCAGAATACTCAATTCTGAATAATTATAATTTGTCATTAGTATACTTACAATTAAAATCAATTTACTGAGTAAATAATAGTTGAAACTATGATTATTTTACAAAAAACGAAAAAGTTTAAATTATTGACATTTTTTTATCTCTGATATTTCGTAAGATTGGTACGAGATGTTTATTCTTCATACAATTTAACCTGACTTGCGATGACAGAAAAGTGAAGCTTCTTTACATACCTTAATCCTCAAATTGTATCTTTTCCGAAAGGCTCCTTAAAACACAACTAAAAATGAGCTTCTTAATAACTAATAACTTACACTATTTTCTTAGTTTATTATTTACAATAATTTGAATTTAAAAACTTCACGAATCAAAATAAACAAACAAACACAACCTTTAACTTAAAACAACTGCGAGACAGTCGCAGAGCTGCCTATTTTGGCAGAGACATTTTTCGTAAATTTCCGATTATCTATTGTTGGTTATCTACTATTGGAAAATTTAATATCCAATAAAAAGTCCTTAAATATTTATAAATATTAAAGAAAGAAAACTTTGTATTAACCAATATTTTCATTAAACTTCAAGCTTTGATTCTAATGTATAAACATGTCATAAAAATGTTTCATTAAGTTAAAAAGTATGAATAAAGAAGATGTGAATTTTTTTTCAGGTAAAAATAAATTTTTTTCTCTCAAGCATTAATTTTTTATAAAATTTCAATTAAACTTCGTCAGAAGATATAGTATCCTTGCTGAAACCAAGGCTGAAACGTTATACTAACAAAAGTAATGAACATTTTTTGTCAGTTTTCCAGTTAATTAAGATTATCTACTGTAAATCAGTATCTACTGAAGGGTGATTTCCCCTAATTAAATAAAGATCAGAACATCTAAAGACATCACAAAATTGATTTTCTTATATATAAGGGAGGCTTTTTGAGAGAGGATATTTTTTTCTAATAATTTCAAAAATACCCTACATAAAAGTAATTTTTCTGTTTCTCGATTTAGTGACTATTGTAAATTCTATAAGTATTTTTTTTAATAACCGTATTCCTACTGTATAATTTTTCTTGACAACCACGTAAAACATTCTAGTTGTGTGACATGACAAAAGCTTTCTTACTTGAAACAGAACGAAATAACATTTGTTCACATAATAATATCAATATGCAAACATTTGCAAAATTGAACAAGTTTATATTTGATTCATAAAAAATAGCATTTTTAAAATTTGTAATGTACCGAATTAAATTATTAAAATTTAGAGGGCTTAAAAATTAAAAAAATTTTTTTTTTATTTTAACGCTACAGTAACTTTTTATTTGATGCCTTTTATTAAACAATTTTAAACTTGGGGTGCTTCAATTTAAGAATCAGAATACTAGAACTTAATTTCTAGCAAAGAAAAAACCATAATTAAAATAATCGAGTGAATCATAACTATATTCATAAAAGTTTTTTGAAAATTTAATACCAATAAAATAATGTTCCTCTGATGTTACAGTAACAATATATAACAATTTTTAGCATCAATTTGAGAAACTAATAAAAACACTATTTCTCAATGTTTGATGTTAAAGATTAAAGTTCTGATAGGAAATGTCGAGTGCAATTAAATTTATTGTAAGTATACAACGGTGTTAAAATTAACATAACATTTTTTCGCTGTTATGTAGCTGCGAAAGTGCAAACACGAGTCTTAAACAAATGCACACTTGTTTGAATGCTCACACATGCGAGTTCAAGTGCCGGTGATGCACGGCCGTGTGCTTTTTACAGTTGGCTTCGCTCCAACGAGAATATTACAATTCTTTCTTCCAACCGCTTAAAAATCTTTAATAGACTGCGATTTCGATGCATTTTGGGATCAAAGAAAAATTCTGCACTCCATGTTTAATTACTTTCTGAATGACATGTTGAACTGATTTGTTAGCTATATAATGCGATTGCTTTCACTTTTCAGTATAATTTTGTTTTTATTATTACGTGTGCATGAGTATTAGGGTGATTAAAAAAAAATGTTTTTCAAATCTGAACACGCACACGAGAGTAAGTTGTACCTTTTTAGTCAACAAATTATTCGAAACAAAAATGGTAAAATACATGTATTGCATTTTTATACATACGAAATTATCCTCTTTTATATTACCTTCATTGTTAATAATTTAATGAGAACGTTTAAACTCATTTTTAAGGAAAATAATCATTTTTTCTTACTTGATACACCTTTTTCTATGAGTAATCTTTTTTAATTTATTTTTTGTATTTGGTAACTGAGATGTCAAATTCTTATTAAAAATGTAAAAAAAGTAAGATAAAATTATTAATTTCCTTAAAAATGAGATACATTTTTTTTTTTATTAAATCTGATGTACAATGATGGTAATGCAAAAGGAAATAATTCTATGTGCACAAAAATCTTATATATGAATTTTCAAGACGAAGAGAAACTAAAAACAACAACAAATCAATAAAAAAATACAAAACTCAAATAGGGGACCTCTAAATTATATCCGATTTTGAACTTTTTTGCCTTACAAAATGAATCACCCTCGTGAGTATATTTGTTTCGAGATTCATTTATTTTATTCTGATTTTAGTAGATTTAAGTATAAGTAGACTAAATAATTTTCATAGTACATATTAATAAAAATTTCAAACAAAAAATATGGAGCCATACAATTTTAAAATTGTGCAATTTATTGTTAGATGATTTCTCGTTAATTGAACATTGAAGAGTTGCGTTCCAAGAGGGCACATATGCTATTTGTTCAAAAATGAGATTATTGGCTAAAAAAAATGTTTTCTTTTTTTTAAATTTAATTTTATGATATATTTATTTATATTTTATTAGAGTATTTATTGCAATTGAAAAAATTGTGGTTAATTTGTTTGGCAAGTTTTGAAACTTTTTAGAACTTGATGACTTGTTTCAAACTTTTCATGCCTCGATTCAGCATTGCAGTATGCCGGGAGCAAGTTTTTGTTTTTCTAAAATGAAAATAGGATATTTAATCCCCGTCCAAAGTTGAAAAAACGTGCTCCACGAGAGAAAAAAATCTTCCCCTCAATTTGCTCGGAACTTAATGACATTTTCCAATCGAAATTCTTTTTATCAATTCAGCAACTCATAGTTGGAAAAAATATTGTTTTTTTTTCTTAAATTGAAAATTTTATTTTCAATTACAGGCTTAAGTTGAGAAAACTTGCGCTTTAAGCGAAAAAAATCAACTCTGTCTATTTCTCGAAACCTAGAAATATTTTTCAATCAAACTTTTCAGGTTGAAAAATCGATTTCTGGGAACGTTTTTGTCCCCCATTAAACATGGTCAAAATGGCGTATATGTATTACCTTTTAGAACACCAACCTTTAATTACCATTTAGAGTTTAAATTTTACGATAATTATTAATGTTGCAATATCTATATTCATACGATTGCGATTCAAAATTTCTTTAATTTATGGTAAAAATACCTCATAATTCTATATATGACGAATGTCGTTAAATTTCCTGGGAAAGAAGCCATATTATGAGTCACAGCCCTAGAGGCTTCTTTCTTCTCACCGCAATAAGGGAGTTCGAAACATTCGACAAGACGTATACGCGGTTGAAATATTTTTAACGCATAAGAAAATCATCAATCACACTCAAAAGTATAGTAGAAAGTTGATACGTACTACCCGGCAAAACTAAGAAAATATATCATTTGAATAGATAAATTCGTATACTCTTGTTTACATTAAAAAGGTTCAAGGAGATGTTTTTCTCTCCTTTTTTTTTGCTTTTATTCCATCAATGTTTTGAAAATGCATCTATTACTGAATTTGTATACATATAAACAACAAAAAATCAACAACAAAGACAAAACTCAAATAGGGGACCTCTATATATATCATATCCGTTTTTAATTTACTATTACATTTTTTTAATTTATTGATTGAAAAGGTACAACTTAGGCGAATGTGCGTCTTCAGGATCAAAAATCTTTTTTTTCGTCCATTTTTCGCCGTACAGATTCTCTTTAATAAATTTAATAACAGCTAATTTTAATTATTAACATTTATTGATTTGTAATGCTTGAACATAATTTCTTCATTAATGCTTCAGGCTCAAACTACATTAAATCTCCTCTACAGATACATTTCACACAAGACGAGAATATGTTGTTTCTTGAACAGAATTTCTTAAGAGATTTTATTCATACCCTCTTACTTCGCAGCACATTAATTTGCAATAAAGATTTCGTCCTTCGTTATAACATCCCCGTTGTATCAACTTTTTGGTAAGATTCCAGGAGCAGCATTGAATTCATCTCGCCAAATGCGTTTTAGCCCATATTCCAGACTAATTCTGTCATTTTTCTGCCATAAATCCCTCGACCGTGTAAAAGTATGCCTCTTGCCAGAGGATGGTTGCCACGTTTGTTTCTGGTATTTTCGTATCGCTCATACTTCGACGTAAATTTCGAACGACTGAAGAAAGCGAAACCGTTCAATCGCCTGTCACCTTATTTCGTAGCCTTAAAATTCCTTTTGTGATTCCTTCCATACATTTTCACCACCTTAAGCACTGAAATTTCAGAAAAAAATCCCAGTGTTCTGCTAGTTTACACAAAGTTAAAAAAAAATCTTTAAGACAAACAAGAATATCAGAGTTCTAAGAGTACTAAAACTGATTCAAACCGCTGCAAACCTTCCACTCTACTCTGCGATTCCTGTTACCCGCATTTACCAAGATTAAGAGAAGTTAGGGGTTCATGTCCGTGCTAAATTATAATATACCATCCTACTCAAAATTTTCTTTAGTTTTGTCATTTGACACAGACACGAATCCTCAAATGCTCTAGATGTCCGTACAATGTCGGGAATAGGAATTTTTAAGAAGATTAAAAATCCAAGCGTTCAAAATTACATCATTTTTAATGTTCTTACTACTGTAAAAGAACGGAAGATTTTAAAACCCCTAAAAATTAAAAATATCAAACTTAAGTCTTCAAAATTGAACAATTCGAAATTTATGGCAATTAAAATTCACCAGATCTTACAGTGCTCATTGCTCCCATGTTGTTTAAGCCCCTTAAAGCCCCAAAATATCCATGTCGACCAGGTATGTTGAAACCTGGCATATAAGTTCTGGCACTAGGCCACGAAGACCGGGATACGGCTTGGAGGCCAACATCAGGCATAGTTCATGTCTTCTGTGCGTTTTCACATGCAATAGAATGGCATTAAGAAATGCTTTCAATTGACCATTCACATTCATAATTCTTCTCTTACTTCTCCTCTCTTTACTTACTGTTTTATTCATGTTTCAATTACGGGGAGAGTTCAAAATTTAAATAAGTTATCTACTAACATTTGCTTATTAATAATAATTAACCCCGACCATTTAAACATTAAAATGTGCAATCTTTCATATAATATTCGTAAAAGCTCAATTGTTAAATTGTGTAGTGACAAAATTCTTATAAATTTACCAACTTGAACTCCAAGAATCAAACAACCAAATTTGGATAAGTACATACACATGCAAATACCACCATTCAAAATAAAAAGTAAATCCAGTTCCTTCTTCACTTTCGTCTTTCTTTCTTCATATCTTTTTTAATCATTGAAAAACAGATATTTACAATAATTCAATAACGTTTGGGTATTCAATTTAGTATTTTTATACTTGTCAAATCTTTAAATTAGAAAATTATTGAATTTTAAATGTTTCATAAGTAAACCTGTTACATTTTATTCGTTTCAAACTTGAAATTACTCAATTTTATATAGCTTTATATTGGAATTGAGTAATACTAAAAGTTTAAATTTGATATTTTGCAATTTTCAATTATTTATCATTGAAGGATCTGTTTGTAAGATATTTCTTTTTTAAAGAGCTCCACTTTTAAAAAAAATTTAGTTTGGAATGGTTAAATTTCAATTGATGAATTATAAAATGCAGAATTCTTAACATTTACAATTATTTATTTGGTTAATGTCATTCTTTAGAAGGGTTCAAATAAAAAACTTATTAAATTTAAGCCTGTAAATTACAAATTACTCAATTTCCAAAAACTTTCGATAATAGTCCACATTGTAATACTTCAGTTTAAAACTATGTATTATTCAATTTAGAAATCTATAATCAAAACCACCTTGATGAAGCTTTATTTTTCAATATGCTATTATAATAACATTAATATTTATTATCACAAAACTTCGCAACTGGCGGAAATTATCTACATGCTTCTATTCGAACTGTTGCTAAAGTCCATTAATTTTTATAATATTACCACTACATTTTTTCCCCATAAAAGCACGAAAGTTAATAAAATTTTGCTTGTAATGAACCTCTAGTTGAAGGCAGACTGTCAATTTAAGAAAAAAATATTGCAAAGAAACTTCAAATTTCGATGTTTTCGAAACACACACACACACACACACACACACACACACACACACACACACACA
>CAKNYM010051815.1:297310-326972 GCA_932195095.1 Andricus curvator | reverse complement strand
GTACTCACTTTTATGATTAGTGCATATTTATTTTTTAGGGCAGTTTTTCTGTGATAGGAGTTGTTTTTGAAAAACTTCGCCGGGGGTCATTCAAGAGCCCTGAATGAGCCCTCAATTTCTGTGAAAGAAAAAATTTGATATAACAAATATTTCTACCATGGTACTGCTAGCTTTACGTAAAGTTGGCAGTACCATGCATTTAAAAAAAAATGCAGAGCCAAAAATTTGGCTTTTGGGTATTAAATAAGCCCTCAATTATGGCACAAGGCATACACTGTTTGAACACGCTCCGAGAAAATCTAGCACTGCTGATATACTTCATTCTCAGTTTAATGTCGCTTTCCTTTACGGGGTGTTTTGCGAGTGTTAGGGGTGGTTTTAGGAAAAAGGGTTTGATGTTTTCAGACGGCTAGAAAATATTCCAAACTGATGCAATGCTTTTTCTTGTACTTTATGGATACTTTTGGGTAAGGAGGAGTTTTCCAATGTTAAGGGATGGTTTTGGAAAATTGACTTTGGGTGCGTTGGAGAGCCTGAAATGAGCTCTCAATTGTGATGTACTCACTTTTATGATTAGCGCATATTCAGTACACTTTATCAGCATTTTTGGGTAAGAGGTAGTTTTTCAATATTAAGGGATGGTTTTGGGGAATTGATTTAAGGAGGGGTTGGAGAGCCTAAAATGAGCCCTCAATTCTGATGTACTCGCTTTTATGATTAGTGCATATTTTTTTTAGGGTATTTTTAATGTGGTAGGGGATGTTTTTAAAAAATTGCACCATGGTTCATGCAAGGGCCCTAAATTAGCCTTTAATTCTGATGTATTCACTTTTATGATTAGTGCATATTTAGTGCACTTTATCAGCATTTTTGTGTAAGGGGTGGGTTTTCAATGTTAAGGGATGGTTTTGGAAAATTGATTTTTGGGGCGTTGGAGAGCCTAAAATGAGCCCTCAATTCTTATGTACTCACTTTTATGATTAGTGCATACTTAGTGCACTTTATCAGCACTTTTGGGTAAGAGGTAGTTTTTCAATATTAAGGGATGGTTTTGGAGAATTGATTTTCGGAGGGCTTGGAGAGCCCAAAATGAGCCCTCAATTCTGATGTACTCACTTTTATGATTAGTGCATATTTATTTTTTAGGGTATTTTTAGTGTGATAGGGGGTGTTTTTAAAAAATTGCGCCGAGGGTCATGCAAGAGCCCTAAATGAGCCCTCAATTCCTGTAAAAGAAAAAGTTGATATAACAAATATTTCTACCATGCTACTGCTAGCTTTACGTAAAGCTGGCACTACCATGCATTTTTTTCAGAGCCAAAAAATTGGCTTTTGGATATTAAATGAGCCCTTGATTCCGGCATAGGGCATACAATGTTTTGTCACGGTCCGAGAAAATCAAACACTGCTGCTGACATACTTCATTCTCCGTTTAATTTTGCATTCCGTTACGGGGTGGTTTTCGCGTGTTAGGGGTGGTTTTTGGAGAAGGGTTTTATTTTTCCAGACGGCTAAAAATATTCCAAACTGATGCAATACTTCTTTTTGCACTTTATCGGTACTTTTGGGTAAGAGGTAGTTTTCCAATGTTAAGGGGACAGTTTTGGAAAATATATTTTGGGTGCGTTGTAGAGGCTAAAATGAGCTCTCAATTTTGATGTACTCACTTTTATAATTAGTGCATATTTATTTTTTAGGGTGGTTTTTTTGTGATAGGGGTTATGTTTGAAAAATTCCGCCGGGGGTCATGCAAGAGCTCTAAATGAGCCCTCAATTATGATGTACTCACTTTTATGATTAGAACATATTTAGTGCGTTTTAGTAGCAATTTTGGACACGGGAAAGTTTTTCAATGTTAAGGGATGGTTTTGGAAAATTGATTTTGGGGGCGTTGGAGAGCCTAAAATTTGCCCTCAATTCTGATGTACTCACTTTTATCACTAGTACATATTTATTTTTTAGGTTAGTTTTTCTGTGATAGGGGTTGTTTTTGAAAAATTGCGCCGGGGGTCATGCAAGAGCCTTAAATGAGCCCTCAATTCCTGTGATAGAAAAAATTTGATATAACAAACATTTCTACCATGGTACTGCTAGCTTTACGTAAAGTGGGTAGTACCATGCATTTTTTTTATGCAGAGCTGAAAATTTGGCTTTTGAGTATTAAATGAGCCCTAAATGAGCCCTTAATTATGGCATAGGGCATACTTTGTTTGGGCAAGGTGGTACTTCCAGGTTTACCCATCTTTCATTTTTGAGTTCGCGCCGGCTATAAACTTTTCCGTATTTTCATTTTAAGTGATGTTAACTTGATTTAAATTCTATTAGAAGGAGGATCAATAACAGAGTAAAACTCACAACGTTACAATAAATCAAGTGCTAAACGACTTTTATTGCTACGCTTTCCTTTCTCTATAACGATCATTTCTATTTTTTATTTTCCGACGGAAAATTCGCGTTTTAGTAATTTAGAAACTGTTTGTTATTTGATATTTATTTTGGTGCGTCAAAATAAGAACGTGAAAACTCGAAACAAAATATTAATCAAATAATCAATAAGTGCAACGATTTCAAAACTATAATTATTAATAGTTCTGCTTTATCACGAATAAATCGTCAATCTCTAAACCAACTAAAGAATTTCGATTGGAATTTTAGAAAATCTTCCATTTCAAATGAATGCATATCAAAGAGAATAAAGAAAGAATATTGGAATCTTGCATGCGAAGAAGCTGCCAATTTTCGTACAATGCCACCCTCATCTCGACCGAATCCCCGTAAAGGCAGACTTTTCTCTTACCGAAGCCTTTCTCAAAATCGATTTCGCTTTCGCATCTCTCAGGCACGAGCCTCACCTTCTCAAGCATGTGCTATTAGTTTATACCTATTCACAACTGTAACGGGTGAACAATTATTATTCGCAAAATAAAATTTTTAATAAAATTGTAATATGTCGACCTAAACTCTGAAAAAAGATACGTTCATTCAAAAAAATTGATTGAATGGTTTTAAAAAAGCCTCCATTTAATATTACGGAATACACTCTGTAAGGCGAACCGTTCATGTTCCGAAAGAAGTGGGAATTTCAGTCAATTCAAAAAACAGGTTTGTACACATTTTCGGGAAATTCTGAATTGAATAAAAATATTACAAAAAAGTCCTTTCCAATCAGAATAATTGCAAAAATACTCATAATTATCAAGCAGCATCTATTTTGCAATATTTACGGCCAATCAATTCACACAATGGTTTCCAAACTTTTCAATCACATGTATACTTAAAATATTCAAATTTATCAAATACTAACCACTAACAAGGAAATATTTAAATAATCATGAAAAATAAAATTTATACTTTATTTTGCAATTTCTGAATAAGCAGTCCCAGACCGCGGTACATAAACTGATATGATATATACCTTTAATTAGGTATTTTCACTTCAACCGCCAGCTAACTTCACATCGTTGAGTGCTGAGGGGAAAACAATGGACCAAATGCACGGGATTCGGTCCATTTTTGCCCTATTTTATTGATATCTTCGTAAAAACTAATTTTTTCTATATAAGTGTATTTGAAAAATAGTTTTTATTATCTTTTAAGAACTATTTGTGGGCGTCCGCATGGAGTTACGTATAGCGGCATATAGCCGGATTAATTCCCGGCATTTTAGGCTCAAAGTGAACTTTCTAATTAAAAAAACGAGACACCGGGGCATTTTTCCCGAGAAAAACGCATATAAACTTGGCGAGTGCCATAAGCACGCATGTTATATTTTTTCCTTGAACATGAAATATAACTACTTCCGGTTATTATCTGGATATGAGTATAGTACCAATTAGTTCACTATAGGTCCCAGTATCATCCCCCACTTACACCCAAAAATAATAATTTTGACCTCAACATAGAAAAACGCAAACATCTCCTAAACGAGAACCGACCATAAAGGCCCTTTTCATGCGGACACCCACATTTAATGATATAATGAAATGGTCTATTCTATTTTTTTTATTCTAATGTAAAATGATCTCCAGAATCCAAAACTGTGTAGCAGAACACTGGCAAATGTGCTGGTCTCGAGATATTCGCAAATAATTTTTTTTTTTTATAAACGTTACATTAAACATATGAAATTTGAAATTTTTGAATTTTTTTCTTCTTCTCGTGTTAGATAAGCTCATGAGAAACAATATAGTTGTTCAGGCATTTTTTCTCTCCGATGAATATTTATTGCACAAAGTCAATTAACGTGTAAAGTAAGTGACAACAAATACTTTTATCAATAACCAAAAAAGTATTTTATTAATGACAAAAAAGTAACACTATTTTGAAAATACCAACTGAAATACACATTTTTGTAATGAGCACTGTTCCTCTAAAGTTAATATTTGCAAGATAACAGAGCTTTTGTTATAAGTCCTTTTATCGCGTTACAACAAATAGTCATTTTTCATTGAGCGAATTGATGAATACAAGTATATCTGAAATGATCAATAAATTGTTTAAATTTATGCAAATTGGGATGATTATTATTTAATTTGTTCACTTCGAATTAATGTAACTCTTTTTGAAAAAGACATATAGGTGTAAAAATTGATATAATTATTCTTTGAAGTTGTACTAAATTGATGGTATGAGAAAAACTTTCAAAATTAAAATATATGGACCTGTAGAATTGTTTAAATTTTGAGCGCCCATCTCTGCTTCTGCGTTTGATACAAAGACGGGAAAAAATCTAAAAATTTTCGGAAATTACTACGAATTCAGTCATACAAATTAATTTTGTTGTTGTTTTATTCGGAGGTGTGACCGTTAAGGGTTAAATACTTTTTTGGTTATTGATAAAAGTATTTGTTGTCACTTATTTTACACGTTAATTGATTTTGTGCATTAGATATGCGTCGGAGCGAAAAAATTCCAGAACTATTGTTTGTCATGAGCTTATATAACAAGAGTAGAAAACAAAAATTAAAAAATTTCAAATTTTAAATGTTTAATGTAACGTTTATAAATAATAATTAATTGAGAATATCTCGAGAACGGCACATTTGCCATAGTTCTGCTACACAGTTTTGGATTCTGGAGATCATTTTACATAAGAATAAAAAAAAATCGAATGGACCTCGTCGATCCGATGGAAATGGGGTTGGCGTCTGGACTACTCAGCACTCAACGAAGTGAAGTTAGCAGGTGGTTGAAGTTAAAATACCTAATATAATGAGAACGTATTCGTTGAAGACAAAAGAGCTTTAACAAAAGAGAATTCACAATCACAAAATTACAGTTGTAGATTGTTTGACCTTTAATTATAAAGGTCTCTGCACAAATATGGGCGAAGTACAAAAACCGAGAGCTTAGAGCGAGGTAAATATAATATCATGTGCGAGATCGGATAGACCTCAATTTCGAAATCGAAAAAAGCGATTTTTCGCACCACCCTAGTAGACAGTAGGTAGAGTAATTTTCCCAATTACTGCAGTATCAAGCATTAATGTCACTTTATTTTACTATCATTGTTAATATATAATGAAATAAAAAAACTTTATTGTTTCACTTCAAAGTTAGGACGTGTTTTATGCATAGAAAACAGTAATAAACACCAAAATATAAAGTAATACGCAAAAATAATTAACATTTAGATAAAAAGTATGCTTGTACCTATTACTTGGATGAACAAAAACTGGGTACGTATTACTGCACTGTAAAAAGGATTTGTGTAAAGTTTCGGAAAATTACATATTGTATCATTGTAAATTTCACACGACTCACTGTGTGATTTTACAAAAGTGTGGGAAATTACAGCCTCTAGCGATGTAAAGAAAAGGATCCTCGAACAGCAGTGTAATATTACACACTAGATACGAACAAAATTACACATTTTCTCGTGCGAAATTTACATTCAGAAGGAAAATTCAGTCGCAGCGTGTAAAAATACTATGGGTCGGTAAAGCACATGCCTAAGATTGAAAATTACATCGAGCTTTTTTAATTTTACCAAAGATCTTTGATTTTACCCTGACGGAAACTATAAGATTTTGGATTTATAATTAATTGAAAATTTAGAATAATTAATCAAATAATATGTGAATAAGCAAGCGTCCCTCGTTTTTGTTGTTTATCGATGAGTTCGTCCTCTAATTTTGGAGCATTTTGATTGTTAATACGAGGAAATTGACAACTATGGCTATGCTCAACTCTGTTGACAGCTTTCACGCAAAAATAGATAAAATTCGAGCTATTCCTACTTTGCCTTTTACATTTTCTGCTACTGGAACGGAAAAAATTCGGCTATATTCAAAATGTATATTTCATATTTTTGTTACGGAATATAAACTGCAAAAAAATACCCATGGTATCTTATTTATTTTAGGTAAGTGGTAACGTGTCCAGCTTGTGTGTCTTCAATCTCCATGAAATTGTGCTGAGTTTGAGCTTCTTCGAGTGTTCGAATCCTGTCGCCTAATAATTTTTATTTTATTGAATTTTTTCACCGAATGATTTTTACTTTTTTCGTGTGTAAAATTACCGACCGAATTGGAATATCACAATAGCTGCAATTGCAAAATTCATCGCTAAGTGGATTTTTACCAAATTTCATAAACTTACTCCGATATACGGGGGTACTTTTATTTAAATAGATTTTTTTTACAGTGTGCCTCCCTATTGCTGTGGAATTTATTTTTATATACGCGAACGTATAAAAAGTATGAAGATAATTCAAGTGGGGGTTTTTTATTGACAATAATTTTATTATTTAAAAAAAGTGATGAAATAATGAACGAATAAACAAAGTAAAAATTTACTAAAATTGATAACTTATTTATAGTTTTTCATCTTCCGATTATTTTAATCTAAGTATGAAGCATTAGGGTGGTCCAAAAATGAATTGCAACATATTTTTTCACTCTAGGGGGCAAGTCACCCCCCCCCCCTCAAAATCCCATTTAATTAACATGGGGAAATTTTGGATTTTCAAAAAATCGAACTCATACTTCAGGGTTTGATGGAAACGTGCCAAGTTTTTTAGGAATTGAAGAGGAGTGTCTACGAAATAAAACCATACTAATCACTTTTATTTTTAAGCCACCCTTACCCCTCCCCCAAATGTAGCTTTATATTTTTGGGTCATATTTGGGGCGCTGTGTGGGGGGGGGGGTAACGGTGGATTAACAATAAAAGTTATTAGTATAGTTTTATTTCGTAGACACTCCTCTGCAATCCCTAAAAAACTTGGCACATTTCGATCAAACCCTGAAGTATGAGTTCAATTTTTCGAAAATCCAAAATTTGCCCATGTTAATTAAATGGGATTTTGAGGTGACCGGCGACAAGTGTCACCGCAAGCGAAAAGCGGTTTTTGGACCACCCTAATGAAGCATATATATGAGCACTGTGGTTATTGGGACATTTACCCTACGTTAAAAAAAAGTTTGAGTATGTTTTATAAAGTATTAAGTAGACCAAAGTCGTTTTCTTCAATTAAAAACCGTTTTTGGTTAGTTCGTTTCTTTAATTTTATGAAATATTTGGTTGATTTCAACAAATATTTTGTCCAGTTAACTAAATGTTTTGGTCAAATTTACTAAATTATTTAATATTTATATTTGGTGAAATGAATCAAATTTCACCAACCCAAGTATTTGTTTGGGTCAACCAAATATTTGCTTGTTCAGATTCAAAAAATTACTTTCTGCCTAAATTTACATTTACATATTTTTTCACTATCGACTTAGGCCCATTTTTGTCTTAAAATTAGACCGTTTCTTTCTTAAAACAAAACTGCTCGTCTTCTCAGATTTGTATGTGCTCATCTTCTCCAGAAATTAACAATTTTGACACTCTTCAATAAAAAAGTTAATTTAACTTATTTCTTTCTTCAGCAATTAATAAGTTTAAAAATGGTTCTAATAGCATCACTTACTAATAAGCGATTAGATGCCTTCACGGAACTTAGATATGATGATAACTGATGACTGGGCATGATTTGATTCTAGATGTCGATAATACTGATTAAAAAATCGAAAGACAGTTTCTATCTGAGAAAGAAACAAACAAAATAAAAATATGCCTATTTATTTCATAAGTGAATCTAACCTTGTGGAGTCAATCATCGTGTAACAAAAAATATCAACAGAAAAATTTAATTCGAAAATTAAAAGCAGCACAAATTTTTGTTAAAGAATAAATACATTCTTGGAAAAATTAAGCCTTGCTAGTTGTGGAATTTACATTGTACAAATGAACACGCTACTGGAGATTATTGCATGATCACTGCAATTTGTAAAGGGGTCAATTATTTCTCAAGCGATCCACAGTTGATTATTCTATTCCAATTCTCTCATGGATACGGATTTCTCGATCAGCCTCAATAAATAAGAGACTTTTGAAATAAATCAGACACCCACAAAGAAACCCTTTATTTCCATGAACTGGTTTTTACATCGGTCACTTTAGTTTCGAAATATTTTCAATTCTAAAACCTCAAAACATTGCTATAAATATATTCTTGAATTTATGGAGTTGGTAATATAAAATATTAGAATTAGACGATCCAAAAATACAAGCACTTGTATCAATAGTCATTTTCATTCCCCTATAATTTTAAATTACCAAAATTTGAGACGCAAAAAGAATTTTAGTCACCAAATAACTCGAGATAAGCAATTTTAATTGATAAGAAAACAAATAAAATTTGATAATTCTTATTTAATATTCTCCTGTCCGAGCTGCGTAGTAAGGTAAATATAATCTTATAATTTCAACTATATGCATACCAGCTTCGCAAAGGTATGAATTATATATTTCCGTAATGCACGGTAAAAAAACTCGTTTACTATTTTCTATCAGATGAATACGCCTAGAATAAAAGCAGTCTGAACTTCTCGGAAGCAAAGTCATAATGACCTAGGTTTAATGATGCTGCGAATTATTGTAATTTATTCCAAGTCTCAATGGCAAAAAAAATCTCGACTGATTGAAAAATTCAGTATCATTCATTATATTAAAATTAAATCATAGTTATACATAGAGAAAATTTTGAATCACCAAGGACAATTTTTCAGATCTGAAAAAAGTAATTGGTTCTATGACACTTTTTTTCATTTAAAGATATGGTTATTTAACTCATAAATAAAGACACCGTTAATTTAAACAAATATTTCGTATACAAAGAAGAAAACATATTTTTTTAAGGCAAACAAATATTTCGCGGACATAAAATATTTCTTCCATCGAAATGTATCAATATTATTTAAGAAAGGAGTTATTCAAACAAAATTGATTAAAAATTAAATAATGTCAAATTGGTACATACAAATTGTACGATTTTAAGTAAATGAATTAAAGATAAAATAAAACCTATCTTTAAAAAAAAAGAATGAATATAAAAGTGTAACAATCGATCATGCTATATATTTACGTTTCAAATAAATATCTATTTTGACATTATAAACGTAAAATATTGTCTTTAATAAAACAATGCCTCACTTTTTTGTTTTTAACAATGTTCACTTGATTGCAGTATAAAATTCTTTAGATGATTGTTATTAGAAGTGGCATTAAAGAAATGCACTTTTTTACCAAAGATTTCTTTTTTTAAAGTATTACGTCGGGCTGTGTATACTAAATTCATCAATCTTATCTTTTTACATTTTGTACAGTAGAGTAATTAATCAGAAAAAGGGATAGCTTAATGCTTGGCCAAGTGACCATCCTCGTAATAGTGTAATCAGTTACAACGTCCGGCTCGTAAATCGCGATCAGCAGTTACGATAGCTGATGGACCACAACGGTACGGGTAGGTTTATCGCGGGAGTTTATGGATTATATTATGACTATATCTACCTAGTGAATAGAATGAAGTGCATCTGCCATTAAAATTCTAAAATTAGGAGATTCATATTTCATGGTTAAGGGAGACGAAAGTCGAAAACTACGATTTTGAAAAGTAGCTCCGTCAGTCGGTCAGAGTCTTCAATTTTAGAATCACCACAGATTTATTTTGGTTTTCACAAGCAAATAAAAAAATCATTCTGCTTCTTTTTTTCTTGGCTTTGAAGTTAAAATTAGAATAGACTAATATTAGAAATTTATTATACATGTGCGGAGGGTATGTGATTTCGGATTTCAATGTCAACTGTGCTTGATTATAAATTAACTAAACACCAGATAAGGCTGGCGACTTGCAACGTAACGTGTAATTTTGTCTCACTTTGTTACGGAGCTTGCTCTGCACATTTTATATTTGATCAATTGATATATTTGTCGGATTATATTTTTAATAATTTGTAATCAAGTGAATC
This sequence comes from Andricus curvator, assembly GCA_932195095.1. Lineage (NCBI taxonomy): Eukaryota > Metazoa > Arthropoda > Insecta > Hymenoptera > Cynipidae > Andricus > Andricus curvator. Next base: position 316,677 of record CAKNYM010051815.1, on the reverse strand, counting down.
GTATATGTATTGGATATCTCAGGAGTTCTTTATCAATTTCCATCAAACCTTTTGGAATCAATAAAAAATAGAAAAAAATAACTTCTGCGCGTATACACATTGTCCATTTATTAAAAACTGGACACAGCCGATTTAGAAAATATGAAAAATGTACCATTTTTAGCAGTTTGGTTAACCTATAGCTCACAATATTCAACCGATTCATCTATATAAATTTCAGGATTGATTGACTATTAGTTGAAGCTCCAGGGGCTGCACTTTTCAGAAAATTTTGATTATATTTCAGATTGTATGCCCAAAATTCGATATTTTAGCAGTTCAGTCGACCCGAAGTCTACAATTTGCAACTGATTCATCTCAAAATTTTAGGATAAATTAACTAGTTGAAGCTCCAGGGGCCCTTTTCAGAAAATTTGGATTCACCAATTATTTCTAGAGATATTTCACGCTTCATGCAAAAAATCGACTTCTTAATAATTTAATAACACTTGAAGCCTACACTTTTCTACCGATTGGATCAAAGATTTAAATATGCTAACACTATTAAACCAATTTGTACAACATTCGGGTTTGGATCATGCTAACCCCCGGCAAGTTACATTGGGGCAAGTCACATTTGTGGCAAGTCACATTTACGCAAAGTCACATTGCAGAAAGTCATATTGCGACAAGTCACATTTGGGGCAAGCCAAAATTGTGACAAGTCACATTACGGTATCATCTCTCATTCGGAAAAATTTAAAGTCCGGGAAAAATTGACAGAATGTAGCAAGTCACATTTGCGGTACGTCACATTGAGTCATTTCTCATTCAGAGAAAATGTGGAGTCAACAAAAAATTAGTAAAAACTATTGGAGTGGCTTAAATTACTTCTATGAACAATCACATCGGTGTCTTCCCACCTCCACGGGACGTTGGAAAGGAGTAGGGGTGTGCAATAATTTATTTTTGTGACTAATCATATGCCGTAAATATGACTCACCGCATATGTGACTTGCCATATTTTTGCCAATTTTTTCTGGACTTCATATTTTTCGAAATGAGATTTGCCACAATATGACTTGCCGCGAATGTTACTTGCAGAAAATGTGACTCGTCGCTGATGTGACTTGCCACAAATGAGGTAATAGTACATGGTACATGTAGCAATATGTCATATGAAGTAATATGACACATGGGGTAACATGGCACATAGGGTGATGTGGCACATCAGGTATATGTTTTTAATAACAGTAAATAATTTGGGGTAATATGGAGCACGAGGTAATCTAGCACATGGTGCAATATGGCACACTGGGTAATGTGGCACATGTGGTCTATGTTTGTGGTCAGGGTAGTATATTTTGTACAATATTCTACTATCTTTTCCAAAAAATATACAAAATTAAGTCTATGTTTTCAGTCAGAGTAGTATATTTAGTAAAATATTGTACTATCTTTTCCAAAAACAAACATAAAAATTGGGTCTATGTTTTTGGTTAGTTTAGTATATTTAGTACAATATTGTACTATATTTTCCAAAAACAGCCTCGATTCCTGAAACAGCGGCAGCGGTGACATCGAAATATTTTTATCATATAGAGTTAATCGGACATGTGTGGCGAGACATGTACGAACAAGGCGGCTCAAACAAAGACGCAGAATCCTACCAGCGCTACCTATCGATGGCCTGGATTGACTACCGAAAAGCTTTCGATTCAACCTCCCATAGACTTATCATCTGTCTGTTGGAAAGCTTAAAAGTTCATCAACACATCGTGAGGTGCATAGAGGGATCGATGCCGCTTTGGAAAACCAGATTGACTATCATATCTGGAAAAAATCGTGTGACAACTAGCAGCATCATCGTTCAGAGAGGTGCGACACCATGAGCCCTCTCCTCTTTTGCCTCACATTGTGGCCACTATCTCTCGCACTTCACCATTCCGAAAAGTACTTCTGCGGCAAACCCGGATATCGATAGCATAAGGTCACTCATTTATTTTACGTGGATGATCATAAGATCCATGCTAAAAATGAAGAGCAACTAGATCTAGTTCTAAAGATTATCAAATAGTACACTCGGCAGAATGGAATAGTAACTCTGGGATACCGTTCTACCTCCCAGAGTATGCAGCCTTATCTTTGCATGCGGAGCTCTCCAAGGATGGACGAACCCTTTCCCTAGCTGCTCGTGTGAACAACAGTGACACAACCAAGCTCAGTTGTAGATGCGGTTCAAAATGATCGAATGCGCAGTGCACCCGACAATGGGTCGGTAAACAGTGCCGATCACCCTAGAGTTCGAGGTGCTGAAAATAATTTGTATGGAAACATGACGAAAAACCGGCGAAACGCTCATATTGAGTGGACGAATCAATTCAAGGATGACTTGCTAGATTGCTACGATGCCAGCATTATCCCTGTTCACGGAGGCTTGATTGCGCGTATGCACTCTCTGTGGTACCAGAAACCCCCAGAGCTTCATTACGTTTCGCAACAATCTTTGCGAATTCAAGCTGCCTACCTCCCGAAAACTGGATATGAATACAGGGCGCTTCCCCAACCGCTGCATGAACAAGCCTCAGACGAAAAGGAGGAAGCGGCATTAAGACCTATCGCGGAAAGCAGGCACCCCCTGAGAGATGATAGCGATTTCAGGGCAAGGAGGAACGTTAACATCCAGGTTCCTCCTAAGCCCCAAGATCTGGCTGAAATGGGTGCATCCCTTCGTGAGGATATCTCGGAAGAGTCCAACCTCTAGACCATCAATTGTTCAGTTTATGGTGCGGCGAAAGCTTTGGCTGATTCAAATCGATGGCTAAAAGCGACGATGGAACAAAAGACCAAAAGACGCTTGCATCAACTGAACAAGAAGATGGTCTGGGCAAGACAGAATGCTGCTTGCGTTCAGTGTGTGCTTGACTAAATAACATCTGGTAGGCCTTTTACGGAAAGGGTCCGAAAACTTACCCACGAACGGAGGATTTACCATCACACACTGAAAAAGTTAAAGCTGCTGACAATCGAGCAGCACATTGCTCACAAAATACGGGTGTTTTCTGCCACAAGGTATCAACAGTTTCTCGTTGGCACATAACGCCTCTCCAGCGATCTCCCTGTTTCCGTCAAAAATCCACCCAAGCCCGATGACGTGGTAACTTTTTGGAGAGATGTTTACAAGATCCCACCATGGAAATTAAATGAAGACACTGATAATATCATCCGCTCCAAGGAGCTTTGCAACAACCTCATAACATCTGAGGAGAATTGTCCATCAATCACTGCCGAAGAGGTGAAGAAAACACTAGGTGCACGAAGTATTTCTTCGCTGCAGGACCAGATGGTATCAAGAACTTTAAAGCAACCAAACCCTTTGGCTAAATCAACCAAATTTTGCTATACTAAGAAAAATGTTTGGTTGGCAGAAAAAACGTTTGGTTGCTATAGAAGCAACAAGTCCGTTTAGTTGAGCCAAACAAATTATTTTGTTAGACCGTTTGGTTGATACAAGCAAAAGGTTTGGCACACTCAACAATTTTTTTTGTTAGGCAACCAAAACATTTTTTTAGTTGAACAAATATATGTTGTAGAATTAACCATGTATTTCTAAAAACAATAAAATTATTTTGTTGGAGTAACAGTATGGTTTTGTTGAAGGAAAATTTGTACTTTATAGATATAATAAGATCTGGCTTATCAGCAGTAACATTAGTTTTTTTTATTGTATCCAGAAATTGTTGTTGCTTCAACTAAATATTTATCCGAGTGTATTAATCAACCAATAAATTGAAAAGCAAGACTCATACAAAAATGCAGAAGAGGATTAAAACCGCGTAAAAGGAAAATTTCGAAAATAATTTATATGACGTTCATTGGGATCCTTATTGGCCGTCTAACAAAGAATGAAATTAATTGTGTATTAGCATTATAACGGGGAGGATTGTTATATTGGCGTAAACAAGTTTGAAGCCTTGACCTTCAAAAGGCCACAAGAGTAGGGCACCGTGTAGATTACATAATTATTTTGTTCTTTATTTTGAATCCTACTTGAAGATATATCATAAGAAGTTAAGAACAAAACTTCGTTTCTACACTGAAAAATTCACTACTGCGCAATGCAACACAAATGCAACCAAATAGATGCTGCTGATTATCTCCACTGTTTATTACACAAGAAGCAGCTTCTGTTCCTGTCAGTCTATTATTTCCAGAAAACTTATTTCACAACTTCAATGTTGAAAATAGAAAGAATGATAGGAAATGTAAAGTTCTGAAACTCTTGAGCTTGAAAGTTATAAAATTCCAAATGTTAAATAAGGAAGTAAGTGTTTATTATTAACTAGCATATAATAATGGATTTAGTTTAGCTTGCTGTTATAATGAGTCTAAAATGGGTCGCGTCACGTTCTTAATGAAATCAGAAATGTCCGGTGCTAGCCGGCTCGACCGTATAACACCGAAATGGTGCTTACTAATGCAATGACACTGATCTTACCTCCATATGACAATACTACTTATTCATATTCGTATAGAAATAACTTTTTTATTCACTTTGAAAATAAACTTCATGAACTTTCCCAAAACTACAATTGTAATCAATTTTATAAGAATTTTCACTATTCAAAACATTACTGCCATGCAAATGAAATACGGCGTATCTGAAATTTCTATCGAAATTGAGTTAATGTCAAAACCATAATGAAGAAACTCTCCCTCCCTCGTCCATGTATGGGAAAAATAAAAATTCGACCTAAAAATAATTAATGTTTTGGAAATAGTTCAGCCGCATTTGCAAAAATTAGGCGACTGCAAATGTACATCATCGTATCTGCGAAATGACAGGTTGCGTTTGCGCATGCCAAAGTTGTGCCTATATTTGTTAACAAATAAATGGAATGTAAATTAATAGAGAGTATGTGAAAAATATTCTACTTTGCGTATTTGAAGACATGGGAATGATATCTGGATAAAAACCAATTTGTTGAAATCCCTTTTTTAACCATGTTTTTAACGGCTTCAAGTAATTTACAATTATACTATTTATCGAGAAATATTATAGAAATATGTATAAAAAACATTTCTCCTTTCACTAAAAAAAAATAATTTTAAAATTATCATAATAGTTTTATCAAATCTTATATTTCAGTATGGACGTTTCTCGACACACAGACATATAGGGAAAACTACGCTAAAGTATATCACACCAAATTTTTAAATTTTGTATATTATTTATAGTCAATTATCAAGAATACACAAGACAAAAATTTGACTAACAAAATTTTTTGTTCAAATTATGAAAACCGATTCAATCTGAAGGCATCATGAAACCAAAAAAATCTACTTGACAACGAGTTTGGAAAATTTACATTCCGAAGATGTGCGAAATTGATGTTTTATCAAAACTTTGTGTCTGAAGTTTGACACCAATGGTTTCGAAATTTATAGGAACAAAATTTTCATAAATCTAAGAAAACAAAATATCCATGTCATAAGGTTAAAGTGCGAAGCTGTCTCAAATAAAAAGCCAATTCTTTATTTTAGCTATTTACTTCTTTCAATGAGTGAAGTAATCTGCTGGTATCGATAGACAGCTTATATTATAATTTTCCGTGCAGTAATTTACTATTTTTGTTCAAAAACTGTCGATGAGATCCATTGTTTAGTTGCTTGTCGTGTTTTTAAGAAACAATCTCGAGGTACGTTTCCTAACCTCTGTCGATTTCAGAATAGGTGATAGAGCCAAAAGCTCATTCATTCATGCATAATTAAAAAATATCACATATTGACTTCCAAATAAAACCATTTACCATTTTAATATGAAAGTCATTTCGTTGTTTATAATGCTAAAAATAAGTTTTTCTTATCTCCCACATTTATTCCTTTTCATATCTCGATAAAATTTCTTCCAGTTACACTACCGCCGGAGGGTATCGGACCAGATAGTGTAACCTATCAAAAATTAGTATTGACTTTAAAAGGTGATAGCGCCGTCCAGAATAAAGATAAATGGTTTTTAACTATTGAAAAGCTTATTAAATTTTGCGTTAAATGAGCCCTAGTTGAATGTATTTGGTCTTCTAGGTATTGACTTATTACGTGAGAGACAAAAAAATTCTGATTTTGACGGAATTTCGTACTGCAACTTCAACCAATGGAAGAATCTAGGAAAATTAATTTAAAAATTTGATATTTTGCAAAAGTCAGCTGTATGATTCTTGCTTTCACCTGAGTTTTGAAATTTGAAAAAGTTTAAATGAATGAAATTTTTGTTCTACTCAAATTTATTTTAAAATACGTTTATAAACTAGAAATATAAATAAGAATTATGAGTTTTTTAAACGATGAATTATTTTCTCTGTGTAAAAATCAGTCAACTAGATTTTAGAATGATTATTCATTTGAATCCATTGTTCATTTGAACATTCAGAATTTCAAGCACATTCATAACAAATTAAATAATAAAAAAACAATAATTCAATGACTAAATTGTAAATAAAATATGCATAAAAAATGTCAAGCGAAAAAACATCTCTCTCGTAAGCGGCCGCTGACATTTGCACAAAAATATTAATATTTCATGAACCCGTATAGATTTTTTAAAGTTTGACGACTCAGATGAAAGTCACAATCCTATAGATGACTTTTGCAGAATGTAAAATTTTTAAATAATTTTCCTAGATTCTTCCAGTGGCTGAAGCTGAAGGTGGAAATTTCGTCGAAGTCAGAATTTCTTTTTGCCTTTCTCACGTGATAAGTCAATAGATAAAAGACCAAATAGATTCAACTAAGGCTCATTTAACGCACAATATAATAAGGTAGCCAATGTTTTTTTTTCTAGGTTTATCTTTATTCTTGACGGAGCTATCACCTATCAAAGTCAACACTAATTTTTAATATGTCGCGCGCTAACCGGTCTGATTCCTTCCGGCGGTAATGTATACATGTTAAACGTTGTGCCATATATTGTGGTTAAAGTTTTAAGAAATTTTTTTTGCATATAAGATATATGGCTATATAATTTGTTAATTGTAAAACTGCTACCTATCTTGCAGATACGCCGTATTTCATGTGCAAGGCATTTCAAGAAAGGTTTTTACTTTTTTCCCTAATGCTAAGTGGCTCGTCCTTTCACGGAAGTATATCATTTACTATGTTCCAGGCACCCCAAATCATTAACACATGAGCTGTTTCTAATGAGACTTCACACGTGGGTCCAACATGAAAGTATAATACGTATATTAGGAAATCTTTGTTTTCCGGAAAACCTATAATTACTATTATAAATACATTTCATAATAAATTGTAAACACTTTTAGTTGTTGTAACAATTCTAATTGACTATAAACATCGTAAACTGTTTTATTACACATTTGCTGACTGGATTTCTTTTATTCGCAGTATATTTAGTACTCCCAATCGATTTTTCTAAGCTAAATTCAAGGATTGTTTTCAAAGTTTAGGGCAGAAGAAACTTTGCACAAATATAAGGCATATAAAGTTTGCGCGCGATAGAACATTGTTCCACGACTGCTCTCGGAAGCAGCTGGAACTGCAATTCTGGAAGTTAACTTGCATGCATTCCCCTCGATCAATAAATGATATATCACTTTACTGAGGGCAGAAGCTACGAGTTCAGTCTTCCGAATTTCTTGTTTATGCATTCATATCAACAGCGTGTCTAGACAAATCCCTTCAAACATTGTTCCTCTTCAGATATCAGACATAATGCTAATATCAGTAAAAGCTAATCATTCTATAATTCTATATGCATTGTTTCCAAGTTGAATACGATCCTACGACTGTATTTAGCTATAGCCAGATGCAACGAGGAATGACACCGGATCATTCATGAGAATGTGAATGAATGACGAGAATTTAGAATGAACATATAAGCAGATTGGTTTTTGTGGAGCAAAATGCATGACGTATATTTTAAATTGAAACAATTTAGATTACTAGAATTAATGAACTTTCACTGAGCTACATACAATTACAAAGTTGAATTTCTCTATATATACATAATGTAGGGTCGATAGGGGTAAGTGTGATAACGGGGTTAGTGTGATAACGAGAAAATTTGGAATGAAAAACAAATTAGATATTAACTTTTTTATTACAACTTGATAATTATATCTCTTATTATTTATAGGGAAAAGGTGTCTGTCATTAGTTATTGCTTTAATCAGTTATTTTTAAATAGAAAACTCTAATTCGTAACTGTGTCATCTGATCTTATGATTTCATTTTTTCCTACATAAAGCACCTTTTGTTCATTTTTTTAGGAATGAAGGAAGATATCATATTTTCTTTTAATACCCGTTTTTTCTTTAAACATTTTGCATTTTTATTATTTTTAATGATAAATTAAGACACGGAAGGGGTAAGTGTGACATCTACTTTTTGTTTTTCTTTTTCATTGTGAAATACAAAAGTCTGTGAACAGTTCCAGGTTAGTTGGAGAGGTTAATGAACCTCAGTTTTGGAATAAAAATGTAAGTAATTAATAATAATTAAAAATTAAATTTTTAATGTATACATTTACACAGAAAAATATTTTTTAAATCAATTTAAAAATGATACCAATTAAAATAGGTAAGGGTTTGAATATCACTAAACCTTCATTTCAAATTCAAATTTTGTTATCTTATATTCATTAATATTATTATAAATGACAAAAAATTGAAAGAAAACATACATTTTAAGAATAAGTGTATGCTCGAGGGGTTCACAATTCCACCGATGGAGCGTACACTGACTTCAAGTGATTTCAGTGACTTTATGTGAATTCAAGTGACTTCATACCAGTGACTTCAGTGAAGGTGTGACTTCACGAGTTGTTAACCCCTCGTGGATGCTTCATTTATAGTTAACAAAATAGAATCTTGTAAAATTTAAATTTTAGTGGGGTTTTTTTACACGCATAACACTATCCCGTAATGACGGAAAACCTAAAATCGTTGAACACTGCCAAAGAAAATTAAAAATATTTTTTCAGGGAAATATTTGCTGATTAAAGAAGTAGACGATCGAAAGTAGAAAGTCCAAAGATAATTTCGGCAAAATTTTAAACAAGAATCTTCTCAAAAATTCAAAATATCACTAATCAAAGTCTAACTTTGTAATTTCGTATCACACTTACCCCCATCGACCCTATCCAACTTTTAAAATGAACTCAGGGAGCACGGTACAAAAGGAGCTCAAAAAAGGGGAAATAGAGTAATTTTTTCACGAAAGAGGGGAAAAATAAGGGAATGGTTGCACATTCATTTTTACATGTAGAAAAGAAGAAGAATCTTCCTATGACAAATTTTATATTTGTAAGTAATGTTAAATTATTTTTTAATGACTTATGCTCAATAAATAATTTATTTTAAAAACGGATATACTTAGGTTGGAAGTACATTGACGGAGATATAAAAAAAGTCCGACAAGAAAAATTTGTGAAATAAACTATATTCAGATGTTTAAAATCGTTGTCATAATCACGAGTACTTTCTCTTTCAAAAAATATGCTCATTAATAATAAAATCGTGATGCTTATAAGTATAATTAAACATTTATTTTAGCGAAAAAATATTTTAGCTTTGAAGTTTTATGTAAATCCTAAATAATTCAGTTTGAAATCATTCACATAAACATTTGTAAACTTTTTACTTGCAAGAGTTAAAAATAAAATTTGAGACTGCTCAACACTCTTATAAAGATTTAAAATTCAAGTGGATCAATTTTGAACGTTTGACTTTAAATTGGTCAAATTAGATCATTTCACTTTTCAGTGGATCAACTTGTAATATTCAATTTTTCAATTACTTAACTTTGAAAATTTCAATAAAAAATTGCTCACATTCTAATACTTCTTTTTAAAATTACTATATGTATATTTTTAACTGATCCTATTTTATATTGGATAACAACTTCTGTTTCCAGTTTTCACAATTTTCAACATGTTTTAAAATGTTTCAGCTTCAACTTTTTTTATGAGTGTTTATTTTTTAATATATTTCAAAATATCGTATATTTAAAGAGAAAAATGGAAAAAAGGGGAATTTAATATTCAACCACAACATATGGTTATTACATAAACAAGATACTTGGGCGGCCAAATATACATAATTTGGTGGACTCACTTAGTCAAATCAAAAAAAGATTTGGTAAAATTTACAAAACGAATCAACAAAAACCAAAAACAAACCTTTTTCTAATTAACCAAATGCAATCAACCATGCGGTTTTTTGAATGAACTACCATTTTTTCTGGGTATGAGTTTCAAATTTGTTAAAGCTGGTAACTTTCTATTTCCGCTTGGCTGTAATTGCGATTACAGTGACTGCATACAGGCAAGCGCAGACAACACCATTTTATCTAACTGCTATCTTAAACTTAAACTCGATTCAGCATGCAGATATTTCATATCATTTGAAAGTCTGAATCACGGAGGTGTAAGAGTACGTCTTTTGATATGACGAAGACACATTTCGTACTTTGCTTATGCCCGCTATCCCTTCATGGTCTTCAAATTCAAAGTTCTGCATTTTCGAAATTAAAACAGAAAAGTAATATACGAAACGAAAAATATGTAGAACATCAACGGAATACAATAATATTGAGTTAAATTTCAAGAATGTTTGCAATTGATGGATACATTATTAACCCGTACAATCTACATAGGTTTTAATATCCTGGATATTAAAACTTAACATCCAGATTCAAAGTCTTAACGTGGATTTTGGATAATATTCTATATCAGAGAAAAAAAGTTATCTTGTCTATTATAAAAATCAGAACTTATTGGGATAATAAAAGGAAGGTGTTCACATACTGTATAATTCACTGGGAAGAAATTTCATTGATAAATGGGCTTTCAAGTCCAGAGAATATTGAATATGACACTGAATAGAACACTTTTAAAATTTGGTATTGGTTCATAATTGAGTCAACATACGCGCTTATCTTCATTGAAATTTAAAACTAATACTTTGTGTACCTTTAAACTTTAAAGATTTGTTTAAACATACGCTCCAAAGAAAGTTTAAACGAATTGAACCAAAGTCCTTGACGCCTTTAAATGCGTACCAGTAATGCTTTTGATATGGGATCTTTATAGATAAGGCGTCTTGATAAGAGGATGACTATTTTGTACGATAAAATCATACGATAAAATCATACGAGAAAACATTTAGAACCCGGTTCAGTCTCTTTTAGTGCACAATAATGACAACATAATATTGATTTTTTTTTTGGTTAAATTTCACGGATTGAATTTCATGAATTGAAATAAAATACGAAATTTTTATTTAGATTCCCATTACATCTGCCTAAATACTATCTACTGTACTCTACACTCTCTTCAGCCACTCAGCTAGTATGGTTTTCTCGTTCTGTTGGCTTTCCGCTTGGAACTTGAAATTGGCTGGGTAAGGTTAGTTTCGCTGCATGCGGTGTCACGTGGTGCGCCACAGGGTCTAAACGAGGTTAATCGCGAGACGAGCGCCGGCGCAAAAATGAATACAAACACATGCTTAAAGACCCCTCGCCCTGCTTTTCTGCATCAAGCTTCCTCGTTCATCAATTACACATGCAGGCTCACTAAAGAGTCACCAAAAAGGAACAAGAGGAAACAAACGGGGGAATAGATCCAGACGAATTTCGATATCACAGATCAAAGATCACTTGGATCCTAATCGCCTTTTTATAAACTACAATCTACAACCCATAAAGAACAGGATAAACGGAGATTCCTAGAATCTCTCTTTGAATCGTCACCGCCAGTCAGCGCTGCAGTAGCCAGCCCGACCGCATTGCGCGGGTTTCGAAGGAATCACCATTCGCTTCAATTTCCTCTGAAAAATCTTGAATTATAAACCTAGGAAAACCCTGACCAATTCACTGAATCGTCTGCTTGAGTCGAGGAATCTAAAGGCGAGTCGGATTCGACCTGACATGGTATTTTGGATCAGCGAACGTAGACGACCTTTGCCCTTTGCTCGCTGCCTTGCAAGGCAGTGTCCACGAGAACTAGCAGACGAATTCCCGGCTGGGATTCAAAATTTCTCGCAGACAGAGTTTGATTAAAGACTGAGGATTTGAGCAATGATGATTTGAATGATAGAGATTCGGAAGATTATGATTACAGGATTGATGACCTGTTCCCTGAGGATGTAGTTTATCTGAGAATTCAGCTAATTTCAGCTTATCATTGCAAAACTCACCAATGAGGGGAAAAATACTGGGCTGGTCGAGTAGCGACTTGAGGCTGCTTTCAACTAAGGTGGGAGATGATCGGTCCTTGTCACTCATTTCACGCACTGCACGAGACACGAGCACACGGTATCGGCACTCGTTCGTGAACGCGGAACACGCGCTGCGAATAGGAGCTGATAAACTAGGTGGACGAATGATGTCCGATGGAATTTGGTTCCCCGGCGGATCCAGGGAGAGACACCCGCACCCGAACCTCTCGACAGGTCCTACTGCTCTTTACGAAACTTGATCGTCGTCGTCGACGTTCTCGTCGCCGTCGTGCGGGTCGTTCCCGTCTTCACCAAAGTACACACGCACCGAACGCTGCCGACCGCGCCGTGGCACATTAAAATAACACGGAGCGCTCAGTCTCTGTACTCGCTGCTCTTGAAAATCAATCTAAAAAGAGTCTTGGCTAGTGGCGCGATCTCCTGGAGTTACCCGGGACCGGCTCGTGAGTGAGACTGAGCATGCTGATAACAAGTACAGAGTTTGGTACCACGAGAAGCGGGTACATACCGGTATGCTTATCAGGATGCGTGCGCATAAAGCAAGCTGGTCCTGGCTCTATTTCACTGACATACATTCTGATACTTGAGGATAGTATTGCAGGATTTGAACATTCTTGAAGCAACTGCACTCCGATTTTTTATAAGTTACATTGTTGGTACGAAAAATTATACTATAGTCGCGTTTCCTGGTTCTAATTCACTCACATAAATTCTTAGATTTGAAGATAATATTAATTCCGGGGGTTGAATTCCCGTAGATGATTAGGGCGTCTACCCGAAAGATGATTTTAAATTCCCGGCTATTTACCGGTCAATTTAAAAAAGTTCAAAAGATTTAAATCATTTCAAACCATTTTTAAATATGTCTAAATATTTTTAAAGATTTGTGATTTGGAACAGGGAATTTTGGAAAAGAATTATAATTCTGAGTTGGAACATCGGATAGTATTTCATATCTCGTCATAAGAATCACAATTCTGATTCGGAACAGAGAATTTTGTAAAAAATTTTAATTCTGAATTTAAACATATTTTTTTTATTAAATTCCCTTCTTATGAATTAGAGTTAAAATTATTTTCCAAAATTCCCCTTCCACGTCAAAAATTCTCGGTTTCAAAGTGAAAATTATAATTCTTTACGGAAATTACATGTTTGAAAATGAAAATTATAATTCTTGATGGAAATTTCCTGTCTCAAAGTCTAAATTATAATTCTTCACCGAAATTTTCTGTTTCAACGTGGAAATTATATTTCTTTATGGCAATTACCTTTTCCAAAGTGAAAATTAAAATTTCCTATTCCAAGTCACACTTTACACACAGATCCCTATTCTGTGCCGACCTCGGGTCTGGTCTATGTAGCGTCCAGAGAGGTGCGATGTATACAACTTGTCACGATGTGACAACTTCTGATACAGCACTGACTATCCCAACGTCAAGGCCATCATGGGACGCTCAGGGGGGCGGGGCCGGCCACAGAAACAGACAAGCGTGAAGCCGGCGCTTCATCGGATAGCACAGAATCGGGCCTTCAGTTTACATTAATTTCAAAAATTTCCTGTTCGAAGTTTGTATTATATTTATTCAAAGCATGTTTTATTATAATTTAGAAATATAGTAACTCCTTTTTTTCTAAAATTTGGAAGAGGGAAGTTTATAATTCTGACAAATTTTTATTTGAAAAAAAATTTGAATTGAAAAAAAATCTAATTTGAAACAAAGAATTGCCCAAATCTGACGAATTTTAACTTATAAAACGCATTGTTTTGGTAAAGTCCCCTTTTATGACCGAAAATAAAAATTATTTTCCAAAATTTCCCGTTCCATGACAAAAATTACCTGTTCAAAGATAAAATTTTAATTCATTACGAAATTCCCTGTTCCAAAATCAAAATTATAATTATTTACGGGAATCTTTTGAATATTTTATTTATTTATCCTCCATTCAAGCTTAGAATTATAATTATTTTTGAAAATTCCCTATAATAAGTCAGAATTAAAGTCATTTCCAAAATTCCCTGTTCCAAGTCAAATTATAATTCTTTTATGGAAACTCCCTGACCTAACGTAATAATTTTAATTCTTAATGAAATTTCCTGTTTTAAAAAGAACCTAAAATGAAAATTATAATTCTTTACGGAAATTCCCAGTTCTATCTCAGAATTATAATTTGTTTAGAAAATGTCCTGTCCCAAAGATAAAATTATAATTCTTTGTGGAAATTGCCTGTCCCGAAGCCAAAATTATAATTCTTACGTAATTTCCTGTTCCAAATTCACAATTATAATTCCTTAGCTTTACGGGAATTCCCTGTCCCAATTGTCAAAACTATATTTTTTTACTGTAATTTCCAGTTCCAAATTCAAAATTATAATTCATTACTAAAATTCCCTGTCTAAACTCGGAATTTTGAATCTTTTAGAAAATTTCCAGTTTTAGAGTCGAAATCATAATGTTTTACTGAAATCAGCTGTCCAAACTTAGATTTATAATTATTTTATAACCTGAGTGGAAATACACGACTAGCACAGTACTGGCCCAGCATAGCCTCCTGATGTTCCAGTACTGAGGCAATACTGGCAAACCACTGGCATACTAAAAGGCAGGAGTTAATTAAAAAATCTTTAAAAATCATTTACGTTTTTGGATTGCATCTAGATTATTAATACATGCTCACATGATAACTTTACGTTCAAATATCATTATAATTTCAAAAAAATATATTTCAATTCAATTTCACTAATTTTTGTCACTCCGCATTGCTGTACTCTAGTGATGTGAGGAAAAAAGTTATTAAGAAATAAATATTAATAGACTGCGAGTATTTTGCCTGAAGGTTATAATTGAGTCGCTTCAAATTACCATAAATATTACATATTGAGTAAATATATAACAAATAAAATTTCCAGCGCTACGGAGATTCGAACCTTCACGTTTACATACTTAAATTTAACGAAATATCAGTGTGAGTCCTAACCATTACTCTGAAATATGCGATTAGAATTAGGTGAAAAAACTTTCCAATAAAAACAAGCTGAGCAAAATCAATCATCGATGAAAAAAAGTCGATAAAATTAATAATTACTATTTTACTTTAGTTAAATCTTAAATAAACAAATAATTCGAATATAATGAAAGCACATTTTTATTAAGTATATAAATAATTTGAATCAATTGCAGTTTATTAAAGATTAAATAATTTTTTATATTGAACAAAAATTATATTAGTACAAATTAAGTATGATTTTTTCGCCGTTTCAATGTAGGTTATAAACATTTTAAGAACTTTTTACAATAACAGGAAAAGTAATTTTTTTCTGAATATTTACAATTTTATATGAAAGTGGAACTTGGAGGTTGTTTCCTACGCAAAAGTAAAAAAAAGTTTTCACGGTAGTTAAAACTATAGTTTCTCGTCATTTTAAAACCAACTAGCAACATTTATAAACCTATTTTTTGAAAACCTTGACTTTTGTACCTCTGGCATACTGCCCCAATCGTATAGCCAACCTTCAGCCAGTATTTGGTAAATTACCGGCTGTCTGTACTTGTGGGCAGTACTAGGCCAGTACTGCGCTGATGATAAACTCCGGCACTCTGCCGACATTTCCACCTGAGAAATTCACTATTCGAGAGAAAAGTCCGGTCACTGAATGAAATTCCCGGTCATTTCTCGGTTTTTGTCTGTTGAACAAAATTCCTGGTGATTTCCCGATTTCTCGGTCAGGTAGACACCATGATGATCCTCTAAAGTTTAAGCTGTTTAGAGCAGGAATGGATATATATCCTGGCTGATACTAGGTTATTCATTAAGATTTTTATAGCACCATCATTCTAATTCTTTATTACGACTTGGTCAATTAATTAGTTATACAATTTGAATGGTAATCCATTATACGAAGAATCGTGCAGTTTATGCTGCCCTGGCTTAACCAAGTTCAACGAAGTTTTGAAGGTCAATACGAAAACTGACATGTCCCTGGTTGGCTCCTAGCTTATATTTGCAAAAATATTGACTGCAAGGTGTTGACAAATACACTGGCGGAAACTTAGCAAAAAAAATCTGCCCACTGCATTGGGCACTTTCTCGTGACACGTTTCGCGCTCGGCTACATTTGGTCCTCAAACATCGTGTTTGGTTTACTTTATAGGGTAATTCATATAAAGAAGCTTACTCGACAATATTAGAAAACTGTCGAAAGCTCTATTGGGAATGAAATTGGTAAATTTATTTTCATTTCAAATTAAAAAGGAAATTATTTCACTTATAAGGTTCTCTCGGCCTTAAGGGACACATTCTCAGTACGATACCCACGCTTTCCGCTCGATTTTATGTATATATTTCTATAATTCTAGAACAATATAGTATCTTCATGACCTTAAAATTACTACTGTGTAATTGAATAAACAAATTAGTTGGTCCAAAATTGTAAATTATGTAGGTATTTTTAAGTCGAGCAAGTTTGCTGTTGGACATTTCATCGCATATTTTGCCTTGTTTAGATAAAAATTTGAATATCTCATTTTTATGGCATTTTCAGCGGTTACAAGCGAAAAATATTAGCCAGAAAGAACTTTTTAAAGACGCTTTTGCAAATCTTTTTTAGCCGAGAAACCGCGCTCCACGACTTTTCAATCATTTTTTGTTGTTTTTAGTTATAAATATCAACCTTTTGAGCTACACAAAATGTAAGAAATACAATTTTGATTCGAAAATTCCTTCAAAAGTTATCGTGTATACAGACTAAAAATTGCAGAAAATTGATTTAAAATTGATTTTGAAAATTTATCTTTTTAGTTGAAAATTCATGTATAAGGGTGTGCAAAACTGCGGGTCGGTTCGGGTTTCCCGGCCAAAGTGTCTTTATTGACCGCATTCAACTTAAAAACCTGAATACGCTTTGTAAATACAAGACTGAACGAAATTGAATCATTTTATAGTTCTAATAAGAGGTAAAAAAATTGCAATAGAATCACATACTAATGTTAAGGTATATAATTTTTATCAAACCATAAGGTTTGATTATTTGTTTTCTTTTTTGTGTACAAATTCATCGACGCTAGGCAGCTGTAATTATCAGGTTTTAAGCTACTAAGTATTAGCCCTATCAAGAAATGCTCAAAAGCGATTTTGTAGATCTTTATAAGACGAAGAACTATGTCTCATGTAGCATTTTACCATATCTGGTGTGTCTTACTAACTGTAAAGTTAAACTTAAAATTTTCTTTATTTAATTTCTTATGGCTAAAACCATAAACAATGGTGGTAGAAAGCTGAGGAATAAATTTCACGTATGCCTGTTTAGAACACGAAAAAAATTATCAAAGGAAATTTTGAATACACTGGAACTTGGAATTATGGCGTTCGAGTTTATGTCCTTCCGAGAACTGATGGCCTGGGAATGTGGCGATGTGCGAAGCAAGGGAGGCTTCCTCAGTGAAGCGTGACAAAAAAGTAGGAGGGACGAAATCTCCGCGCGTGAGTTGCATCAGGTTACGTCATTCGTGCAAATCCAACAGACATTATTCATGCGCCCCTGCCTGCTTACGTTCAGAGTGTCTAGATGCATGCTCAAGGCCACTGCGAGCAATCCCCGAGGCCGGTCATAATTTCAAGTTCCAGTGCAGAATATTCCTTCGAAAGTTATCGTGCCTGATGTACAGGCTACGCGACTACAGACATGTGGCACACAGTGCATCCGCAAAAACGATTTTTTATTACTTAGACTTAGAGGATCTCAAAACGTGAATATTCGATTAAAACCGTAAAAGTCAAATTTTGCATTTAATTATATACCTTCTCATATAATATGAGAATGTAAAAATAACGTATCAAAAATAACTTGTATGTTGAAAAAGTAACTTTTATTTGAAAATAAACCAAACACTTATTTTAAATGTTGCTTTTAAAAATAGAAATAATTGTCCAATTTAACAATATTATAGTATAAAGATTAAATAATATTTCTCACATTTTCGCAGATGAGCACAGAAAAAAAATTCTTGTTAAAACAACCAGACTTCCTGGGAAAATGTCCTTACGAGAATTCTGGTAGTTTTAACCAGACTTTCTAAGTTAAAATTGATATGTTTCATCTTAAATTAAGGAATTTCGACTTCATTTGAATCAGTATTATTCTCAAATTAGGGTAAAATTGCGGCAAAACTAAATTATTGCACTTTTTTAGTTGAGAATTCGTATATGTTAGAAAAATATTTGTCTGGAATTAAAGAAAACCGTTTATTCAGCATAATTTTTTTTATTTAACCAAAAATAGCTTCAAAATGAAGAAAATCCTTTTAAATTAAAAAAAATTTTCATTGGAAGAATGTAAACGTCAAAGCCGCAGGCGCTGTCAGAACCGCATTTGAAACCAAATTAAAAATTTCGGTTCCAATTTATGACTGCAGTTCATCAGGGGTTTAAATCACAGTTTTGGATTCAAGTTAAAATATTTATAATATCTGAGAAAAAAGAGCCCGATGCGCGAGGGCATACCCTCGCGTCCTTATCGCGCTCGAGTTTGGCGCGTTTCAAACGTTTTAGAAGAATGCTCATCAATATACCTTTAGTCGTACTTCGAGTCAGTCCCCCAACTGCGACAAAGTTGATCAAATGCAATCAATTAGTCTAAAACTCATAAGCGAAACAAAATAATAGTATATTGTGTACCTAGGATGTATGTCCTACAAGTTTATCACGTCTGACACTTGTGCATAATTTTACTAATATTTAAAAAATAAAAAAAAAATAAAAGCACCGAATTGCCTAAAACAATTGGAAGTTCTGAAAAGTATTAAAAATAATTAACATATTGTACAGATTGTACTCAATCATTTACATAAAAATGTTGACCTCGAAAAAGTTATTTGTATATTTTATAAACTTAGGTAATGAACATACAACTTTATGTATTATACGAAGTTTTTGATGCAATTTTTTTTATTGACTGAAAAATCTTTCTTGGTTGAAAATTCGTATTCATCGGTTAACTTCAGGTCCGTTAAGCTGGCAGGACCACATTGCAAAAATTGAATTAAAACCCATAGGGAATTTAGGGCTCATTTAGGGCTAATTTAATGCCCTATTGCCAAATTTAATGCTCTGCATTTAAACAAAAAAACCGGTGGTCAC
>CAKNYM010051815.1:282561-297300 GCA_932195095.1 Andricus curvator | reverse complement strand
ATTTCTTTGCAGAATAATTTAGGGCTCATTTAGGGCTCACTTTATGCCCTATTTCCAAATTTGATGCTTCGCCTTTTTTTTTAAAAAACCTGTGGTCCTGCCAGATTAACGTTAAGCTAGAAGGACCACAGATAGAAAAAAATGACTTGAGAAATATTATATTATGAATCTGTTCACAATTAAATAATATATAGATTCTTACGTTAAAAATTGAACAATTTTAATTCGAAAGCCTTAGTAAGTATCTAATGAAATATTTGAATCCGATTGCAGCTTCAAAATCTTTTTTCAATTTTCAAAATTATTTTGATTAATATATTCATAATTAAATGCTTTTATTCAATTTCAAATCCTATTCATATATTATTGCATTCTCAAATACTCAATTTTTTAAACATTCAGGTTGAAAAATTTTATTAAAACAATTGTTGATTCAATATTTAACAATATTTGACTGTTTATTTAAAATGAGAAATTATAAATCAAACATTCAAAAATAAACTGAATAAAATTGAATTATTTAAAATAAAATAAAATACGAATCGTTAGAGTTTCAGGGTGCTGAATGTAAACTTCAAAATTTTCATTTTTTTCAATTTTGAATTTGTCAATGACATTTTTCAATTTAGATTTTTCAAGAAACAACTTATAATCACTAAATTGCACTGCTTTTAAGTTGAAATAGTTTGAAAATGATATAATTTTGAACACTTACAAATTTCTCTGAAAGAACTCTGGACACGCTTTGAGGTTCGCTATAGCTTTTATAATAAATTTAAAATAAGAAAGTAAAAATGAAATATCAAAAAATAAACAAATTGAAATTGAAGTATTTAAAATAAAATAAACCTTGAATCATTAAAATTTCAGAGTGCTGAATGCAAACTTAGAAATTTGCATTGTTTCATTTTTTTAAATTTTTTATTTGTAAGTGACATTTTTGAATTTGAATGTTTCAATAACGATGTGGTCCTGCTAGCTTAACGTTAAGTAAGCAGGACCACACAAAGAAAAATACCACTAAGGCAATATTTCTGTGCACAATAATTTAGGGTTCATTTAATGCTCTTCTTCCAAATTGGACACTTCGCATTTAAAAAAAAACAGGGGTTTTTCTAGTTTAACGTTAAGCTGGCAGGACCACGCATAGGAAAAAAAGTCTACGCGATATTTTGTTGCATTATAATTTAGGGTTCATGTAGGTACTTATGCATAACAAACTTTTAAAACCTTTGTTCAAACAATTTTGTTTAGAAAACCAGTGAAATCAACAAGAAAACAACTCTCAAAATATGTACCTATAGTGTCATTCTTCTGCTAATATCAGGTAAAAAGATATTCAGGGTTGTAGTTAGTAATATTCAACTTCTATGGTCAACTAAGTATGTAATTAACAATAATTTCATCTGCAAAGAATAATTATCGAGAATTCATGTAGCATTTGTTTTAACTTCTACAAGGACTTACTAACAATGAATTTTTTATCACTGAGAACTATACTGACTCTATTGACACTATTCTCATGTCCCCTTTTAAACATTTCAATTTAAGCTTTTTTTAAAGAAAATTTTCGATATCAGGCATTCTAATTACCAGGGGATATTCGAAGTATCACCGTTAAAGAAAAGGTCGGTGTTAAATAAAAAACAGATGGTATTAAACCTCAATTGCGGGCAGTGTTCACATTTTTTATTAAGAGAATAAATATTATATAAAGAATATAAGTACCTAATAATTATTCTAATTTAAGTACCTAATAATTATTCTAATATAAGTTAATAATACTTTTTGGAAATACGCGAGTCTTCAAAATACAGTTTAAGATGTACGTACGTCGCTGAATAATATCGTATGACGTTTTAGGAAACTTGGCATGGTTTGAAAAAATACTTATTACGTTTAAGCATGTTTCTGTTATGAGTAACTTTACATTCTACAAACCTGTTACATTTCTTTAGTAAAAAATCAGTGCTCAGACAATTTTTTTTTAATCTCCAAATTTCAATCAGTGACAGCATTCTAGTTATAATTTAGTTTTTCTGATAATTTAGTAAAACTGACCTTCATCAGTGCATCAGTGAAAAGAACTGATTCTAAACCACAATTGAGTGACTGGTTTCAGTTAGTAAAAATTTTCGCAAAATTAAATTCAAAGTTTTTCGAAGAATGGCGAGAACATTTTAACCATGTAACCATACATAGCTTACGGTTATGCAATAAATAATGAATTTATCTGGCTGCTTTAGCATACATTATAAGACCAACGAACATTGTCAGTTCTTTTTGCCCTCTTAACACTTTCTGCGTACCCTTTATGTCATCGAATTCAAACCATGTTTCGTGTCGCTTACAGACTGCTGTATAATGACCCATTCCAATACATGCTTCCAGATTTTTATTTTCGACCATATAAATATCTGAATTTATATTTTTCCTCTTTGCTTTCCATATCTCCTCTAGGTCTAAATTGATATTTCTTACTATGCCTAGAAGCAAAAATTTATCTTCTTTATTTCCTGTAGGATCAGGAAAGCTGATGGGAATGTTCTCTATAAACACCTTATCTTCACAGTCTTCCATTTCCATTAAAATGAATGAACCTGTAAAAAAAGAAAATGATACAATTCCTCATTTTTGCATGTTTTGAACGGATTAACGTATTATTAGGCATTGCAATTAGGAAAAACACATATTTGCTATATTAAATAAGAACATACCACTTGCTTCATAAGATGTTTTCACGACACCACCAGGACAACGGTTGCACACCGTTTCTTCTTGCAAGAGATTGAGGATAAGATTTTCAGATGGTAAATCATGGAGCAATGCGTTTGGCAAAATGTAATTTCTTTTCTCACGTACTTTAGGGGCACAAGATCCACTGCATGTTAATGATGTAGTACACTGAGGTACGGAAGCAAACAAAGTTTGAGCCTGCATGTAAACATTCATACAGCAGTTCACTAAAATTTGATTTTTGGCAATTTTATTAAATTTGTTCTTATCCAATTTAGCCATGACATTATTTAGTATTGCTCCTCTTTTTCTGTAGGCATGTTGGGTACCGTTGTTTTTTATGTACATAACCAAGTCTAATGTAGGATTAGACTTCCGGTGTCCATTAAACATGCTAGCAATACTAGGATTGTCAGTGGCTCCAACGACCAGTGCTGTTACAATGGAATCGATCGGACAAGTATTCTGATAAGAATAAAGGATACCCTCAAGATGGATTGCCTGAAAAAAAAACAATTAAATACAGTGCTGATATTTAGAACTGAATTTAATTAAAACATGGAAATTTTAAGGTGGGTAAACTGGAAGTAACACCATGTCCAAACAATGTATGACCTACGCCAGAATTAAGGGCTCATTAGGTCTCATTCAGTACCCAAAAGAGAAATTTTGGGCTCTGCATTTTTTTTAAACTACATGGTACTACCAATAGAGAAATATTTGTTACATCAACTACGCAAGAGCCTTAAATGAGCCTTGTATCCTATGAAAGGGCGTAGGACGTATAGGGCATGCATTGTTTGGGCATGGTGGCACTTCCAGGTTTACCCACTTCAATTAGTACCTTTACTGATATACAAATTTACCTGAAGGTCTAGGTTGTTTCCATTCTTCAAAATAGGGATTTTTTTCAACTTTTCGTGTGAAAGTGCATCGACAATTTTTATATTTTTATCTAAATATAAAGAGGGTTTTCCCGACTTTGTCCTAGTACTCTGCACGTGGCGTTTGACTGCAGGTTTGGTTTTACGGTGTTTTGATATTAAACCCTTCCAATCTCCTTCCATTCTTGATGCAAGAATATGCGGCGCACTTTCTAAGCCCAAACATTGGTCGCACAAATCATTTTCTTCATCCATAGCGTTTGAATCGCACGTCATGATTGTCTGGCATAACTGACAACAAGATATCATTTTTTTTGCTGGCTGAGCATCTGCAAACTTTGCATTGATATCTAGATCTGTAAAAAAAATTGAAATACAAAATAGTTCGAATCAAAATGAGGTTTTTATAAATCAACTTGCATTCAAATAATGTTACATTATTTCATAATTACAAAAGAGTAGACCATTTTCAACTTCACAAAAAGATATATTTTAAAATGGATGAATGACTTTTTAAATGGTGAGATACCTTTAGCTTCATGATTACTGCCTTCGTCAACCTGCATGCAGTCTCCATCGAGAAACTCTTCACTGAAAACAGTGGACTTGTCATTGACTATACTAGTGCGTATATCAACATCACAAGGTGAATCATCAGAATCAACCTCATTTTCGTTTTTTTCTATTTCCATAAGTTTAGCTTCTATTAAGTTTGAACGTCCGAGGACATACATCAACATATTTTTGACAAAATCATCTGGTCTCATGGAATGCATAGAAGAAGCCTTGCTATTGAACAAATCTTGCTTAATATTTTTTATTTGGCTTTCACACGGTGCGCTAGAACCTGGCATTTTACCAAACCCAAACTGATCTCTTAGAATGCAAGACCAAAGTGGATAAGTATTAAGGTCTCGGTTGATACGCTCTGTTAGCAGTGGCATACAGTAGGCATTATCATGTTCCCCATGTTCCGAATTTGCTATCGTCATAGCTTCGTCGTCCACTTGCTTGCTCCAAGTTGACCAGAAGTTCCTTGATGGTCTAGCGGCTCCTTCTAGATCATCAAAAATGCTATCGTCCGCTGGACGGCTTGGTGCCCACTCTTCACTTTTTTCTTCACTGCTGACATCCATTTCTTCTAATTCTCTTGGATCAATTAATTTCTTCAAGAAGTTCCTTTGCTTTTCGCACTGTGAATCTTCATCGGTACCAATAATGTGGCCATCAGTTTCGCAATGTGCCACAACTAAGATGGCTTTCAGAATTTTTGTCGCATTTTCCATATTTCGACACTGGATCAACTGCCCCACGGAAGCTTTATAAAAAATGCGGACCTTTCTGGAATTCGTTTGCTTGCTCAAAAAATCAACATATAATTTGATGAAGTGAGCAACATCAATTCTGATCTAGCATCGTGGAAGATTGCCTTCTCCACAGGCAATACAATATTCTTCTATTGTGAAGTATCCTGTGAATACTTGTATTGCAGCTGTTAAAATAGCCTTTGCACCGTCGCTTGTGAACTCCCTTGGGTGAGGAGCACCTGATCGTACCCACTGGCGAAGAAAATTTCCAATTGCAACCGTGTTGTGAACTTCACTAAGCATCATTGCAATTATGTACTGACCGCTCTCGTCATTTACAACCATTAAATAGAGAAAGATGGGTTTCGTCTTTTCTCCATTGCAGGTTTCAAATGATCGGATCATTTCACCAGTTGCATCCATTGAGGTACTGGCTGTACTTGTACGTACGTGATGGATCCAAAGCCGGGTTTGATGCGCTGTCCAGAAATGAACGAAGAAAGGACTGTGCCCGATGTCGTGAATTTGGTTGCCCCATTCAGTTTTCTTCATAATTTCAAGGGCGTTTCGTGGATCTGGGTGCAGGTGAGTTGAACGTACGTGCTCCGCTTTGGCAACACGCAATACAGATGAAGTAGGCAAAAAAGGTGGCTCAGTATCTCCAGTCTGCATTGTCTTTGCCGCTTGCTCAGTACGGTAAAGCTCGGAACCTTTGGTAAACAATTCGTTTGCAATTCCCTGTCGAATTGGTGCTCGTAAGTATCGTTTCCTACATTTGTTAATATTCCCTCCTTTTCTAACGTGACAGTTTATTCGAACCTCTTCAGTATATGTCACATTATCGATAGTGCATTTTAAAATGCACCCGCAAGTACAAGCACCTGAAATTGTGAAGATAATTATCATCTTATTCCGTACACATTACTGTATGAGGTCGTACAAAGACATTTACAAAATAATACTATTTTGATTACAACACACTGATTTTTTTAGCTTTCGTTCGTTCGAGCCTTCTTTCTATCGCCCGCCCTGTACAGTTTGGCTTTGAATCAATAATCCACGACATGTGTTGTTTTTCAAATAACAAAAGGTGACAAGTATTATTTTGATTTGAGCTACAAAAAAAAAACAATTTCTGATAATATTCACAGTTTAGGTATAAATAGAAGTGGTTTTTATTATCAGAGAACTTGCTATAAAATTTAATTATTTTCTCATGAAAAAAAGTATTTGTACAAAAATAAATGCTGCAATGCCTGAAAAAGGGCATTTGGTATCGAACCAGAGTATAGAAATAATTAGAAAAATTCGGTAAGTATGTAAATAGCAAATAAATGATCCGAATGTTTTTCAATGACCTGGACTTTTTTCTCGATTGTTCTCGATTACAATTTCTGCTAGAGAAAAATGTAAACTGCAAATTTTTTTGCTCAAAATGTTTGGACGGGCGTCCTGATGAAATACTGAAACGTAGAACTCTATATGACCGTTGGATATATTGTTAATTAAAAATAAAGAGAAAACTGCCACAATTGTTCAATACAATTGCTTACATTATTTCAGGTCCCGGAAGCTGGAATTACAATACTGTTATATAGATATGGGCACTATGCCACAACTTAGTGCCTATTTAGTGCTAATTTATGCTGCAAAAAAAAAATTTGGTGCTCGGTAATTTTGGTCAAAAACATGTAGTATTTCCAGCTTCAGCTGAAGCCACAAGTCCGGTATGCAAAACTCGGAAACTATTAGTGATATCAAATTCTTCTTTATGCAGGAATTTAGTGCCAATTAAGTACTCTAGATATTTTCTATGCACAAAATCCGGGCACAAAATTTAAGTTTTGCGGCATAAATTAGCACTAAATAAGCACTGAATTCCTGCACAAAGGAGAATTTGATTCCACTAATAGTTTCCGAGTTTCGCATACCTAAGTTGTGGCTTCAGCTGAAGCTGGTACTACTACATATTTTTGACCGAAATTACCGGACGGAAATTTTTTTTTCTGCAGCATAAATTAGCACTAAATAGGCACTAAATGATGGCATAGTGCCCATGTATATATGGCAATGTTGTAATTCCAGCTTCCGGGACCTCATTATTTCTCCCAGTTAAGAGATAGGTAAAATTAATAGCTGTCGATTTTTAGGACATAAAAAAATCCTTCATGGCTAATGTTGTTTACGAGGTAATAATCTTGGAATTAATTAATTCATCGTGTTTTCGTAGAAGCCCATATGTCCAGGAAGTTGGCAACGCCAACTTCAAATTTAAAAAAAGTGAAAATTGTTCTGAATTTTGCTGAATTGTGCTAGATTTTTTTTTGCAGAAGCTTTTTTGAAAAAATGAAATTTCAGCCCAAAAATGAAAAAATAAACTTGTGCTAGAACCTACTTGCTACGCATACTACTGTGCTGCAAATATGAAGTGAAATTCTTGAACAATTTTCTGAAAAAAAGCCACTGAAAAACATATATATATATTACATAACATATATATACTACATAACAATTTGAACAGAAATAAAAATTATTTAACACTTCATTTCTGCGTCATTTTTTCCGTAGAATCGAAATGGCGTATTCATTTTTTCTGTACTTCACATATTTAAACAAATTATCCAAACAATGAAGATATCAGATTATTTGTCATAAAAAATCATCTCCCTCCCTAACGGTTACAAACACATTTTTCAGATTTTTCGCAAAACTCCAAGTATGAAAAAATGCTTATAATAATTTATGATGAAAAGTGTAAACAGTTTTTCGTAACTGAAAAGTTTGTTTCTTTGAAGAACAACTATTTCCAAGGTGATTCAAGACGTGAATTGTTCACAGAACTTTATATGCAAAAAATTGTATGATTTTAAGAAAAAATCTGGTCCGCCTTAACTCGACGATTTTAGAATTTTGAATTCCAAGAACAAATGTTCCGGAATTATTGTAACTGTCCACATTAATTTCTAAAGAAATTCTATCAGAGTAGTATTTGTATCGAAAATTCATTCAAACGCATGAGGCTTCTCCAAAAACACGCTATCCTTAATTTAAAAAATGTGTACATTGTGAATTATTAGCTACAATGAGTTCCAGAAGGGATTATTTTTAATGCGTGTGAACTTGGCCCTCCACTTCCAAAATTTCGAATTTCGTTTAGAGTTCTGACACCCTTTTGAATAGTTATACAGGTCCTGATTACTTATAGAAATAGTTCCGACGTATACATAATCTAAAAATGGGGTTTCAAAATTGGGGGCTAAGTTCACGTTTCCCCGCACTTTTCGAAAACTAAACCTTTTTTTAGAGTCCTGGGCAGATTTAGCATAGTTCTAGAGTTCCTGACACTTATTGGAAATAGTCCCCGAAAATTAGACCCAAAACAAAAATTTCAAAAAATAAATTCAGCCCTGCACTTTGAAAAAACCAACTTTTTCTTTAATATTCCTGTAGTTCCAAAAGAGTTCTAGAGCTTTACAAAAAAATATTTCGAAAAACTGAAAATTCGAAAGTTACACAATTTTGAAATTCCTAAAATTTCAGATACATTTTTCGAAAGAGTTCTAGGAGTTCTGATAAGAGTTCTGGTAGCCCCCTAAGTAGTTCTAAAAAAAAAGTCGAATAACATTTTTCCACAAACTAAAAATCCAAAAACCTGTAAAACTTTATACATACCAGAAAATGTTGAGTGTTCTGATCAAGAGTTCTGGTAGCCCCCGGAATAGAGGTCCGATCAGCTAGCACCTCCACAACGGAATATCAATATTTATTTCATGCCAGAATTTCGGGCTAATTATGGGCTAATTTTGGGCGGTATTGCCGATTTTGGGGCTCTTGTATTTTTCTCAAAAAACAAAATTTTGGGTGTAGGTGCTAACTGTCCGAGCAGCTAGCACCTCCAATACATAAAAACCTTACAATTTTAAAATATAATCATTCCAGAATTTCGGGCTATTTTCGGGCTCTTGAAATACCAAGAAACCAATTTCGAAAAAACAGCCCCTATCCTTGACAACCAACCCTTAATTTTGAAAAATAATTTTCAGACAAAACAAACTACTCCAGAATTTCGGGCTATTTTCGGGCTCGCGAAACACCCAAAAACAAATTTTCAAAAAACAGCCCCTATCCTTGACAACCAACCCTTAATTTTGAAAAATAATTTTCAGACAAAACAAACTACTCCAGAATTTCGGGCTATTTTCGGGCTCGTGAAACACCCAAAAACAAATTTCGAAAAAACAACCCCTATCATTGACAACCAAACCTCAATGTTGAAAAATTATTTTTGGACAAAACAAACTACTCCAAAATTTTGGGCTCTTGAAATACCAAAAAACCAATTTCGAAAAAAACAACCCCTATCATAGACAACCAACCCACAATATTGAAAAATAATTTTTGGACAAAACAAACTACTCCAGAATTTCGGGTTATTTTCGGGCTCTTGAAATACCAGAAAAACAATTTCGAAAAAACAACCCCTATCACTGACAACCAACCCTTACTTTTGAAAAATAATTGTTGGACAAAACAAACTACTGCAGAATTTCGGGCTATTTTCGGGCTCTTGAAATACCAGAAAAAAAATTTCGAAAAAACAACCCCTATCACTGACAACCAACCCTTAATTTTGAAAAATAATTGTTGGACAAAACAAACTACTGCCGAATTTCGGGCTATTTTCGGGCTCTTGAAATACCAAAAAACCAATTTCGAAAAAACAACACCTATCATGGCCTACCAACGCCCGAAAATAGCCCGAAATTCTGGAATGATTAGATTTAAAATTTTTTAAGGTTTTTATGTATTGGAGGTGCTAGCTGCTCGGGCAGTCAGCACCTCCACCCAAAATTTTGTTTTTTGACAAAAATACAAGAGCCCAAAAATCAGCATTACCGCCCAAAATTAGCCCATAATTAGCCCGAAATCCTGGCATAAAATAAATATTGATATTCCGTTGTTGAGGTGCTAGCTGATCGGACCTCCGGAATAGTGCTGAAGGTTTTTGGATTTCAATTTTATCAAATAACTTTATTAGACTTTTTGGTAAAATTATTCTGGGCTACCAGAACTCTCATCAGAACTCCTGGAACTCTTTCGAAAAAAATGTATCTGAAATTTTGGGATTTTCCAAATTGTGTGACTTTCGATTTTTTAAGTCTTTCGAAATTATTTTGCTGTACAATTGTGGAACTCTTTTGCAACTACAGGAATGTAAAAGAAAATTTTTTGTTGTTGTGGGAGGCTAGCTCTATTTTTTGAATTTTTTTTGTCTCTTTTTTGGTAACTATTTTCAATAAGTATTAGGAACTCTAGAACTATGCTAAATCTACCCAGAACGCCGCAATTATTTCTAAAAGTTATCAGGGACCATAGAACTATTCAAAAGGATGTCAGAACTCTAAATAAAATTCAAAATTTCGAAAGTGGAGAGCTAAGTTCACACGCATTTATTTTTAGGGATTTTTATGCCCTACAAATCGTGTTCCGCACAATTTGTATCTATCTCTTAACTGGGAGTTTTATTGTTAATTAAAAATACACGCAATGGTCTGACAAAGAACAGGGTTTCAGTATCTCATTAGATCGTCCACCGAAATATTGATCAGCTTGTCAATAATGAAGGTACTAATTGACGGAAAAAATTGACCATAAGAAAACCGGGAAATGACCGGAAATTTAAGGGCATAATTCGGGTACCTATCCAGTTAAGATTTCTGCATAAATTTTATTTATTTTAGAATAAAATATTTGAAAGTCCTAATAAATAAAATGTATACATATATGTACTTACTAAGTTTTCCTAATTATTTTGAACCCATTTTTCGATATTTTTTACTTTTTTGGGACACTAAGCACATGTATATTTCATACATTCAAATTTTTTATTTAAAATATTCAAATTTGGGACAATTTCGATTGTAATAAAAACTATTATGAATCATACCTAAACTTTGAATATAAGCATACATTTGATTGTTTTTGTTATAATTTTTGTGTGTAAATTTGGTTTCAACACTTACCTTCTATTGTTCCTGCAGCTGCATTCTCTGTAATGTAGTGGTTACGGTAATTAAAACCGCAGGGCAGTTTCGTTATCTTCCAAATTTCTTTGGTAACCCAGTCTTCCCATTTTCCGGGCTCTAAACGAAGGCACGTTCTGGTATAAACTTTATTACGTAAGGTCTCACGTCTATTAAATTCTTTTGTAATTAAAAGCTTTTCATATTCGGTTCTTGAACTGAAGATTGCAAATTCGATGGAGTTTTTATGCTCGATTATTAAATCATCATTTTCGTGTTGAATCGTTGTGTCACTATCACTCAATGAACCATCTGCATTTGTGTTCACGCCAGTGTTCGGTCTTTGAAAAACATCAAATTCTTTCCGAAAAACTGAATTGCACATTTTACTATATAAAGTTCGCGCACTTAGCTTTCCCTTCAAATCCGCTGAAATAATTTTCCAAACTTCGTCCGTCTTACTTTTAACTTTCCCGTTATCATGTAAAACTTCATTCTTTCTTTTTAAAATAGCTTCCCTCACTTGATCTTTTGATATACTCGGTTTTCTTCCGGGCCCCGAACTCATCTTTTTATCACTGATATTAAAGGATTATGGAATAAGAACAGTCTAGGAATTACGATAAAATGAAATAATATTTCAATGCGCTTAAATTTTTCTTTATGGAGATATCCTTTCTTTCAGAGAGAACCCATAAGACTAATTCAATCTGGTGACATGGTTCCCTTCCACACTCTAGTCCTATCATTTGTTTATATGAGCAATTTCTGGAAGACCACAGTCACCCATAATCTCTTAGAAATCATTCTTGTTTATTATTCCAATAGATATGCTTTAATTTTTGACACTCGCGAGAATCAGACGAAATAGTGTTCCAACCTTCGCCCATCTTACTTTTTACTTTCCCGTTTTCATATAAAACTTCATTATATCTGTGTAAAATAGCTGCCTTCACTTCATTTCCCGATATATTCGGTTTTCTCCCAGGCCCCGAACTCATTTTTTTATCACTGATATGC
This sequence comes from Andricus curvator, assembly GCA_932195095.1. Classification (NCBI taxonomy): domain Eukaryota; kingdom Metazoa; phylum Arthropoda; class Insecta; order Hymenoptera; family Cynipidae; genus Andricus; species Andricus curvator. The sequence continues at coordinate 285,330 of CAKNYM010051815.1, read as the reverse complement.
TTCAATGTTTAGGACTCTCCAGAATCGTCAGAAACCCGATACGTAAACATTATGGCACGGTGTCTCCACGTGATTCAGAAGAACCTTTTTTGAGCCTGGCGTCTTATACGAAATTATTTTTTCACGGAACAGAACACTACACTATATACTTCTGTGACCAATTGAATATGGAAATTGCTATTCATCGTTTTCCCTTGAGTTAGAAAGAACGATATTCAGCTAAGTTTTTTTAGTATTTCACTGGTTACCTCGTGGTAGCAGAGTATATTTGATAAAAATGAAAATCACCTGTCGATGATATTGCTCATTCTCGTCTCTAAACACCAATTCTATGCGAAGTAATATTCACATTTTTTCATATTGTTGTAAAAAATTACTTTCAATCACGATTTTTAGTGATCACCAGCAACCCGAAACATACCAAATTGAGTAATGTCGGTGCCGCGTCACTAAAAAATTCAGAAGAACATTTTCAGCCTTGTGTGTTATACGAAACTATTTTTTTAAGCAATTATACACTGTATACTTGTATGACCAATGAATATCCGAACTACTATGCATACTTTTTCCTATTATTGAAAAGAATGACCGGTCATTGATGTTGCACGTACTCGTCTCCAAAACACCGGTTACGAGTAGAGATCTCTAGTTACGAAAGACATGTACAAATAAAGTAGGATTTCTATGTAGGATAAAGTTAGGATTTTGTGCAATTATTTTACACAAGTTGGTCAACACTACACAATATTTTGGTATTTTTTTTGTCTGCGAATTTTTCTAGGAGTGGATAAAAAATTGTACATGGATGTCCTAGGACCTAGATCATTATTCTTTGTAGTTGAAATTTTTATTAACTTCATAATGAGTTGGTCACAAAGTATAGAAACATCCTACACGGGAAACTGCACGGGAAAAAAGTTGTTGATAAAAAATCCAGTGACTTTGTGTATAATAATCTTGGATACAACAAGAGAGTCAACCAAAATTCAGAACCTTCCGTATTTAAGAAAATGATGAAGTCTTCTCTGAAAAGCATGTACCTATTAGACAGAATTAAAAAAAATGAATTCTATGTGACAGTCTATCAATATCCAATAAGCCTTCTTCAACGAAAAAAAAATCATTTTTGAAAACATGTACATGTACATATAATCGCATACGTAAATGTATGACTATAATAGACGCATTAACCAACGGGTTCGTATGTACCTGAAGTTGCGAACGTTCAAGTGAACGAAATGAAAAAAAAAATATTTTTTTTCCTAAATTAGCATAGCGGAAATAGTTTAGAAAAGCGTAAAAGTGAGTATTATAGCAGAAAATTCAAAGATAATTAATTTTTAGAGGGTGTAACACTAGGGTGGTCCAAATTTATACCTGTAAAAATTCGACTTTCGATTTTTGGTGATAAAACACCCCATTTTGTTCGTTTTCTGGAAAAAGAAATTCCGTAATTTTTCATTTTTTTTTTATTCAACGTTAACCCGTGCCCCCGGGATTTTGAAATTAACATGGGGTTTTAAATGGGAAAAGCTCGATTTTCAAAAAAATGGAAAAAAGAAGTACTTGTTATACATTTTTTGTCAATTAAAGTATTGTCACCTCTTGAGGAGTGTTTGAGGAATAATATCCACCCACTAGCTTTTAATTTTGACACACCTGAACCCCTTTAATTGTGCCCGGAAAATGCCCCAAAAAATGCAAAATAGCAGTTTTCTATCAAATTCATGCTAAAGACGGTATTTTAAAAAAAAATTTCAACATGAATTATTTTTAATCGATAAGTGACGAGTTTTAAAGTATGTTTTAAATAATTTGAAATTGTTTAAACAATTAGTATTTGTTTAAACAATTTTCTCCCCCTGTGAAGCGTGAAAAATTATTACTTTCTAGAATTAATGACACAATTTAAGGAATTTAAGAGTAATATTTTTTTCTACATAATATTTAGCAATTTTTAAAATAATTTTCATTTTTTAAAACAATTTTTGTTTGTTTAAAAATTTTTTTCTCTGCAAATCGAGAGAATTTATTCTTTTCAGCAATGAATGACACAATTAACGAATTTTAAGAATAATATTTTTTTTCTTAAGATATTTTGAAATTATTTAAGCAATTAATAATCATTAATAATCATTAATATAAACCATTTTTTCAGTCTGTTATGAGTAGTTATTTTTTCAGATCATATTCGTCAAAAATCTAAAAAAATAACTACTCATAACAGACAATAGGCATCAAATGAGCCCTAAATTATTCTGCAATGATTTATTTCCTACGTTGTTTTTTTCTATGTGTGGTCCTGCTACCTTAACGTTAAGCTAGCAGGACCACAGCTTTTTTCTAAAAATTGCGGAGCATTAAATTTGGCAATAGGGCATTACGTGAGCCCTAAATGAGCCCTAAATTATTCTGCAAAGAAATGTTTTCTAAGTAGTTTTTTTCTATGTGTGGTCCTGATGACCTCAGGTTTTTTCTAAAAATTGCGGAGTTTCAAATTTGGCAATAGGGCATAAAGTGAGCCCTAAATGAGCCCTAAATTATTCTGCAAAGAAATGTTTTCTAAGTAGTTTTTTTCTATGTGTGGTCCTGATGACCACCGTTTTTTTCTAAAAATTGCGGAGCATCAAATTTGGCAATAGGGCATAAAGTGAGCCCTAAATTATTCTGCAAAGAAATATTTTCTAAGTAGTTTTTTTCTATGTGTGGTCCTGCTAACTTAACGTTAAGCTAGCATGACCACAGGTTTTTTCTAAAAATTGGCGAGCA
>CAKNYM010051815.1:250311-282551 GCA_932195095.1 Andricus curvator | reverse complement strand
GCATAAAGTGAGCCCTAAATGAGCCCTAAATTATTCTGCAAAGAAATGTTTTCTAAGTAGTTTTTTTCTATGTGTGGTCCTGATGACCACCGTTTTTTTCTAAAAATTGCGGAGCATTAAATTTGGCAATAGGGCATAAAGTGAGCCCTAAATGAGCCCTAAATTATTCTGCAAAGAAATGTTTTCTAAGTAGTTTTTTTCTATGTGTGGTCCTGCTAGCTTAACGTTAAGCTAGCATGACCACAGGTTTTTTCTAAAAATTGGGGAGCATTAAATTTGGCAATAGGGCATAAAGTGAGCCCTAAATGAGCCCTAAATTATTCTGCAAAGAAATATTCTCTTAATATTTTTTTGTTATGTGTGGTCCTGCTAGCTTAACGTTAAGCTAGCATGACCACCGGTTTTTTTGTTTAAATGCAGAGCATTAAATTTGGCAATAGGGCATTAAATTAGCCCTAAATGAGCCCTAAATTCCCTATGGGTTTTAATTCAATTTTTGCAATGTGGTCCTGCCAGCTTAACGGACCTGTTAACTTCGACTGTTTTTTGTTTAAAAATAAATTTTTTTTTTTTTGAAACATCAAATATTAGGTACTTTTTCGTTGAAAATTCAACTATTTAGTTGAAATTGGAACTGCTTTGTCAAAGAAATTTTGTTGGTTGATGATTCATCGCATTCATTCAAAAGCCTTTCTTTTACTTGAAAATGTATCCTTCTTGGTTGAAAATTCATGAGAAGGTATTAGTTTTATGTAAAATTTGACATAGTCGGTTTTCATCAAATCTCCGCGTTTTGAGACCTCCTGAGTCAGAAAAAAACGATTTTTACGAAGGCGTCTGTCTGTATGTTTGTCTGTCCGTCTGTCTGTAGTATCGTGTAGACACGATAACTTTCGAAAGATTGATCTGATTGAATTGTGCTTTGTCACACTTTTTTATGGCCTACAAAGAAAGAACGAGTTCGTTAACCAGCTATTTTGGATAACAATTCAAAAAGTAAGCACATTTTGAAAATTTTTGAGACTTTTTTTGAAGATTTGAAAATTCTATGTACGGTTATTAGTAGTACGCAAAATGACGAACAAAATATCCTCGTGACTTTTCCTGATAAAAAAAATTACCGGAGTTATAGAATTTTCAAAATTCCAAAAAACAAACGAAAATGAACATTTTAAGCCGAAAAACGCACGATATGAATAAAAGTCAAGAGGAGAAAAACGTTGCTTTTTGAACACCCTATAATATTTTCATAACAACTTTTTGAATTTTTTGAAAATTCAAAAATTCAAATTTTGATTGCATAAAAAAATAATGAAAAATCCAAAATTCCATTTTGCTGTTAAAATATGCAAGATACGACAAAAGATGACTCCACCAAAATTGTGCACCTAAAAAAGACCTACAAATTTGTTATGATTCACTTTTTGATATGACGCGTAGTTTTTGTTTTATTCGTAAAAAACAACATTGAAAATAGAAAAATTAACTTTTTAGACGAATAACACGAGCTACGAAAAAAATGACAGAAACAAAATTTGTTCATCCAAAGAAGAGGTACAAATTTGTTGTGAATCATGTTTCGATAGGATGCGTAGTTTTTGTTTTATTCGTGAAAATAACATTGACAGTAAAAAAAATCAAATTTTTGAAAAACAATGCAAGGTACGAAAACAGATGAATGAACAAAAAGTGTGCATTCAAAAAAGGTTTACAAACTTGTAATCAATTTTTGTTGTAATTATATATTAAAAATGAAGAAAATTAACTTTTTTGAAAAACGGCACAAGCTAAAATAAAATTTTAACTAATAAAATTTGTCGCCTAAATTTTATCATTATATTTCCATTTGAAATCAAATACAAATTCAGTAATTTTTATATGAAGAACATATAACACGAAACACTTTTTTGTTTCTATCGTACGGTTCATAGAACCGAGCGTGGAACGCAAGGTTCAAATGATTTTCAAATCAAATATCGAGCGCGAGTGTCTGGATGAGAATGTGTTCCTTAAGGTCGATAGAACCTTAAGTAAATAAAGCTCCTTTTCAGTCTAAAATAAAAACAAATTTAACAATCACTTAATATGTAGAGGTTTTGATAATTTTATAATATTTGCAAACAAACTTTTAATCGAAGTCGAACACGAAGTTTCAAAATCTAGAGGAACCGAGCGTAAAGCGCGATGTAAATACGACCGAGCGCGTAGCGCGAGGTGAATACATAATCGAGCGCGAAGCGCGAGATTCAACAGTCGCGCGCCCTAGGCGCGCACAAACTTGCGAGCGAAGCGAGCCGCGCGCGATGATAAACAATTGGAACAGTGGATTAAACAATTTCTTTAGTTAAAAATGTAACTAATTATTTGAAAATTCTTTTTTGTTTGTTAAAAATTAATTTTTCAACTGGAAATATGACTATTCCATTTTTTTAAATTTATCATTTTTAGTTGAAAATTCATGTATTTTGCTGAAAACTTTAATCTTTTTTGTTTGCAAATCCGAGCATTTGGTTAAAAATTCATCTTTTTGGTCGAAAATTCTACAATTTGGTTAAAAATAAATTTTTTTTATTAAAGGTTGATCATTTGTTGTAAAACGCTAATCCTCTTTTTAAAAAAATCATCTTTTTCCTTGACAATTCATTTATTTATTTAAAAATTTAACTACTTTGTTTAAAATTCGTCTTTTGTGGTAGAATATTAATGTTCTGGATGAAAAATTCATTTCTTGGTTTTTTTTTTTTTTTTTTTTTTTTTTTTTTAATTTTATCTATTTTGGTGAAAATTCATTTTTTATAGCAAATTAATCTTCTTAATTGAAAATTCATTTTTGTTTTGTTTTATAAGACTCCTCAATTTCGATGAAAATTCATTTCTTTGGTTAAAAATTGAACTATTTGGTTGAAAATGCATGTATTTTATTAAAAAAAACATATTATTTGGTAGAAAATTAATCTTATCGGTTGAAAATTTATCTTTTTCGTGAAACATTAATTTCTTTGGTTGAAAATTTAACCTGAAAGAAAAATTGATAACGGACAAGGAAAATGAAAAATTGGTCAGAGATAAATTAGGGAAAATTAGAGAATTTCGAAATTGGCATTTTGTAACAACCATGTTTTTTAAAAACCCGGCTTAAGTTAAATTGTATTAGGGTTGGGGGAAATTAAAGGTGAAGGAAGTGAGATTTTGTACCAAATAATTCGTAATAGACTCACCAGTCGTTGTCTCGACATAATCCAGGCTCGAAGACCAGCAAAGATTCTGCAACGGTCATCAAACCTTGGAGAGCCGCAACAGAAAAGACGAAAAACTATTCAATACGATTTAAAACTCTTTTAGATTGTTACACGCGAAACTCACGATTTAAAACCGGCTTAGAATTTCCGAGAAAAAATAAGTGCGTATTCACGTTCTGTCGACTCTCGACAATCCCACCTTTCATTCTAGCTGTTGAAACGACAGTTAGGTGCATTTGTTTATATATTTTTTCGTTCGTTCTTCGCAGATTTTCATGTATGTTTCAGCAAAGATAGAAACACAAAATTCGGAGTACAAATATTTGAACCGGCACCGCTGATAAAATAAACAAACAAACATAACCTCAATTCTGTTGAGAACAAGTTATGCAATCACTCATGAAAATTCATATTTACAACATTTTATATTAAAAAACTTTTTATCTAAGTGATCATCGCGGATCAAAATATAACATACGGTCGATTTTGAAGCACAAAATATGTGAAAAATTCTTTGACATCACGAACCGACAAAGAATTCTAACCGCCGCATCGAAACTTTTCGCGAAAGTGGGCGTTCCCGCTACAAACAACCGGAAGTCCATACATTTTATAAAATACAAATTGGATAAATTGCAAATAATCACGACAATATCAGATTTGAGGAGAAAGTTATTGTTTACTATAGATTCCAATTATGATTCCTAACAATGATTATCAATATGATGAACAATAATTATAAAACAAATGAAAATCAAAAATGCTTAAATCAAATGACTCAGAACAAGCGGGGATATTTAAATTAAAAAAAAACATTTCTGCAGTCAAATCACTGATATACAGGGTGTTCCAGCCTCGAGTATCCGGACTTATATGGCTGTATAAACATTAAAAAAATAAATCGAAAATTCCGTTTCCAAAAGTCAGTTGAAGTTTTAGTTTTTGAGTTATTAAATATTTAAGCTGGGCCAATCAGAAGCGTGGTATAAACAGTCGTTATAATATTCATTAGTCATCTTTACAATTTCACACCACTTTTTTATCTGATGAAAAATTATTTTATACAAATTTGTGGCCTTTAAAGGTTCCAATAAGTGTTTGACCATTCTAATCTATACAGATTTTTAGGATATCACCATTATTATATTGTTCACTTGTAAAAACTTCAAAGTTTTATCGTGCCTTTCAACAGAAAAAAAATTCTAAACCACGTGTTTACAAAATGTCTATTACACCAATTTTAAATCCAATCGGCTTTCCTTTTTTTTGTACTCTTCGATTATTTTTATTAATGTCATTACTTTTTATTAAATTTTATTAAGTTTCCAGTTTTTGCCCATTCACTTATTATCAATAAACTAAATTTTACATGAATTTTAATAATATTTTTAAGTTGTCTTCCATACTACATTTGAATCTCCCGCATATCCCGAACCATCCCGAGTTACTTATTTAAATAACAAGTTCGTTCCGCAACACTGCTCCGACCCAGGTTGCTGATCAATCTCTCTAGCGAGCACCGCAAGTGAAGAGCTTCGCAAGGTTGTTATACGAGGTTCCCCACTCGGGCCCACTAGTATCTAAGGCCTTTTGTTCCAGACGTCATTCACTCTACTCACATATTCTTTTTATAAACTATTTTTCGCCACACTTTTCTGTCCTGGCATACTTCTCTACCTTCCTTCACGTCCACGCATTTTTTCATGCAAGCTCTCCTGTTTCTATGGCTTATTCTTATGTCTTCTCGGATTAAGGTTTTATTCACACATTCTAACAATTCTTTCCGCGGTCTGCCTCTAGGCATACTGCCATTTACTTTACCTTTATACAGTGCTTTCGTTAGACGTTCATCTTTCATTCTTTCAACATGTTAAATTTAAGATATGTGAGAAATATCTTACCAAAACGTTTTGACAAACAACAGCAGTATTTAAAAGGATAGTATTGCACTTGAAAAACTATTAGGAATGGATCATTGAAAAATGTAAACAAATTATTAATAAAAAAAAAAATAATTTAGGAATATTTGTTAAAATTCACAGGGCACCTAATAGAAGGCAACCCGTGATTCTTCGGTGTATTGTATTGTAGTAATTTTAGTCTTTTATTCAAATTTAAAAACATATTTCTTTCTCAAAATTCAATGAAATTATACACAAATATTACATACATTAGTAATGAGTACAAATTAATTAATCATTATTTAAGGAATCAGGTCTATGTCTACATTTTCAGAACAAAATTTCGTATCACATTCCGCGATTTGAAACATTTTTTCAGGCTTTCGAATTCAAACCCGAAAATAAAAGCGTTTGAAGATAGGAGATTTTATGACATCTCATTCCTCTTCAGTGAATATTTGCAAAAAATTAAAACATTCAAAATTCCACAATTTCAAATTCTAACATTCAACGGTGCTTAAATACGTATTTCAAATTGAAAATAAAGAAATTATAAGCTAAATTAAAATCGAGACCCCTTACTTCGTTTGATTGCAACCCGCTCAAAAAAATCTGTGAATTGTTTAATAAAAAGCTTCTGAAAACTTGAAGTCATCCGAATTCAACAATATACCTCCTTTTTCAAGCGTTCAATTTCAATTTCAATTCTGAAATATTCAATAATTTACTTTTTACGGGGATTTATTTATAAATACAGTCGTACTTCGATAACTCGAATTTTTGATAATTCCAAGTTTTTGCTCATTCCCGGCCACAAGTCCTATCTCTTACCTGTTAAAAATATTCGATAACTCAAACTTCGATATTTCGAATTTCGCGATATCTCGAATAAAATCTTCCGCCCACTTGACTTTTCAGCCTTGATAACTCGAATTTCAGTATGTACTTACAAAATTTAGGAAGAAAATTCGTACCTGATTCATGACCGCCCACCCACTTATGAATTCTGCGAATTTTAATATCTATACAGATGTCTTTCCTAAAATTTGGAAAATCACATAAAAGTAATTCGAGAAGTCGAAAAAGGTGCAAAGAAGAAAAAAGACATTGCTAAAACTTCCCCTTTTCTCTTCAAATGTACGATATTTTGAAATACAATATTTGAGTGAGGAAAAAAATTCGCGGAAATTACTAAATGAAATGATATTATCAGTCATGCCTTATGAAAAAAACACTTTTATGAAAAAAGTTTAAACTCTATGAAAAATAATTATTTAACAATGTTTCTTATAATAATCGCTGAGGGCCACAATTTTGTCCCCAAGCGTTTGAAACGACTTCATTGTTTTCAATACTCACCTGACCAACAATGTCTACACAAGTTTTTTATAATAAAATTTTTTCTTACTGTCGCTTCTTACGAATTTTCATTCTTGGAAAAATGATTTTTCAGGCATGAATAGCTTCGAGTTTAATGTAAATATAACTTCCATATGCAGTTAAAAGTTATATTTTTTATGAAAAAGTAAATAATGAAAATACACTACAGCCCCTTGAGATGTGGACTAGGGTGATTCTTATTTATACGTTGTGGATTTTTTTAGAATTTCTCTGTTGTCAATGGTTCAAAGGCTTAGACGACTTTACTTTGTTTAAATTTTTTTTTATGTAAGTCCCGAAATGAATGTATGTTCGACACGTATTTTCGTCTAGATATAATTATCCGATAACTCGAATTTTCGAGAACTCGAAGCTTTTTTTGCTTCCTTGTTGGTTCGAGTTATCGAAGTTCGACTGTACTTCATCTTGAGAACGAATATAGACAGAAAGACGTTTAATGACTCCAAGTGTGGAATTTAGCGATGCGAGTGCAGTGCAATAATTAAATTTATGATACAATCATTGTTACGCAAGTAATGCAATTTTGAATATTTTCCTGACTTTAATCAGTTTTGGCAAGTGGGCGGTACAGCAGGACAAGTGGTAGAAAAAGTACCCTTTCGATGAAAGTTGTAACTCCAGAAGCAATCAGATTTCCCTGAATAAATGTGACAACTATTGTCATCGAAAGGGTACTTTTTTCTACCACTTGTCCCGCTGCACTGCCCACACGCCAACACTGATTAAAATCAGAAATATTTAAAATTGTATTTCTTACGTAACAATTATTTAATCATAAATTTCATTATTACACTGCACTCGCATCGCAAGACTGCACATATGGAGCCGTTAAACGGCTTCCTATCTTCGTTCGTTCTCAAGATCAAGTATTTTGAAAAAAATCCCCGAAAAAATTAATTATTGAATATTTCAATATTTTGAAGAGTATTTATTGCATTAAAGAATGTTGAAAGAATATCTGTGAATATTTTCATATTTTTCCTAGCAGCAACCGCTTTCTGGGAACCGGTGGTAGTCGACGCTTGAAGGAGGCCGAAAACCTTTGTTTTTGGGGATGTTTTGCCCTCTAACTATTAAAAAAAAAATTTTAGTATCAAAGTAATCATATTGTTGAATTCGGAAGACTTTAAGCTTTCAGATGCTTTTTAATAAACAATTCAGAGATTTTTTTTTGAGCGAGTTGCAATCAAAAGAAGTGAGGGGTCTCGAATTTTCGCCCCGACTTTAATTATATTTCAAGGGCTCTAAAATTGGACGCTATTTGGAAATATAAGATTGATGAATTTAAAATTCCAAAGAAATATGATTCGAAATGAACTAAACACAAATTCTGATCCTTCAATTATAATATTCCAAAAAAATCATCAGATGGGGAGAATTGGAAATTGTACATTTTTATACTGAGTATGTAATAAAAACTAAAAAATATCAAACTTGAACATCAAAAATAAAATATTATTAAGTTAAAGCGTCTGAGCCTTAAAATTAATAATTTTAAATTTAGGGCAATCGAAATTATGCCGATTTAACCCTTTCAGGGGCAGTGGGACGTATACGTCCCACTTGTTTTTTCGCAGTTTTTCAAGCATTTCTGATACATTTCACCTTGTTTAGTGCACAAGTATTTGATTTTAGACTCTTAAGGGTTCATGTAAAGTAATTATCATGAAAAACTGTGTAAAATTTTTAATTAACAATTTGTTATAAATAATTGAAATCGAAAAAAATCACTTTTTTCGAATAAAATCGGCTGTTTATAAAGTACTAGTCCTATAGCTGTGAAAAATTTTTTCCTGTTAGGTAACACGTAGAACTGTAACATATATTTTTCGCAGAATTTTCGGCAGACAAGTTTTTTTTTTATTTCATTTTTTGAATTCATAAAAAATTACGATTTTTGACGAATTTTCGGCATAAGTGGGTTAATAAGCAAAACATTGACGATTGTACGATTTCAAAGTTTTTCAAGATGAATTCTGCAAAAAATAATTATTCAGGTTGACTTTACCTACTTTCAGGTAGAAGAAAAATATAAAATTCTCATCAATTTGTTCGCTCATGAAATTGAGTTTTATTATACAAAATTGTTACACGTAGAGTTGATATTTTTTGTTTCAAACTTTTTTCGCATGAATAAATGCAGACAATCGAATTTCGGAGCGTTGCAGTCTCGTAAATCGCCAAAATGCCGATATTTAAATCTAGGAAGTACAATGTTATCGCAACATCAGCGCACATCGGGTGCATTCGACGGCTCGAAAATTGATCGATTTTTGTTATTATTATCATGAAAAATATAATACAAACTGAGGGGTGTGGAGAAAACTCGAAACTTCAAGTCGAGTCGAGTTCCGATTTGTCTCGAAAATCAGAAACTCGAAATTAATCAAAGTTGCTCGAATGCTGTTGAGACAGCAATAAATTTATGATACTTCAAAACTTTTCAGCATTTTTGAGTTTCTTGTCAACTCGATCCGACTTCGAAATTTTTGCATAGTCCTATACAAACATAACATGTACAAGTTTCCATATAAATTTTCAGATATTTTATAACTTGTAAAGCAAATAATACATTATGCCTATAGTTTAATGTTTAAAATTTGCGATTTTAATTATAGAAACCAGACACGTTTTAATTAGACTTTACAAGTTACTCTCATTACTCTCTCAGATACGCAAATGCACATAGCCATATACACATATACAATATACATACTCTAATCTCTAACATAAATAATCGCAAATATATGAGCTTAATTCAATACCTCCATGTTAAAAGAACATACCTCAGAGTGTACGCCTAAAGCGATTAATCTGGCGCTGGTCGCCTAAACAACTACATACTTGCTTTTAACATTGACCCCTTACGCGGCAGACAGATCTAATAAGTAATACTTTCTGGTTTAGTTTATTATTTAGGATTCACGAATTCCTTTGAATACTTTTCAATTGCTTGGAATGTTCTAGCTTTTTTCAAATTATCTGAATTATCTGAACTCACGTAAGTTCTCAGAATTCAGAGAATTCACGGAATTCAGAAAATTTGAAATAAGTTGAGAGAATTCAAAAGAATTCGAAAGATTTTAAAAGCTTTTCAAGTAATTTAAAAGAATACAAATCATTCAAAGAACTCAAACCAATACACATGAACTCAATGTGAATTCAAATAAATGCAGTATAAAATCAAAGGAATTCTAAATAAAATATGCATAGGGTATCAATGACCTGACTGCTGTTACTTGAATCCTTGTACGCAGACACAAGGCATTTTCTACAGTTTCCTTAGTTTTTTGTTATTTAAAAAGCGATAGGCTCCTTTATTTTTACATCTACATGTCACATACATACATGGCACATAGAAAATAGTGCTTTAACATAACATCTCAATACTGCGTTATAAAAAGAATGATTTTTTCATTTGAAAAACATTATTTCTTGCAACAAGAAAATTCTCTTCGATCAAAAAAAGATTTGATTGGACGTATTCAATACTAAAAATCTCTAATTTAAGTGATCTTTTTTCTCAGTTTACTAAAACGAAGGGCCAACTCAAAAAGCAGAGTGGTTCCTTTAGACGACCAACGCCAGAGTGGTCATTTTAGAAGTACACTCTGAGAGAGGCTTTTAAAACATTGAGGTATCGAATTAATCAATCACTAGATAAGAAGAAAGCTATCATAAATAAATGCATCCCCGAATACGAAGCGCGGTTTGAAAATTTGCCGAGGAGATTTTAAGCACTCTATTATTTCATTTGCTTTTAATAGGTTTGATATATAGAAGTTCTATCAATATTTTAATACATTTTATAAGTAAGATATCGACTCATAAATTACTATCAAAGGCATATGAGCGACAAGCAACACCGAATGATCAAATCAAACCTATATTTTTGTATTTCATTTGATAGATTTGTTATACAAATCTATTCATCACCGGATAAAAAATTCTTTAATGATTTTCAACCAAAAAAGATAGTCTTCATTTCTTCGTTGCCGAAGAAGAGAAGAATACATATATCTTAGCAAACGCAGTTTAATCGCTGTCTTGCGGATCATTCAATCAAAGCAAATGGGAGCAAGTTTGGATTCGACAATTTTTATCCATGACCCTGAAGAGAAGAAAAAATATCTACTAGCAACACAGTTATATTGCTGTCTGGTTGCAATCAGTTCAGCAAGCATTTCACAACAATGGAAGCCAGTATTCTAGGTACGAAAGTTTAAATGGTAGAACGAAGATCACATCGATTATCGAGAGTACAAATTATTTACAGTACAAAAATAAGTTCGCGGTGGTTTTCAAAAACGCTGTGTCCGGAGAATTGAGATCCCTATAGCCAAGTTTAAAAAAAAATTAAACCCAGACGCTTAGCGATTCTGCTGTGGCTTGCGAATTGGTGAAGCTACCACTATGGCGTTTGAAAAGGGCCTGAATTTCAGCTGGTGTTGAAGACCATCGTCGATGTCTGACCTTGTCGAGTGGCACTTCGGGGAGACCGACTTCTGTATGGCAACCCTTGACTGGAGAAAAGGGCAAGGCAGAAGGTAATCCAACCTCCTGAAAAAACAATTTGCGGATTAGATTAAAAATTCATATTTAAATTAGGAGTTAATATATTTTTACTTATATAATTTCCTTACGATTAACTTACACTAAGGTAGTTGACGTGTTGAAAAGAAAGTCTCGAGAAAAATGTATTTAATTATACTTTCAAGAATTGCAGTATGATATTTTTAAAGAGAGAAAATATTATTTTTTATGAAAAAAATTTGAATCATACAAAAATTATTAATTTAATAACTTTTATTTTTGACCCAAAACTTTTTTTCTTACCGCTTTTTACCACGTTTCTAAAAATTATGGGGTTTTATTGAATGAAAAATAAATTTCTCAAGAAAAAGATTCTCTACAACTTTGCCCCATACAATTTTTGAGAATTATTTTTTAATGCCTAAAATTATCAAAACATAATTGAGAAAAGAAAGAAAAAAACGTTAAACATATTATAATATTTCAAATTGATCATTTATTTTCAGAATTTGGATGACGAAAAGTTGTTGAGAATCTTTTCTTAAGGAAATAGGTTTTCATTCAATAAAAATTGATTATTTTTTTTAAATTTGTTAAAAAGCGATAAGAAAAAAAAGTTGTGTAAAAAAAACTTTTCAATAACTAATTTTTGTATGTTTCAAAATTTTTTCATCTAAAATAATCTGTTTTCTTTTTAGCAATACTATTAATAATAATATTGCAATTCTCAAAAGTATGATTAAATACATTTTTCCCGAGACCTGCATTCCCGCAAGACCGTAAGAAATACTTCGATACTTTTTTCCCGGTGTTGAAAGGTTTCCTAATTTTTACTTTATTAAAAAATTCTTGACTTTTCCTTACGTTCTAGATTTCGTAGAAAAAAGTTTCCAAAGATTCATAATAGAGAATGCTGTTTTCACAATATAGGTAAGCTTTTTTGCACTGCAATAAACTTGATCATTGAATAATTTAAATAATAATTATGATCCTTTTTGTTAAACAATAATATCAAATAGTGAACTGAAAAATTTGGAGTATTATCGATTAATTAACGGACAATTTATTGACGAAAAACTGACATTGCAATTAAAGTTATTTTGTCAATTAAACGTTCAAGTATAACTTAACTGTTTTTTGTTAACCAAAAATTCATGAAAACATAATTCAAATTATGGAATATAATAAAACTTAAAATTAAATCTTTAATGGAATTTTTTTATCTAGAATTTCTATCAAGTTTAATTCTTAAAAAAAAAGAAACTAAAATTTTCTTTATTTTTGTATTAATGGAATTTAATTAAAATATTCAAAATTGCACTAAAATTTCTCTGGAGTTTTTCTGAACTTTCCTAGTACGTAATTCCATCGATTTTATTTATTAAATATTTCCGAAATTCTTGAGAATGTGTTACATTAATATAAATCGAATTGCTATATAAAAAAAAACTTCTGTCCAAATTCGTCGAAAAATTCACGAAACAGAACTCCATAAGCAATAAAAAAAGACTTGTTCTCTTTTTTTCTATTTAATTTCTGAAAAATATCTATGCAATTCACGTACAATAATCTACATTTATTTTATTTTATTCTACTTTTAGAAAAATGGAATTTCGTTGAAATTTTTATCAATTTTTTATTTGTAATCAACAGACAATCTATAGAACACTTGACTACACGTTTAAACAATCTGAAATTTGAATATAAAAAAAATCTGAAATAATGATGAAATAAAATTTTCATACAATTCCTTTGAAATATATTCATATAATTCATCTGAAAATTCCACAGATTTTAAAGGAATATTTGTGGACCGAATTCATTTCAAATCGGGTAGGCAGTCCATGCTGAAGTTGTAGAATCATTTGTTACTCAAATATCACGTTACTCATAAGATACATGTATCTTACCGATTTGCCGCAAAAAATTAGTTAACAAAGTTATGAGTATTTGATTTTTTAAAATTAAAACCGCGGATTATCAATAAATGGTACAATTTTATGGTAAAAGTATGATATTTTTTAATCTAATAAAGATATCTTCTTCTTTCTTATTCTGATATAATTTCTCGTCCTCTTTCAAAATTCGTTGGATAATTGACCCGCCGTATGCAATAACCAGCCCGATGCTCGAAAACGCGTAAAAGTATTGTCCGATCGTCTCAAAGAAAGAAAATTTTCAAAATGGAAAAATCAATTTTTTGAAAACGTAGAATTCTAGATAATAAGGAAGTGAAACTTTTTCGATCGGACAATACTTTTACGCGTTTTCGAGCATCCTAATGTAGGCAATATATTCCATAATAGTCTGTCCTGTGCCTGAGCGTTTAAGAGAATTTCTTTTTTTCCAAAAACGAAAATGCACATTTTATGCCAAAATGACACAAGACACGAAAGAAATCGAAGAAACAAAACTGTTCCCCTAATAAAATTCTAGAAAAATGACACTTTCTTCTATCAAGTTATTTTCGAGATTTTTTTGATAATATGTACAAAATCCTTTGTAATTTATTTTTTTCTCAACAATACAATTTGATAGTGTCATAAAAAACAAAGCAGATCGTAATTTAACCGTTTTTTCTAGCATACTTCACTATTCATTCAGAAAAACGTTTTTGAAATTGTTTAATAAAGTCCTTTTTGGTTTATCATCACATCATAAAATTGTATTGTAGAGAAATAGCTATATCTTGAAGGATTTTATACATATTTTTGCAACAAATCTCGAAAATAACGCGAGATTGAAAAAAGTTTCCAGAGGCATTTTTCTAGCACATTTTAGTGTAAACAATTTTGTTCTTTTGACTTTTTTCGTATTTGCTGTAGTTTTAGCAAAAATGTGAATTTTAATTTTTCAGGGAAAAGAAAATTCTATCTTCTCACGAGGCTTACGCACGGGGTAGACTATCATGGAACATACTTTTTACATTAGGACAAATATAGACAAAATTAAGAGAAAAATAAACGGTGGGGTTTTTGAGTAAACTGACTGAATATTTTCAGAAAAACCGCCGCCATTTTTGCAATTTTAAACTTTGTTGAAATTCTTCAACGGATTTCGAAAACGGACAAATAATTCTATCATAACACACATTTTGAGCATTTTTTTCATTTCTCTAGGATATCTATATATTTCTCCTAAAATTTGCGTACTTCTCATAAAATAGAATTAGCGAAATAGAAAATAGAAATTATTCATAAATTATTTATATGCAGACATTTATTTTTGGGAAGGGAAATTTAAAATTTCATTCACAAAACTGTAAAACTCTGAAGCTAAAAAAATATGTGATTTCTAGTCTAGTTTAAGGAATGAAGACCTTTTTCTCAAAAACTTTTTTCTATAGAATCTGAATTTTTTAGCAACTTCTTTTTATCATGATTATATTAATTTCCTTCTTACAAAATTGTCTTCAAGTCAAATGAAAAAATCCTGACCTTTTCCTAGCCAAACTCTCTTGAGTAAAAACTTTAGATTGAAATAAAAAATTCAGAGTAAATTCTGATTGTTCTAGAGAGTGAATAAAAATTCAATCTGTACCTGAAACGAGCTCATAGATGAAAATCCGCTTTCATCCTCCGCACTGCTCACACTATTGGAAGGTTTCGGCCTGATCTTAACAACGTCTTTCTCCACTTTTTTTACACGCCTAGAGTCGGAGCCGAAGAATTCCCTCTTGGCGATGGAGTTTACGTAGTTGTTAGCAGTTGGCAAGACCTCATCTTCTTCTGTCGTTTTGCTACTCCCGGAATTCAATGACGTCGCATCTAGTGATCTCCTCGCACCGGGTAGAAGCGACATCAAGTGGTTATCATTTGTTTCAACGGTGCTGGATGAACTTTTGCAGAGTGATCTGCAGTCGCCTTCGTTACTCGACTCGGTTCCACGATCGCTACTGGAACCGACAAAGGAGACATCTGGCAAGGTCGTGGAGTTGACAAAGTTGTTGCTTTGCAGGGATAACGACAAGTCGTTATGGTGCTGGTGGTCTACTGGTGAAGGAGAGGAACCGTTTTCTTCCATCGAGGTCACCCTCGCCAAGTCCGGCTCTCGCATCGCCATCAACGATTGGACAGTTCTCATCAATCTAAAAAATACAAATTCATTTTCATTTATGTTTACGAGTGAAAATAAAAAAAATCGACAAAAACTTGTCCCGAGAAAATTAACACTCTTATTTTAAATATAGTATCTTGCTTTAAATGTAAGGATTTTATAGCATACGAGTTACACTACTATATATCCTATAGTTACATTTCTAACGAAATGTTGCTAAAGTATGTAAAATCTTTAAAATGTTTTAAAATTGTCATCGTGTCCTATGTCCCTGACTACATCGGGAAATCGGGCTTCATAAACTAAGGCCAAACGGAGAACCCACTTCGTCTAGTTTTTTGTATACATAATCTAAAGAGTAGAAAGACTTCCGATAGCGGCCGTTTTTTCGGTAACAATTTATCTAAAAAGGGAGTAGATGAAACAGTTGTTTACACCAGTTTTTGTTTTCGTGACTTACTATGCTTGATACCGGCCATGCCAGAGGAAGAGAATTTCTGGTCGGTCCTGCTTTTGGGCAAAACTAACGACAAAACGAAAAAATACTACGAACTTGGATCCTGAAGGATGATAGCTTTTCATTTTGTTGTTAGGTTTACCCAAAAACAGAACCGAGGAGATCCTCTTCCTCCAGCATGACCGGTAACAAGAATGGTAAGTCGCGAAAGCAAAAAACGATGTAGACAACTGTTTTATCTACTCCCTTTTCTAGTCAAGTTTAAACGGCATACTTTATTGACAGTTATAATTTTTAACCTTCTGACAAGAAAACAAAAACCATATTGTGAATTGATAAAAAATGGGGCATTGCAGTGCACAAAATGTAAAAATAGGGTCAACAAAGTGGAGTCTGTTTATTCGTTTTTCCTCAGAAGTCGGGATACAATTAGACACGACAAAAACCGTACACCTTCGCAATGTCATCGTGTCCCCTTTCCAGATAGGTAGACTTTTTATAATGCAGGTTTGGCGTGAAAATATTTTTCATAAAAACTGATTCATTCCTGCAAATTTACAGTTTAAACAAATTTACATCAGGGAAGTAACCTTTAAAACAAGAATTCCTTGTCATTAATTAATTTTCACCGTGTCCTACGACCATTTTTGATATATTAAATGCAGTTAATCATTGCCTTTAAAAGAATGATAATATTCAAAATGCTCAACGAAAATAGAAAAATATACTTTTAAGAAAATTCATAGAAATTATCATTGAATGTAAGTATTATGGTATTTATTTATGAAACGTGTTAAAATATACATTCTTTAGTCATTCCATCTTTTTTTAACAGCTGAAAATAGTTAAATGTAACGTTGATGGTTAACGAACACTAAAAACAAATCCTAGATATATTTCTTTATCCTGTTCTCTAGTATTTTCGTCATAGTTTAGACACATACTAACAGAAAAAATATGCTTTGACAAATGTAGAAATCTTTTTTTACCAACATTTATTAGGAGAGTATTGGCGATTTTTTAATTTTCTCCCTCAAGGCCATACATCTAATACTTACCCGATTCCTACTTTACCGACATTTTTTTGCAACAACTCACCTCCACATGAATTGAGATATCGAGTTCAAAATTTCGAAAATTTATTAAAAGACACTAAGGAACATTTGTATGGTCTTAAATTTCTAGAAATACTAATAAAAACTTCCAAAAGTTTTCCAAAAATATATTTTTTTTTGCATTTCCAAAAAGATAGAATTATTCAAAAGTTCCTTGGTGTTTTCACTTAAAGCCCCAAATTTTCAACTCGATATCTTAATTTGCGTGCACGTAAGTTGTTGAGAAAAAAATTACGGTAAAGTAGGAATAGGGTATGTATTACATGGCCTTAAAGATTCATACATTTAGTTTAATCCGATTTTGAGAAAGTATGTAACTGTCAAGGGTACACAATCTACTGGGGATTTTCCAAAAGAATTACAATTCTGAGTTGGTACAGGGGATTTCAGTAAAGAATTATAATTTCGACTTTGAGATGGGGAATTTTCTAAAAGTTTTATCATTCTGATTTTGGACAGGGAAATAAAAGAAATATAAAACAAAATTCACGTAAAGAATTGGAATTGATTAGTATTACGGAATTTTCCTTAATGTGAACCCTAAACGAGCTGGAAAAGGAGTTAGCCTCACGGAAAATTTCATAACGGTAGACAGTTCATAAAGAATTACAAATAATCCTGACTTGGAGCAGGTAATTTTTTAAGAGAAGAATTTCAATGAAGAAGTATAATTTTAAGTTTAGGGCAGGGGATTTCCGAGCGGAATTATAATTTTTACTTTCAGACAGGGAATTTTAGTGAAGAATTATATTTTTGACTTGAGGACAGGGAATTTTGGTGAAAAAAATGTAATCTTGACTATTGGGACAGGGAGTTCCCGTAAAGAATTATAATTTTGATAATTGGAAC
Source organism: Andricus curvator (assembly GCA_932195095.1). Classification (NCBI taxonomy): domain Eukaryota; kingdom Metazoa; phylum Arthropoda; class Insecta; order Hymenoptera; family Cynipidae; genus Andricus; species Andricus curvator. The sequence continues at coordinate 265,000 of CAKNYM010051815.1, read as the reverse complement.
AGGGAATTTCCGTAAAGAAATATACTTTTGACAATTGTGATGACAATTTCCATAAAGAATTATAATTTTTACTTTTGAACAGGGAATTTCGTAAGGAATTAGAATTTTGACATTGGGAAAGGCAATTTCTGTTAAGAATTATAATTTTTACTCTGGGACAGGGAGTTTCCCTAAAGAATTAAAATTTGACATGGACCGGAAATTTCGAAAAAGAATTTTGATTCTGCTTTACAAGAAGAGAATTAAAAAAAGTCCTTTTTCCAAGTCTGAATTCGTCATAATTTGAAACTTTTCTCTTCTAAATTTTAGAAAAGGCCAGTTACTTTATTACAAAATTATAATAGGAAATTCTGTAAATAAATATAATTCTGACATGGAACAGGAAACTTTGGAAATGAGTTTAATTGCCACTTTGTATAGGGAATTTTCTAGACAAAATTCATAATTCTGAGTTTAAACAGATAATAAATAAATTAAAAATAAATTAAAAAATCTCGTAAAGATTTATAACTTTGTCTTTCAAACAGGAAATTTTGAAACATAATTTTAATTCTGTATTTTAAAAAGTGAATTATCAAAAACAATCCAGTTTCCAAGTCAGAATTCGTTATATTTGGAAAATTTTTTATTTTAAATGAGCATTTGTTTGAATTTAAACATTATTTTCTTATTTGCAAATAAAAATTGTTAGAATTTGAAACTTTTCTGCGTTTCATATTTTCTAGAGTCAACTATTAAATTTTAGAAACAAAGAAGAAATTACTATATTTCTGAATAATAATGAAAAATAAATAATAATACATAATAAAATATAATAAATAAAAATTAAAAAATAATTTTAAAATGTTGTAAATACATATAATTATGATGTTGAACAGGGAATTTTCGGAAATAAATGTAATTGTGATTTGGAACAAGGCATTTCCGTAAAGAAATATAATTTTCACTTTGGAACAGGGAATTTCCGTATAGAAATATAACTTAGACTTTAGGACAGGGAATTTCGTAAATAATTACTATTTGATTTGGAACGGAGAATTTTCAACATCGAACAGGAATTTTTGAAACTAATTTTAATTCTGATTTAGAAGACGGGAAATAAAAAATTCCCTGTTCCAAGTCAGAATTATAATTCTTTTCTAAAATTTCTTGTTCCAAATCAGAAATCTTAAAATGTTTCGAAATGTCTTAAAATCGTTTGAAATTATTCAAATCTTTCGAAGGATACAAATAAAAACAGATGTAATAATTAATAAAAAAATTCTAAATCACTGTGCCGCCCTTTTTCAATTTTCAATATAAGATTTTTTCGATTGCAGAGTTGACAAGTAAAAAAAAAAGATAATGCAAGTGAAAACAGACGTGTTATGTAAAAAAAAATCTATGCCACCGTGCCGCCCTAGGCTATGGCCGAGGACTGAATGAGAAAATTTGATTGACTGAATCTAAACAGTCTTAAATATCCAATTTTATTGAATCAAATGTGTATTCTGTATAATGTCAATTCCCAACTTTTTATATGAAGTTTAAAAGGAGTATTTGGCATTTTTGCAATTACCTGAAAGCTTCCTGTGACAATTTTTCTGGAGGGATTTCATTAGGATCAAGTTGGGGTTGTTTTGGCCTTCGGTAAACAACTCCATCATGGGTATTATTCAAGTCTTGTCTTGCAGCTGGCTTCAACCTTGATGGGGTGCAATGCACAGGTTCGTTTCGACGCAAAACGGACCAGCTGAAGTCTCTCAAAACTGTAGGGCTGGGGGAAATTTGACTGACTGACTTGGCCCTGGTGAACATGGATGATTCAGATGACGAGGATGAGGTCGTCGATGCTCCAGGACTCGGTGAGGATTCAGTGTGAACGGTATGGACACTTCGACTTCTTGGAACCCGGCCTTTGTCCTTGGCACTGCTCTTCTCATGAAGAATGTCAAGGCTCTTCCGTGTTCGGTCCAAGAAACGAACTACTTGTTCCATCAACGAACGGTACATTTGCCTGTTCGCCTCAGTCTGTAAGAGAAACAAACAAATTCATCAATTCATTCAATTTAAGTTGGACGAACAACCAGGGTGGCAGCAAAACTTCATTTTTCATTTGCCCTGGCCGTTACATTTTCAACAGAATAGTTACATTTTTAACCGAATTGTTAAACTTTCAACCTACCAAGATGAATTTTAAACCAAAAAGTCGAATTTTGAAACAAAGAAGGTTAAACTTTAACCAAAAACAGTTGCATTTTCAAAAAAATATTTGAATGTTGAAGCTAGCAAACCGAATGTTTTGGAAAACAGTTGAATTAAGTGTTTTTACTTCACTCACTTCGTTGAGTGCCGAGGGGAAAACAATGGACCAAATGCATGGGATTCGGTCTATTTTTGCACTATTTTGCTAATATCTTCGTAAAAACCAATTTTTTCTATATAAGTGTATTCGGAAAATAGTTTTTATTTTTTAAGAACTATTAAATGAAATAATAAAATGATAAGAATTATCATTCATTACGAAGATATTACAAAAATAAAGTTTTGCCCCATGCATTTGGTCCATTGTTTTCCCCTCCGCACTCAACAAAATGAAGTTAGCTGGTGGTTGAAGTGAAAATATCTCATTCTCAACGAAAAATTTAATATCTGATATTTAAAACGAAAACCAAAACAAAAACAACAAATTTTCAACAAAATATTCCAATTTTTAAAGAAAGAGTGAATTTTCAACAAAATACATGAATTTGAAATACAAGACTTGAATCTTCTACAACCAAAAGAAGGAATTGCCAATAAAATAGTCAAATTTTTAACAAAAGAGTTAATTTTTCAATTAAAATGGTGAATCTGAAACAAATAAAAAAATTCATTTTTAACAAAGTAGTTCAACTTTCAACCAAAGAAAACCAATTTTCAACCAAAAATACGAATTTTCTACAAACAGTACAATTTTTAACCCGCACATATTAATTTTCTACCAAAAATACGAGTATTCAACCAAAGAGATAAATTTGCAACTAAAATTATGAAACTTCAAATTAAAAAAAAAAGAATTTTTAACAATGTAGTTCCAATTTCTACCCGGAAGTTGAATTTTCTAACCAAAAAGACGAATTTGAACAAATGAAAGTTTTTCAGTCAATAGAGAAAAAAATGTTGAACTTTCCAGCCAAAAGACGAATTTTCAGTGAACCAAGAAAAAAAAAAAAGTTTTTAACAAAATAGTTAAACTTTCAATTCAAGAGATAAATTTTCAACTAAAATGATGAATCTTGAACTGGAATCGTAAAATTTCCAGTTAATAGACATTAATTTTCAAAAATAATTTTTTATTTACTTTTTGATTTAAAATTCTTTCTCTTAAAAATCAATTTCTAGTAAAATCATGAATCCCCAACTAGAAAATATTTTTATTTTAACGCAAAAAAGATTAAATTTCTACAAGAGATAAGTTCTTAAACCAAAAAGACGAATTATTTTAAATAATTTTTTCTGAAAACAGATCTTCTCCTTTCGCTCCGCTGGGAATCGAACCACAGAACTACTGATTTCCGGTCAGGTGCTTTCCCATTAAGCTACTAGAGAGATCGAGAGAAGAAACTTTTTTCAGAAATACACGTATTATTTTGCTAGATGGTACAAATCAAATTGTCAAAGAATCTGTATTATCATTAGAGAATAACAGAAAATATTTAACGTCTTTTCAGACTAGAAGGGAATATGAAAGAAAAATTATTTTTAATAATTTTTTCTGAAAAAAGATCTTCTCCTTTCACTCAGCTGGGAAAAAATTATTTATTTTTTGCATTTTTGTATTATTTACTTCTTTCATAGATCCATCTATTCTGAAAAGACGTTACATATTTTCTGTTATTCTCTAATGATAATACAGATTACTTGAAAAATTTGATTTGTACCATCCAGCAAAATAATACGTGTATTTCTGAAAAAAGTTTCTTCTCTCGATAACGCTAGTAGCTTAATGGGAAAGCACCTGACCGGAAATCAGTAGTTCTGTGGTTCGATTCCCAGCGGAGCGAAAGGAGAAGATCTTTTTCCAGAAAAAATTATTTAAAAATAACTTTTCTTTCATAGCTCCATCTAGTCTGAAAAGACGTTAAATATTTTCTGTTATTCTCTAATGATAATACAGATTCCTCCAAAAAGACGAGTTAAAAAAAATAGTTGAATTTCCAATAAAAAATGACTTCAGTTGAATTTTCAGCACAATAATGTGAATTTTCAACAAAAAAGTTAATTTTCTACCAAAATATTTTAATTTTTAACGAAAAAATACGAATTTTCAATGAAACAGTTGAATTTTCTACCAAAAAGGGTTATTTTTTAACAAAATAGTTAAATTTTTAATCAAATAATACAATTTTTAACTACAAATATACGCATCAGGAGGAATAAACAGAAATACAAGGCAAATAAATTACGAACAAAAATATTATATCAGGGTGGCCACAAAACTGTGGCTGAGACATGATGACCCCCGGCAAGTCACATTTGCGGAGTTTCTAATTTGCGGAATGTGACATTTGCGGCAGGTCACATTTACGACAAGTCACATTGCGGCATCTTTCATTCAGAAAAATTTGAAGTCCATACGAAATTGGCAAAAATGCGACAGGTCACATTTGCGGCTAGTCACATTCGCGGCAAGTCACATTGTGGCATCTCTCATTCGGAAAAATTTGAGGTGCAGTTAAAATTGGCAAAAGTGCGGGAAAATACCTTTGGTACGAAAATAATGTATTTTACATCCCTACCCCTTTCCAATGTCCATTGGGGTGAAAACACCGTTGTGATTGGTTACCGAAATAATTTAAGTTCCCCACTACTTTCTACTAATTTTTTGCGGATTACACATTTTTTTCCGATTGAGAGATGCCGCATTGTGACTTACCGCGGTATGACTTGCTGCAAATATGTCTGGCCGCAAATGTGACTCGCCGCATTTTTGCAAATTTCGTGTGGACTTCAAATTTTTCCGAATGAAACATGCCACAATATTACTTGCCGCAAATGTGACTTGCAAAACTTCTTTTTCAAGATTCCCTAACATCTCCCTGGCCAATTTGTCATTTTCCCTGACTATTAATATTCAAAGAAAATCTTAATCTTGTAACATTTTTAATATAAAAGCTTTTATGAGTAGAAAAAAAATCAAATTAAAATTAAAGAATGTAAAAGTTATTATCCCTGGCAGTTATTAGAAGTAGCTCTTATAGAAATTCTTTGAATTTTGCAATATTTATTTCAAAATCCCTTACATTTCCTTGACTTTCAATGGCCAATAAAATTCCCTGACATTTCCCTGATTTCAACGTTTTCACAGATCTACGGTTACCCTAAACAAAGTTTTTTAATTTTTAGTAATTAAATTATTGTTTCTGCACTTGACGCATTTGGCAGACAACTTTTTTTCGCTTTCTTCGTTTCTGCAGAATTTTATCATTAATGACAAATTTCTTGGTTTAAAATTGTGTATTAGCCATTTTTTATAACATTACTGACAACTATGAAGTTTTATTATTTTTTTTAAGTTTAGAGCCCAAGGGCTTCTAATTTCTAATTTCGATATACATACACTGATTGCAACATCAGATGATTAGATAATTTTAAATAGAAACTTTAAAGGTTGAACAGATTGATTGTGAGATTGAAAGCCTTTAAGAATGGGCAGTTGTAAAACGAAAGCTCTTTCAAAATTGAATAATCTAATTTAAAAAATGTTTAAAGTTGCACAATTTTAATTTTAAACAGTTCAAAATGAAAGATTATTTGAAATATACCTCAATCTTTTGAAATTAACAAATTGTAATAATAAAGTATTCCAGTTCGATCATTTAAAATTTCCAAATTGGAATGAAGGGTTTTGAAGGGGTTTGAGGGTGTAAGTGCCAAATTTCGGAAAAGTGTTTTATTAATTGGCTTAATCTAATTGTTTTAACGTAAGTCATGTCTCTGTAGAAAATTATGGTCCAGTTCTATTCAGAAGTGGGTCAAAATCCATGTTCGGTACTAGATTTTCATCTCAATGAGAAAGTATTAGTTTTATGTGTAAATTGAGTTTCGCGGATTTCATCAAATCTCGACGTTTCCGGACTCACTCATTGAGAAAAAGTGGATTTTACTTCGGTGCCTGAAAAGTAAGGGTGAGTTCGTTACCCAGCCATTTTTGACCAACGGTTCTGGTTTTATCCATCGAAAATGCTTTTAAAAAAATCAAAAATTCAATTTTCCAGGAAAACTATACGAGATAAGAAAAAATGTTAAGAAGCAAAATTGTTTATCTGAAAAAGATGAATAAATTTTCTTGGGGTCATTTTTTTTATAAGAGGCATATTTTTGGATTGATTCGTGAACAATTGTATTAAAAATAAAAAAATCCATTTTGCGGTCAAACTATGAAAGATACAAAAAAATGAATGAACAAAAATTGTTCACCCAAAAAAGATCTACAAATTTGTTGTGAATTATTTTTTCATACGACGCGTAGTTTTTGTATTAATCGAAAAAAATAACATTAAAACATTTTTTTATTAAATTTCTGGAAAAACGGCACGCCTGCTTAGAACCAAGTTTCACTTAAAAGAGCAGGCTAAAGTTTGTACGCTAGACATTATGTTTTGGGGATGCCTCTTGAGTATTTTTACCGAAAATGAAAAAAATCGTTAGGCTATCGTAGGTAATCGTTATGTAATTTTTTTCGAAACCAACAAGTAACAAGTAAATTTTTCTCTAATAAAAACTTTTAATTCTGCATGCAAAAAAAGTTCCAACGGAGATTAATATTGATTGACCTTCCCCTCCCTTTTAGATTCTGAAAAATGTGTAAAAGACATGAGTTTTTGTTGAATTCTACGTTTTTGGTGCATTTTACGTAAAACTTCTGATGAGCTAAAACGAAGTTCACAAATTTCCGAACAATTAAAAAAAAATGTTCTTAGCGTAAATAGTTCTGCAGTTATGATGTTTTAAAGAGATTTTTCAGTAAAGAAAACGTTAAATCTTTTCATTTTCGAACAATATCTTGTCCCCTATACATCATACATTAAAGTTGTTTCAAAATAAATTAAATCAGATTAAATTATCTTTAAAAATAAAAAATATAATTGATTCTAGCTCTTACAGAACATCAATTATACTCTCTTATAGCAGGATGCCTTATGTGGAACTTTATTATAGAAAACATTCTTTATTCCAAACTTATTTTGTATGTACTGCATCAGTACTTTTCACTATTTTCTTTAACGCCTTTGCCTGGAAAAGAAAAGCATCAGAAGTCAAGGTTTAAAATCGTCATTTATAGAAAATGTATAAATCCTTTATTGTTACTTTGTATATTTCTAATGTATTTATACAATAAATGAGTTTTTGCATAATGAGAAATTCATTGGACTGTTGTACTGAAACAAAACAGTTACAATAATTCGATTACTCAATTTGAAAAAATAATTTCACAAAAAGCAGCCTGCTATAAGAGACTATAACTGATGTTCTGTGAGAGCTAGAATCAATTTGTTTTAAGTTTTAAAGATAATTTAATCTGCTTTAATTTATTTTCAAACAAATTTAATGTAGGATTTATAGGGGACAAGATATTGTTCGAAAAGAGAAAGATTTAGCGTTTTTTTACTGAAAAGTCTCTTTAAAACATCATAACTTCAGAACTATTTATGCTAGAACATTCTTTTTTTTCAATTGTTCGGAAATTTTTGATTTTTTTTTTTGCTTGTCAGAAGTTTAACGTAAAATGCACCAAAAACATAGAATTTAACAAAAACTGATGTCTTTTACGCATTTTTCAAAATCTAACTGAAATACTTAAATACGGTGGCGAGTACATACCTCACAGGTTGTGCGAATTGATAAATTTATGTATCGAGACGGGAGAAGTCCCAGACGATTGGAGAAAAGCGATTATCGTGCCAATATACAAAAGGAAGGGAGATAAAAGCAACTGCAATAATTACAGAGGTATCAGCTTACTGAGTACCGTAAGTAAAATATACTCAAAAATACTTATTCTTAGGGTAATGAAAATTACAGAAGAAAATATATGGGAAGTCCAAAGTGTATTTATGTCAGGAAGATCATTTACAGATCAAATATTTAGCAAGACAGATCACAGAAAAAAGCTTGAGAGTAGGAAAGAAAGTTTTCTGTGCATTTGTTGACCTAGAAAAAGCATTTGACAAGGTAAATAGAAATAAACTTTGGGAAGTCCTTAAAGAGTACGGAGTCAATGGATGGCTCCTACAAACAATAAAAACAATATATACAGGTAGTAAAGCAAGTGTAAGGGTTAATGGGAAACTGTGTGACTGGTTCGATATTATGCAAGGCGTGAAACAAGGATGCGCTATGTCCTCATGGCTATTTATCATATTTGTGGATAAGTGTCTAAGAATGGCCCTCTTTGACGAAGAAGGTGTAGATCTCGAAGCAGTGAAGGTACGTGGGTTAGCTTTCGCAGATTACAAGATTGTTATGGCAGAATCAATCGAGGACGCGCAAAGAATGTTGAATAAACTTAATACAAGCATGAAGAACATGGGCCTCAAAATTAACGTAAATAAAACAAAAATCATGGTGTTTGAAGGAAAAAGTGAGAAAACAATGTGCAATATTGTCCTAAATGATGAGAGATTAGAACTAGTTTCCAAGTACATATATCTGGGCAGCCAGTTCACTAGCAACGGAAAAATAGACACGAGAGCTTGCATAAAAAAATGCATGGACGTGAAGGAAGCTAGAGTAATATGCCAGGACAGAAAAGTGTGGCGACAAATAGTTTGTAAACAGAGTGAAAATAGAGTGAATGACGCCTGAAACAAAGACCTTGGATACTAAATGGGCCCAAGTGGGGAACCACACATAACAATTTTGTGAGGTTCTTCACCTGGGGTGATCGCTAGAGAGATTGATCAGCAACCTGGGTCGGAGCAGTGTTGCGGAATGAACGTGTCATTTGAATAAATAACACGAGAATTCCAGATCAATCTAAAATATCTATACCTAACACCTATATACCAGATACCTATCTACCTTATACCTATATACCCACTATACACACTACTATTTTCAAACCGAGCAAGTCACGCCTACCCCGAAAGGGAAATGGCTTAATGGTATATAATGTTACAATATCTGTGGACGTCTGTGGATAAAACTAAAACATTTGAAATGAACAAAAGAATTGTTTTGCAAACTATAAGTAATATAATTCAGCCTAATTTTTGTTCAACTTTCATTCGTAAAACGTGTGGGCAAATCATGAAAAGTTTATTCTATATTTCTTTTATACATTAAAAAATATATTTCGTTTAATTTTATAATTCTATAAATTATAAATAGAATAATATAATGCACTATCATTAACCTTGTACGAGTATTCAGTTTAAAAGGCGACAAATAAAATACACATTTAATTTCTGAAAGGACAAGTTGTATTTTATCATTAAAACAAAATTAAATTTTGAATAATTATTTATTGGCAATTTTTTTGAGTGAATAATTATATTATAATAATAATTGTTTATATATTATATATTATATAATTATTATATCATAATAATAATTATAAATTATGAATGAGCTATTTTGCAATATTTCAATTGAAATTTATCAATTTATTAAACAATAGCAATTCACCAGTTACATTTTTAATTTTTGAAAAACGTATATTTGAATTGTTTAAAACCTTTGCACTTGCTGTCTCCTAATTAGTTTAAACGTGCTGCTTTTGAGACTAAACCTCCTGCTTTCAAGCATATAACATGTGCCCTGATACCTACCCTACCTATTGCCCTTAATATAACAATAAAATTACAAATTTATTTCGTCAAATTGACGCAAATGGCGGTTTTATTGTATTTCAAGCTGTTATTTTGCCATGAATATTAGAACGCAATCGTTAAAGTAAGACATTTTTTATTTTAAATTGCGTGACGCGCCTGCGCATTTCCACTATTGCAAGTAGTCGCGAAAATACTACTTGGCGTGACAAGTAATTTCTGTTCGTAAGGGGCATTCAAAGGTTAATTTTAAATTCGGAACATAACAATTTCGATCTTCTTAAATTATGATCAATGCAAATCGATTGCAGAAACCGCCTACAGCTTTTAAATTTTAATTTATAATTTTATTGAAGGATGTTACGAATTATAAAACAAATTGTTATCTGTGCAGCTCGAATTCTTTAAAACGCGCCCAAAAATTCAGGAAGGGAAAAAAATGCTCAATTCTGTTACTTTAAAAAATTACAATATTATAATACATATACTCAACTCTCGATATAAGTACCCTGAGTTTACGACGTTCCTAGAATTTAAGTCCTCGGCGTTTTGGTGATGAGGGGACCGCGATACCAAAAGAGAGGCGGTGCTCAGTCAAGCGTGACAAACAACATGAGGGCAGTACTATCAGCGCGTAAGTTGCGTTAACTGTTAGCATGCGTCAAAATCCAACAGAAATGGTTCATACGGCTCTGTCTGTTTACGTTTCCCCCTATTTATGTTAATGACCACTGTAAGTCATACCCGAAACCGTACTTATACCAGGAGTTGATTTTATGTATTTTAGGAATCAAGTTTTTCTTCCATCGTGAATATCAGACAAATAAACTCATTGTTTTGAATCAAAATTTTTCGTACTCCTACTTTTGAATTTTGAAAATTTTGAAATTATTACATCACATAATATCGATGTCATGTGGTGGACTCTAAAACATTGTTTAGGTATATGAAGTTTCGGTGAATTATCGTTTTCAGTGCATAAGTGGTGAAAAAATTGTGCTACATTTTTGGTTTTGAATTTCATATGATATTTTTTCAAATATTGAGTAGTATTTTCTCCATTTGCAATTTCACAATCCGCAAGAAAAAAATATGATGTCCAACATTTGAGGTTGAGGTGACGTTAGAATCGTGTATGCTCGTATGGAACCCTGAGTACCTCAACCTGAAATTTTGGTCATTATACCAAAGCACAAAGTTAGCACAATTTTTTGATCAATAATACAGTGAAAATGATATTTCACCGAAATTCCATATAAAAATGCTTTAGATTCCACAATGACATCGTCCTAGTCTATTTGACATTATCGAGTAAGTGTGGCACTGTGATGTAATGACAGAATACTCTATACAAAGCATTTCTTTGTTCAAAATTTTTGTCTTCAAATGCAGATTGTAATTTTCGAAAATATAATTAAATAGATATTTATTTCTGTGCTCTGGATATTCGTGCCTAGAATCACTTGAAAAAAGTTAAACTTATATTTAGAAGCCCTTTTAAAAGTCTGGTTTGAATGATTAAAATTGAACAACAGCTGCTGCCATTCTATTCAAATTCCAGTCACGTAAATCACATTATCGTGATACATTCTTTTTCTCTAATACAATCTGATGAACACCTATTTGTAAGAAAGTCAATATCCTTTAGCAGTTTAGCAGGTATGATGGTTTTACAGATGGCTTGACTCGCCGATTACAATATGTAGCCAAACTGATCGTATTAATCTTGCGTAACGAGTCTCTGGTAATTACTGTTTGATAAGATCGACTTTTTCCTAAGAAGGACGTTTGATAAAAGGAGCAAGGCGAACCACTCTGAAGCATTATCTGTTTTCATCGTCAAAGCAAAAGTTTCAGGCAATTTAGAGTTACTAGACAAACTTGGAGTAAGCAGTATAGTACTAGTGCAAACCTGTTTGAGTTGCCATTGAAGCGTGGAGACCTGCGTCTGGAGGAAGACATTGTCAATCGCTTGGGCACGGGGCATTTGATGCGCTGCCACTGCGTCCTGTAACCTCTGATTTTCCTCCGTAAGTGTCTGGCATTTCTGAAACAAAAAGCGAATTGTTTCATGAATTTATCAACAATAAAAAATGAACTACCTATTTGTACCGAAATGGCGGCTGCATCCGGCTTTATTAGAAGCACATGCATTTGCCTGGATGTTTGGCCAGGGGAGGGGAAAACTATAGAAAACCCTCTTCCCGAGTACAGCCGGTTTTTCGACTTTCGAGTTTGAATATAGACAATCGATATCATTGTGTGCACAGTTATCATCGGCGTCAAACCTCCGGGTCGACATTACACACAAATCCCGATTGAACAACACAACGGTTTCGGGCATGGCTTGCATTGACTTTGATCCTCAATCGGGGGAATCCAAACGTAAGCAGTCAGGGTCGTGGAACCTATTAGGCATCAGACGTGCATCTCTTGACTCCGCGGGCTCTTCTCTCAACCAGGAAACTGCGGGACGATCTGTTCTAGGAGTTCGTGAACCGGGGGTTCTTCAATCGGCATTTGAGTGTAGTTAAACGTAGTTCATAAATGACCTAGGCGTGCATCACAAACGGTCACCCATCCGAGTGTTAGCGGCGCTCGAAATGGCTTAACTTCCACGACTCGCCCAATTAAGTTGAGATTCATCGCGCAGCGGTGAATCTTTCACTTTTCTCCATACACAGAGAAAAATGGATGTTTAAACGTAACACCTAGATATTCAGGGTTAACATATTTTATGTTTAACCACACGGAGAGAAAAATCAGCGTTTGAAACGACGCTTATTCGTCGTTTGAAACTATGAGTCTTGATCGTCGTTCAAAACGACGAGAACTGTAGATTGAAACGACGAAATCGTCGTTCAAAACGACGATACGTATCGTCGTTTGAAACTACGACTCTCGTCGTTTGAAACGACATGGATCGTGGCTTGAAAGGATGATCGCGCTGCAACCAAAAACTGGAGGCGTGGCCTAATTCGGGAATACAAGAATTTCGTAGTTTCAAACGACGATCCATGTCGTTTCAAACGACAAAGCGATTCGTAGGATGAAACGACGATATTCGTCGTCTTTAGACGACGATGAGTCATCGTTTTGGACTACGATGCCCTTTCGTCGTTTCAAACGCTGATTTTTCTCTCCGTGCATAGGACAGCAATCCAGATGTTCAAAGTTAGTATCTGTAGATATTAAGAAGTGAGATGTTACTCTGTAACATCCAAAATGTTCAAATGAATATCCAAAATATTACATGATGATTATGTCAAATAACAACTGTAAATAATTTAGAAGTTTTCTTATTTTCGATCATTTAAGGAATTTATACATAACTTATTTGCAAAATTAAACTTGAATGTTCACGAGGGGCTAGTCACTCGGAATCCAAGTCTGAAATCAGCGAATTAAAGAGTGAACTCAGTGAGTTCAAAACTGAAATCACTTGCACTCACTGAGCAGTCAGGAAAATACGTCGCCATGGCAACCCATGCGTCGCCTTCTCTCCGATGCATAGAAGGAAGACGCACGATGAGTTCCTCGCTGAATTCAAAACTGAGCTCACTGAATTCAGAAGTGGAAATCAGTGGAGATCAGGTGAAATCACTGAACTCAGCGTCGTCTGATTTCAGAGTGAATCGCCCCTCGAATGTTCATAAATAAACGAAAAACAGATAAAGGGTATGAAATATCGATCAGATAATACATTCAATCATTTTGAGATTATGTTTAATATTTGTAATTCAAAATCTTCAAAATAAAAAATGAAACATAAAAACGGGATAAGTAAGCTGAGAACGAATGATCTGTAATCAGCGTTTAAAATTTTATCTATTTTTGGTTACCTATAAACCCAAATTTTATTTTAAATTTACAAACATTTTGTTAAATGTGTTCAAGTCAATATAACCTCAAACTTAAGAACCTTGTTCCGTTGCGTAGATAGCAAAAGTCGTTATCCAATTTTGATTAAGGATAGCTAATTTTGATCCTTTGGAAATGTTCAAAAATTTTAATATTCCATAATTGTAATATTAAAAATATAGCCGTGAAATATAATCGTGAAATTCCAATGCGCGATGCGCATGTGCTCGGACTGTTTTAACATCTGAATGTGTTTCAGTTTAACATAAAAATATTTTTACGCCTAACATCTCAAAAAGACAGTAGATGTTCGGCATGAATATCTGCATGTTAGACGGTACAATCTTACCTTTGAACATCGACATTATTTAAACTTCCATTTTTTCCGGGTAGTAATAACAAAATTGGGAAGTCCTTAAAGAGTACGGAGTCAATGGATGGCTCCTACAGGCAATAAAAACAATATATGCACGTAGCAAAGCGAGTGTAAGGGTTAATGGGAAACTGAGTGTCTGGTTCGATATTATGCAAGGCGTAAAACAAGCATGCGTTATGTCCTCATGGCTATTTATCATATTTATGGATAAGTGTCTAAGAATGGCCCTCTTCGACGAAGACGGTGTAGATCTCGAAACAGTGAAGCTACGTGAGTTAGCTTTCGCAGATGACAAGATTGGTATAGCAGAATCAATTGAGGACTTACAAAGAATGTTGAATAAACTTAATACAAGCATGGAGAATATGGGCCTCAAAATTAGCGTAAATAAAACAAAGGTCATGGTGTTTGAAGGAAAAAGTGAGAAAACAATGTGCAACATTGTCCTAAATGATGAGAGATTAGAACAAGTTGACAAGTACGCATATCTGGGTAGCCTATTCACTAGCGAGGGAAAAATAGATGGGGCGTTAGATAGGCGCATAAATAAGAAATAAAAACATTCCAAAAAAAGCTAAAATGGCCATACATAATTCCATATTCGTACCGACTGTACTATACGGTAGCGAGACATGGACCTGTCAAGAAAAGGACAGGA
>CAKNYM010051815.1:217940-250301 GCA_932195095.1 Andricus curvator | reverse complement strand
ACAGGAGAGACACTAGTTGACATATGGGAAAGAAATCAGTTAAGATGGTTCGGACATCTTGAAAGAATGAAAGACGAACGACTGGCCAAACAAGTGTATAAAGGTAAAGTAAATGGCAGAATGCCCAGAGGTAGACCGCCGAAAGAATGGTTAGAAATTAGAATCTGCGAATGAGACATTAATCCGAAGAGACATAAGAAGCCATAGAAACACGAGAGCTTGCATGAAAAAATGCATGGACGTGAAGGAAGCTAGACTAGTATGCCAGGACAGAAAAGTGTGGCGACAAATAGTTTGTAAACAGAGTGAAAATAGACTGAATGACGCCTGAAACAAAGACCTTGGATACTAATGGGCCCAAGTGGGGAACCACACATAACTATTTTGTGAGGCTCTTCACTTGGGGTGATCTCTAAAGAGATTGATCAACAGCCTGGGTCGGAGCAGTGTTGCGGATCACGCCTACCCCGAAAGGGAAATGGCTTAATGGTATAATAATAAATAATAATATATTATAAACGTTTGACCATGGAATTTTCTAATTACTAAGGTTTTCATTTTTAATTATTCGATTTATAACAACTTTAAGTCAAGATTCTTCAATTTCAAACGCTTTTTTGAAATTGTCCGTAAGTTCGTTAAAAATGAAAATTGTTTGATTAAAGTTTACAAATCTCAACAATTTTAAATTAAACTTTACATGGAAAATTGGTAAATACACCATTTTTGAATTAGGCACTGTATAGATAAAATGATTTTACATGCACAAATTTGAGACATTGAACACCTCAAACTCGAAATTTCTCAGCTATAAACTTTGATATGCTTAAAAGTGTGCATATGTAAGCATAGTCTTGATTTGTGATATAACCAAATTAAGCTGTAAAAAAACAATAATTTTCTTCTGCGAATTAAAACCTATAAGATGAATTCCAAAAGAAATTGTGACAAAAGATAAGACTAATTCAAATAATTATAAAAATAAAAGAAGTTTTAAAGCTTCAAAATGAAATTTATATCATGCTTTGCTATTTTTCAACACAACAGCTACCAATCTTAAGCTACCAATTTTAAATTAGAATTTAATTCACCGTCTAAAGTTGAGGAAACATACGCTTTGAGTGAAAAACAAAATTTCCCTTGCCTTGGATGACTTCTTTCAATCAAAATTTTAATGTCTCAAATCGGCACTGCAGTATCTTAATAACTTTATAAAAATTTTCAGCTAAATTTTTTCTTGTATCGATTTAAGAACTTAATAGCTGGAAACCAAAATTTTAGTTTCTTAATGGGTTAAACCACTGTGGAATTTTCAGAAAATCGAAAAAAAATTTTTGCTCAAAAGGTGTTTTATGGCCTTAAAAATAATATACCAAAAGATGGAGGGCGGAAAAAATGTCCAAATTTTCAATTCTGCCGCAACGCCTCTCAGGTATGCCCCGAGAGCCTTTCGTTATCACTGCGCGCGCTGTAATTTTGCAGTACGGAAGCAGGTATATATAACAGCAGTCGGTAGAGAAGGGATTATCGCCCGAATGGTCTAGAATGTTAAGAATTTACCTGGATGACTATAGGGGTCAGTATTAGTAATATACATGTGAAGAACTTTACAGTACTTAAAACTTTAAACGCGTTTTTCTCGAAACCACTTTTTTTGAACTGGCCGGAAACATAACTCGAACAAATCCTCACCGATCGATCTGAAATTTTACAAGTATATTCAGAATTGCTTTCTCCAGCGACGCGTACGTCGCGACGTACGTAGGATTTTTTTTTATATTGCATATTTTTTTTTATAAACAATTTTGTGACGATTTTTTTCATGAAATTTTAAACTATTATTATAAATTCCATTTTACAGAATTTTGATTGAAGTTTTAAGATTTATTGCGCCAAAAAAATTCCCGAAATATGCTTATTTTTTCGTGCTCTACAGTGGTTTAAACCCTTACATTGAAAATTAGACTTATAAAGTTGAGAAAACTTATAGGATTTAAGTGAAAAAAAATCTTCCACCTTTTTCTCGGAACCTAGTAATATTTTTTAAATCAAACTTTACGCACACAACAGTTCAGCACTATGATGTATAATGGACGTATCTCGGGAGCACATTTTTTTCTAAAATGAAAATTTGACTGTTCTTTTGGAACGCCACCCTTTAACTCGTATTTCGGTTAAATGAAAAAGACTTTTTTTTTTAGTGTGTCATTCCGATTTTTCCCGATCTCAAAAAATTCAACGTCATTTCTCGGTTCTACACGTTTACGATTTCTCCTTTTCCAGTGATCACGCTCGTACTATACTTTATAAAGTCATTCAGAAATAACAGTCATGAGCACTAGCAGTAGATTAGTAAAGTTTATGAAACAACATAATCACGAGATGATAGCTTTATTGAACACTAGATCCACAAAGCTTATGAAATCTCGATGAAGGAAGATTATGCCCACAATTTAATCGAATCTTTATAATAAAAGAAGGTCGTAATCATCATGAAATCTCCTTTCTCGACAATATCACTTGATTAATTAATGCCTAGTCTCTCGTTTATCGCAAAAGTCTTTACGTCCTTCTGATACGTGGGTGTAGAGTATTAACGACTTTCTCCACTATATTTGAGGCAAAGCGTATATCTATCTATATCTATCTTTAACAGAATAAGTTAGATTTAGAGCTTGAAGTCTACAATCTGCATCTTCACATTCTACATGCTATATACGATTCTAGAATCCAGAATATAGAATCTAGGTTCACCGATAGAGAGGATTTGCCACCCACTAATCACACCTATACCCTACATCTATAATGTATGCTAATGAATCCGAGAATGATGCTTACCACAGTATTGGCGAGATGCTTGCCTTTCCCATGCAAGAAGGGTCAAAGCAAGGGGTCTCCCGGAAGCCGTTGGCGGTACGTAGACGAAGAAATTTATGAGCGTGCAGATAAATACGCGGGATCCTTTGAGCGAAATCGACTGGGATTCGAAAAATAAGCATGGAAGTAAATAAATAAATAAAGTAAAGTAAGCAAGGTGGCAGTAAGTAAGTCCGTAGTTAACGATCCTAGGCGACGAGCAGGACACGAAGTGCAAGAGCGGTCGGCACTTTCTCACGAGCGTGAATAAAGAAAGCATTTATTTTAGCGGCGGTGAAGTTCTCGGATGAGCGACGCGCTTCCATCCACCACACCGTACCGGGGCGAGAAAAGGGATTAAAGAGGCGATAAAGAAGCGGAGGAAGTCGGGAAATTAGAGGACGAGGCGACGAAGGACGAAGGATAATGGCCTAACAGGACGCGCATACCTTTGATGCTTTGACTACGATCGTGATTCGCCAAGCATGATTCCGAACCTCCTGGGAGCTAAATCTCATTTACGACAGTTTTTTACCAGCTGATTTACATAAAGGAGCAAAGATCACCGAAATGTTCACCATAATTCGCCAAGTAGCTACAACTGTAAAGAGCCAGACTGCTTTGTAAATATAGATTCCTGTAAATGAAATTTTAAGTCTCTGCAAACCATAACGAGGCAAGAACAACTTTTCCAAAAATAGGTTTATTTGCTTAAACATTATTTAAAAGTAGGGAGTCATTGTGGCTCAGATGGTATCGTGCTTATGTTCCAAAACTGCAGTCTTGGCAGCCACGATGGCGCGGGTTCGATTCCCGAAGCAGGAAGCGAGGCTGGATGTGTTTTCAGAAAGCTTCGCTTCTGTCCCTTGGTATACTACCCCACAGATACCTTACAGTTTACAATTAACCCTACAGTACAGTCGCTAATAACCCTGGCAGTCGATGGGACTATAAACATTCAATTAATAAACATTATTTAAAAGTCAAACACACATTTTGTTTAAAGGATTTGTTCCAAATGGCTTTTCGAACGTTTGTTAGCATGATAATTGAAGAGTGGCGGTCCATAACGGGGTAAAAGACAAGTAGCATGAGGCACATAATTGTTTTATATCATATTCTCTATCTTTTATAACTTTTCCTAACATAATTCCTGTTCATAGAGTTTCATGAAGAATGATGAGTAAATTCAATGTAAATCAAAATCTTTCCTTATAGCAGACATGCCCAACTCGGGGAAATTCCCTGCGAGAACACATGTTCCGCGTCCCCTACTCTCTCTCCTAGAGAGCGATAGAGGTGGTAGACGCGTGGGAGAATCTCTACTCTGTGACGTACGCGTCTACCACGCGCATGCGTCTACCACCTCTCTCGCTCTCTAGGAGAAAAAGTAGGGGACGCGAAACATGTGTTCTCGCAGAGAATTTCCCCGAGTTGGGCATGTCTGCCTTATAGTCTGGCGAATAGTGACCACTTTTTAAGTGGAATGTGAAAATCGTGTCAGACGCAATTTTACTTTGAAATCTAAATATTTGGAATATTTTGAAAATTATAATATTTAATGATTAAAATAACAGTCTCCGCGCAATCTACTAATTTTTTCAATGTTTACCATTTCCTAAAGACTGCAAAGGATTTTCAATGAATGAAGGAAACTTCATAAAAGTACTTTACGTACTTTCATGAAATACTTGATGTGATTGAAAGAATTAAAGTAAGTCAAAAATTGCAAGGGAATACTGATAATAATTTCTGAAAAAGCAGTTGTAAAGGCATGCAACGTTTAATTAAAAAATATCTTCTTTTTTCAAAGAAACAAATCGATGTTTGATCGGATAATATCTTCTGTACTATGTATGGATTCGAATAAGATTCATATATTAGAAAATTAAAAAAATTAAAATTGTATGGGTCACAAAACTGTGTTGAAATTTTTGTAGGTACAGTTTTTTGTAGTGAATCATATTATAAAATTATAAATTAAAAATTAAATTTTAGATCTTGCATACGAGAACATTTGTTTTGTATGGTAACAAATGAATAACATGCTTCTTCAATTCAAACTGAAGAAATCTTAAGCACATGTTTAAATTTTTTACCAAAAAAATGCTCGAACAAAATATTTTTTCGACTTCTTCTAATGAACAATCCTTATTTCGAAATTTATTGCAATTAATATAGGTTTTTAGTTTTGGGCCACTACTCTTGTACGAAATAAGTAAAACAATCAAATATAATAAAATAACGAAAAACAAATATATATCCATGGAATAAAAGCGAAATTTTTCGGAAGTACATTGAGATTCGAACCCATTCCAGCATTCAAACATGTGAGCCACATGCATTGCTTTCCGATATTCAAGTTTTAAAAAAACTTAATAATTACAGTCTTCAAGATTTTTTTTAAATGCTTGTATTAATTTTTAAGGTTTGGGTATACTTGCAAACATCGATGTCATCAAATTTTATTATAATTATTGAAATTTTGGTAATTTAAAGAAATGTTAAATCTTATTCTTCTGAATTTGAACTTAATAAAAGTAAATAAAGAGCATAAGCGCTTCTTAACTCGTTGATTTAATATTAGGAAGATTTGGAGTTTGTATGCCTTAAAATTAGATAAGTTTATAAATTCCACCAAAAATGCTACAATCTGAACTGCACTGCTTCCCATTAATCAAGTTCTAAAAACTCGTAATAATTCTATTTAAATCATACAACTTGAATATTACATGTAGCTTCAAAATTAACATTATTCATGAAAAAATCAGGTTTTAAGTATAATCCAAAATGGTGTATTTTACCTGAGGTATAATTTTTTTTATTTTGTAATCAATTGTCCAATACCTACATTGTAGTAGTTCTTAATAAACAGGGAATTTCCCCTAAGATTAGTGTTTCAAAACAATTTAAAAATCCTTTAAAAATTCAAATAAATCCGCAATACAATAATCGTATGCAATTTTTATCAAAACTTTTTGGTTTTAATTTATATAACTAATTTTAAACGTCTGGGTTAAAACCAGTAGCTGTGAGATTTAAAAAAAACTGATAAAATTCCCTTAGAAGATAAAACGCCTAATATATTATAAACATAAAGATAACGCGTGGGAGATAATAAAGAGAGGGATAAGTCGTAAACTAAAGAAACTAAGATGTGCGTAGGAATGCTGGTAACAATTTTAATCTGCATAAGTTTTAGTTTCCTTTCACTTGGTGCAAGAATTTCAGAACTTCTCATGTATAGTATATTTTACCGATTCCACTTCGACAGTCTGTATTATGGATATGTATAAGTATAACCTATATTTTACATCTCAAATGAAAGAACGTCTCCTTGTTGTGAATGTTATAAAAATATCAGCAAAAAAAATTTATATTTTTATTATTCCAATTCACAGGGTGTAAAGTGGACTTTGATAGCATACAGAATTCACCTGGTTGCTTTGCGGTTTCGTTCCATTTCTGCTATCAAATTATTTCGTGCTACAGGTGCATCGGAATACGGATCAATTGCCAAGACACGAAAGAAGCGTGTGATCTCGTTTTTCCATCAGAGAGCAAATTAGCTTCTTAGGGCTTCAATTTACTGAATTTCATATGAGTTGCAATTATTGCATAAAATACATAAATACATTTGTTTTTATAATTAATATAAAAGCTTTCTAGTTATCACTTCTAATTTTCAGTAGGTATAAACCATTTATATAGGCCTCATTCTATTAATTATGGTTCATACCCATGAATGGTATACATACCCATATTAGGGTGTCAATTTAAAAATAATTTTAAAATAATAAGCTTACTTTAATTTTTGAAGAGAGTTTCAAGTTTTACTTTACAACTATATATCAAATGGAAGAAACAACAACGCCATATACAACGGGTTGAAGAAATGAAAATTGCTTGCGAACTGCACAACTTTTTATAAAAGGATCTTTCTTTATGTATATTTTCAATTTGCTAACTTACTTATACTTTGGAAAGTCTGTTTCTTGTAATTATGAAGAGAGAACCTTTCTCAGTGGATTTTTATTGTATGCGGTGTATAAAGACATATTGCATTATAAATAGATTTTCACAGCTTTTCTTATAAGATACACAAAGAATTCGAACTGGTAACCAAACAATAGCCTTTCACTTCTACGCATGCGGATACGCCTTGCGACCCACGCTGAAATCAGAACACAAGCAAGGAAGCGATAGAACTAATGAATTTACAGAAATTATTACCTCCCCCTCATTAAATGATATATGTTCTTTACGCCTGCCCAATGAGCTTTAAGTATTATCCAGATGATTTATTTCACGCATTTTTATCGTATATAAGTTATTACACTAACGAGGTTAATTGTATATGTTATGGGTTAATTGCGGCAATTAAAATCTATAAGAAGTAATGCGAGATATATGATTTGCAGAACTCTATTATTCACGCGAACTTTTATAATTATGTATAAGATATTTTTAGTGAAAAAGTGTTTAATTTTGGTAATGGCAAGTGAAGAATCAGCATGCATGAAGATTGTAGCGAACTTACGGAAGAAGGGGTGAAGATTTTGGATCAAAATTTCCATACAATGGCGGGAAAGGGGAGGGTGAACCGCCGAACCGTCAAGTTACAAGATATCCGGCTGATGAACGTATGATAAGAATTGTACGTCTCGTGGTTGAAAAGTGGCGAAAGAACCTTCTACAACTGATTAAGGCTTATGTCGCAATACTCACCAACAGGAAGTACCTGTACAGTTATAAGGGATAACAAAACATACTGCAAATGGGAAAAAACCAAAGCAAATAAAAATAAAGTGAAAAGGAACAAAGAACCTCCTTAATCCATGATGTGCATCCATTAATGACAGAAGAAATCACGAGGGGTTGACCACTCGACTTTTGAGTGTAAATACATCAGATTTCAAGATTTAAAATATTTCACAATGATTTAAAAGATTTTAAAGATTTCACGAAAGCTTGTACACCATATACAGGGTGGTTTTTTAAGCTTGAGACATCGAAATATCTCAAAAAATACGCATCCTATGAAAACAATATCCGTAATAAAAACTTGTTATTTTCGAGGGGAAACGCGACTTTGAATAAATTTCCCCCCCCCCCCCCCCAGGGTGGGGTAGGGTAATTTTTTTTTTCCGCGAATCGAAAAAAATTTTTCGAATAAAACTTACGCATTTAATAAAGGAGAATCTGAATCTGTGATAAAAAATTGGGGTTCCCATTTGAATTTACAAAGTTACACCTACTCCTGACTCCTGGGGGGGGGAGGTACATTTTTTCAAAGTCGCTTTTCACCCTCGAAAATAAAAAGTTTTTATTACGGATATTTTTTTCATAGGATGCGTATTTTTTGAGATATTTCGATGTCTCCAGTTAAAAAAACACCTAGTATATTTCAAGAGTTCTATGATTATCATGCTTATATAGCCAAATTCATTTCAAATCAGCCAAAATTTCAACAACAAAAAAGTATAGGTCATGGTGTTAGAATGAAATGTTCAATTTAAACAATTTAAAATCATTCTGGAGTGAAAATAAAAAGGAATATTTCATAGTAGGATTTTCTGTTTTTTATTATTCGACGTGGAAATTTTTGCTCTTTCAACTGATCACAACTGAAATTAAAAACATGTTTAAAAATGACAAAATTGTGCCTGTTTCTATAAAATTATTGAAAGTGGATTTTGTTAAAAAGAAAATGAAGAAAATGAAAGAAATTTAAAGAAAATGTTTAGAAACAGATGGAAATATTTACTAACATATATACTGAGTTTCGTTCTTAGTAAACTGCTGCTTCACATTTGAAAAATATATTTTTGATTTTGTTCACCTTAAAGTTTACACATCTAGGAAAGATCTATCAAAAATACTTTTTGCTCTTTTGTGATATCTTGTATCGTGTACGAGAATAAATAAAAAATTATATTAAAAAATTTCCAGATTTCAAAAATGACTTAGACTGCATAAAACTGACAGGATGCCTTTTTATCTCGCTTTTTATATTAACAGAAACATTTCAAACATGTTGGAAAAAATAAAAAAGGTGGGGTTTTTCTGACAATCTTTTTTTCATGTTTTCAAAAATCAATTCAAAAAATAAAGAACATTTTTTGGAAAGCCCTACTTTTTTTCCATATTTTTTCACAGTTTCTGGTACGCTTGCTATCAGTTTTATAATGGCTTAACGATTTTTGAAGTCGGGACATTTTTTTTATATAATTTTTTAGTTTTTCTCGTAAACGATGCAAGTTGAAAAAAGGCTTTTTTGTAGAACTTTTTCAGATGTATAAACTTTTATGCGTACATTTGCTTGTAACATTTGTTGTTTTCGAGAAAAATGCGAAAATTCGATTATTAAAAAATATATCTTTTTAATGTAAAGCAGTACTTTACCAGAAACAAAACTACATACTTCCATCTATCAATACAAAAATGTTAACTGTTTTTTGTTAGAAAATCCACTTTCAAGACTTTTAGAAAAACAGCTAACATTTTTGACATTTTTCAATTTTTGTTGAGGTCAGTTGAAAGAGAAAGAATTTCCACGTCGAATGAAAAAAGAAAATCCCGAATACCTATACGCTTGTACGGAAAATAATGCATTTTGAAAGAAAATGCTATCAATTTTGGAGAATTCACAGGTAATTTTCGAATGCACATAACAAATCAAAACAAAATATTTGGATAAAACTGTGAAATACGTGTTCCTTAATTTTGAATATAGAATGATATATCGAATTACCAAATCATTCTGACACCCTAAGCGGATCTCTATGCATAACTTAAAATGGAATTGGTCATATACTTAAATGTTAAAAATATTAAGTCAAATTTGTTTCTAACTAAAAATATTTCCTCTATTTCAATTGTACTGGCTTTGTCTCTTTTTTTAAACCTTTTCCATCTGTTCTCCTCCTTTTCTTTTTCTGCTTCTAACCTTCAAGTATAAACCATTGTGAGGTGCACACGTTGCTGAAGGATTTTTATCTTGTTACGTGTCATTTCCTGCGTACAAGTACACCATAGCTACAGTAGAAGGCAAAAGTAGGCAGATCCTCATTTAAGGGAGTATTTTTTTGAAGGGCACTGAAATTTTCAGATTCCAGCAGAAATACTCTACGTGCAGTGCCGGATGGCGTTCTGCATGGTCGCTCAGCCTGAACCATCGTCCACTGTCAGAAACTCAGAAACACCATGGTGACGTCACTTGCTACGGTCACTGCTTAAATTATTCAGTGTTCCTTTGCTTTTCTACTAAACCACGAGAAGATCAGCGTAAATCTGATTCAGATCCAAGTGTCGCAATTTTTCTGATGCGAACAAAAACAAGAAAGATCATCTCTTAGTCAAAACGATTCGCGGTATTGAATGGACTGCCTGAATTGAATCCGAATGTGTTATTGCAAAATAAAATGAAGGAAAGGCAAAAATGAATAAATTATCCCTCGCACCACTCATATTATCATAATCGTGATGTAAGAAAAGAAATCTTATGAAATCGGTAATAATTAAAGATTATTTATTACTACTCTTCGAAAAATCGTTTAAAAATCCTCTTTTGGGGAAGTTACTAGTAAAGGAAACCATTAGAGGTACCACAGTAAAAATCTACACTGAAAACGAGGTAAAAATTACTTTTTGCTTTTTCTATGGAACTTTTTTTTGCAGTTGATCTAACCAATAACGCTTGGCCTGCTTTTAAAAGATGAAAGAGTAAAGGGAAATGAATGAAAGTAAGGTTACCTAACTTTGCACATTATCTATACTCTAAATGCTTAGCTGTTTACGAGCAACAAGTTTTCTCACAGGAGAGAATGAGAGAACCCATTAAGCATATATTTAAAAAAAAACCTAAAACTTAATATGCTGGAACTTATACATAAATTAAACATATAATGCCATTGCATTTCATACACCTTTTTACAGAACTTGCACATAAGGTAATAATTCAATTCATGGCAATAATCTTTATTCAGATTACTATATGTATGCTTTCTATAAATTAAGTTTACGCTATATGTATGGAAAATGTGTGTATGTTTCACCTTTAGATGTAACAATTTTATATTTTTTACGCAATAAATTTTGAACCGCAAAATGATTGAGGGTGTTAGTTACAAATTGTAATGAGGCATTGACTTGGGCGGTGAATTAGAAAGTGTAAGAAGATTTGAATTTCTTATCAGCGTATCCAACATGATTTGGTAAAAATTCTATTAAATTTTCTAGTGGTTTTGCTATATTTACAATGTTATAAAATAGGGTGCGTGCCGATCAAATGAAAAGAAGGGAACGGAATGTATGATCGTACATGCGACACAATGTCGAGGAAGTAATCGGTTACGGAAGAATTCGGTCTGACGCCCAGGATGTCATTGTTACGAAACTAGCTGAACCCTGAATCCGTTCATGTTACTTTTATTCAACTATTAGATCAGCACAAGTCACTCTACTTTGTTAAGGAATTTTAAATTACTGCCCCTTCTTTTGCAAAAGTATTTCCATATCTTATAAAGATAAAATTGTAAGGAAGAAAAGGGGTTGTCGAAAGGCTTATAAGAATTAAAAAATAATTTTTTTTGTGTGAAATAAAGACTCCATATTTTTTTGTTAACTCCGACTATATCTATAGCGATTATATGTAAGTATAATTTTTATCTAAATTGAATAATGTTTTGGAAATATATGAACCGCATTTTGAAAACAGTTCGCGGACCATTTATTTGAGAAAAAAATTAATTGTGAAAAAAAGTTCAATCAAATTTGTACATCAATATTCATAGTGGATAGTCGAATATGCAGCAAAAAGAATGAGACGACTTTAAGTCTCTGTTCCACAGAAAACTATTATTTTACCATTCTTAAAATTAGACCAAAAAAGAAGTTTTATTTTCAATTAGTAAAGTTTGAAACATTCAAAATTGAACCATTTTTTTAAATTGAGGGCCGCTATGGACAATTTTAAATCGAAATACTTTAAAAACTAAAATGGTTTAATTGTAAAAATGAGCCATTTAAAATGAAACATTTACTTGTTTCATATCATGTACCTACCCCCTTTTTGAATATATGTAGGGGAAACCAGTTCGAGTTGGATATCAGTACAAACCGAATAATTAGAAAAAGTGACTGGGTTTCAAAGAAAAAATTCATGTGTATATTTTATGAGTAGTAATATAACAAATCATATAACAAATTTTTACCAGTTACTTGCTATTTTTGAATAGAAAAATTGAAAAATGTATTTCTGACATGGCGATGAAAATTTTGTCGGATGACAGATTATCATTTTTTAAGAAATTAAATTGCTTTCACTAATCTTTCACTCGTTCCTTTGATTCGTCAAACTCTTGGTTTCAAAACTGTCTAATGTATAATTCCCTTAATTTCCATTAAACATTTATTTGATGTATTTTGATGAAAAGTGTCATTCGGTGGGAGGTGAATTAATTGTTGAGAGGTTAAGCTTGGACATCAAAGTCATTTTTATGATTTTAGGTCGCGAGCAAAAACAAACATAAGTGCTACCAACCAAACAACTTTTAAATAAATTAGCAAGTTGATGCCTTTTACTACTATAACCAAATAAAATTGTTCGTAGTTTTTTTGTCTATGATATAGCTGATAGCAATGATTGTCATGGTTGGCATATTAAATGCGACACAGCTTTGAGCTGAATTTATACGCATGTCCTTCGGCAACTGATCGGAAGGACTCAAAATTTGAATATTCACTCCGTACTAGTAGAGTACCATCTGAATAAAATCACAACGTGTTAAAAAGTATAAAATAAAGGATAAATGGATAATATAAGTCATATGTGATAGCATGACTAGCTTTAAAATGAATGTTCCAGCTTTAATTTGGTATGTAATACCTTACCCACTTGTTCATCATTTATCAATTTTATAACTTCAAAAGCTTTTCTACCCACCTCGTACTGGTTTCCCCTACAAGTAGCATCAATAATTTTTGTATGTTTTACGACTGTTATTTAAAAATATACAAATAATAAATATGTTCTAATATACATAATTTCATCTGAGTACTGAAATCCATTCTTATGTCAATTTTCCCCATTTCTATTTCCTTGTCATTATTTCGGCTAATTGTGCTCTCGCTCGTTACAGTGGTTTTCTGTTAAACGTCCCAATCACGTTAATCAAGCCACAAGATTGTGCAACAAAACTATAAAACGAGAGTTCATCCTTGACTATCACGGAGGACACAGTCCATAACATGCACAAGAAACGAGGGCGAAATAGCTCCATTACATACCAGTTAGAGGAGTTCTCTTCTCGGTTACGTAACGGGATTTTCAGGATGAGCCTTATATATGCTAGCCTCTTGACATGAGTGACGCTCTCAAGGAACAGGGAAGTGTCAATATATACTGACCGACATAGTATCGATTCTCATATATTTATTCTCGTATTTATTAGTTCTTCAGAAGATATCATTATACCGTTCTCGAGAACCGCTCATTTGCTAGCGCAAATTGACGTTTCTTACTTCTGAAATTGATTACTTTTCAATATTCATTTCATTAGATTCATACCCTCTAGAGGTTGTACACAACATCTAACTTCTAACATTGAAATAATATTTCTATAAGGTGCAAATAATCACACAGAAAAAGAAGGTGCACAAAGCTTTAAGCTATAATTGAAAATTGAGTATGACTCGTCAAGTTCATTGACGCATGTAATACCTTTGACTCTTTGCAGAATAAGTTTCATAAATTTTCAATTTGATTTCCAATTGACTCACTCAAGAAAAAATATAAAACAAGGTCATAGACATGAAATCCAATGTATTTATTGCCTTTGGTCAATAATTACGTCTAAAAATTAATAGATTATATATATAATTTTGAAAGATACTATCTTTAACCTATTTTTAAAGACTCTTGATTTGATTATTGATTTGATTTCAATGTCAGTAGGCTGATTGCAGACCGGCACCTATAATTACGTTGTAAATTACATCCTTTTTTAGCGAAATTCTCAGCAGAAAGCCAGGATTGCCAATTAATCACGGTACACAAAAGTGAGAATTTTCACGGCCTCAGTACTATTCAACAGTTCCGTTTGCAAGCGGAAAACAAAGACTTGTTCCCGGGCTCCTACATAGCCCAGCAGATGTCCTAAAATTCCAAAAGCTAGATTTAACTTGTATTGCGATACCTGATTCCTTTACCTAAATGCGTGGGGAATACCCAGAGGAAGTGTCATAAATCTTCTGCCCAGAACTAGGCCTGCAAAATCTCTTCATACAGTTATTATAATTCCTAATAAAACCTGGGCCTAAACTCTGCATAAGCTCCAATGCAGTCAAAGTGGAATATGAATTTAGTCTCTGGTAACTTATTAGTAACAATAACGTTACACTATACCAATTTTGCTTCGTCATAGGACATAGAGGAAGACGCCACACCAAATGTAAAAAAATGGCTTTTAGTCAAAATGTCTAATTATAAATTTTGGCTATAATTTCGAACCTGCAGATTATTAATTCAAAAGAAAGTCATCAGAAAAATGGACCGTTTTTACTGAAGCAATTGCCAAGTTTTCAGTTTTCATATATGTGTTTTCCGTGATTTAGGAATTTTGAGATTTTTTATTTATTTTGCGAATTTAGAACGTTTTCGAAAACACAACACATTTTTTTTCAAGAATGCAAAATAATTATTTTGCACCTGTTTCCTTGGTTTAAGCTGAAGAAATTTCACGTTCCATATATTCAACTTTTTCCAAAAAGTGTGCATTTAACTCAATTCAAAAAACATGTTTTTTGCACATTTAAAAAAAATTCTAAAGTAAACAAACCACTTTTTTTTATTTCTAATTTTTTATTATTATTCACTTGCAAAAAATGTGTATATAAAAAATCACCATAAATTTTAAACTAATAGGAATTTTTTTCTAAATTTTAACAAATTTGAATCTTCAAATAAAAAAAAGAACAGGAGATATTAACTGAATTCAAATTTTTTAAACACTTTTTTTATTGTCAACGCATACCTTTTTTCCTCCGCTCAAAAGATTCGATTAATTTGAATCCAAACATCCTGTATTCACAAAAGCTTAAATCTGTCATGTTCATGAGTACAAAACTTTTGTTTTAGTTGGTCTGATCTACAAAAGATGAAGCATTTAGCTAAATCTAACAAAAAGTTTTTGTTAAGGATAACATTTCAATAATAACCGAATTTTTCTATCAAAATACATGTAAAAATCGGAAGCTTAGCCAATGTTTCAGTAAAAACGGTCCATTTTTCAGATGATTTTCTTTTGAATTATTAATCTGCAGGTTGGACATTATAACAAAAATTTACAATTAGAAATTTTGACTAAAAGAAATATTCTGTATATTTGAT
Organism: Andricus curvator; assembly: GCA_932195095.1. Classification (NCBI taxonomy): domain Eukaryota; kingdom Metazoa; phylum Arthropoda; class Insecta; order Hymenoptera; family Cynipidae; genus Andricus; species Andricus curvator. The sequence continues at coordinate 235,054 of CAKNYM010051815.1, read as the reverse complement.
GCGGGGTCCTTTTAAAGCTTATTTTATTCTTCTTTATATTTTTACAAGATATATGAAAAATAGTTGAAAGAAGAATAGGCGAGAAATGTGGTTTGAGATGTGAGAAGAAAGGATATGAAATATAAGAAAATATCTGGAGAGAAAGCATGGAAACAAAAGAATGATGCAGATATCACCCGATTAATCGTAAATTCGCATGCAGTGTCTGTATTATAATTATACGCATTGAAGCTCATACGTTTTGTGCGATAGATAGACTGTATCGTGTGCATATTGTATATGTACGGGCATTACTGGATCTCTGAGAGACAATGGGATCCTGATGACCATGCTGATCCCAGCCTAGTATGGCAAGCCTGACCTATCGCATCGTTGACGTAATGGAGCCGCGCAATAGAGGGCTGATATGTCGGGATGAAAGGCAGAATGAAAGGCGATGGTTCAGCGGAGTAAAAAAAGAATAAGCGCGAAGAACGAATACAATGGAATGAAATTAAGTGAGCGAAAAAGCACGACTTACGTCATTTACGCGGAGATGGGTTCGAAAAGAATCCGCAAAGGAATGTTACGACGATGCGCAAAATAGTTTTCAAATTCATGCTGCTATTATCTATTGTGGAACTGAATATTTCATCTTTGCGAAATCTTTGAGATATTTTGAAATCTTGAAATCTGGTGTACACTCAAAAGTCGAGTGGTCAACTCCTTGGGTGGGTTGATACATTTTATTTGCAGGCATAAGAGCTTCTCATTTGCAAAATGTTTCTTAATAATATGCACAGGGAAGTATGTAACTTTGTTTGATGAAACATTGCTGAACTCAGTATCTTTTTGCTTTTATTTTTTTGATGCTCGTGACTTCGTGACGGTATGGGAGGTCGATCGGATTTTATAGTTTCGTTGACGCTGCTCGGGGCATTCCACCGCATTTTATTGGCAAAAATGAGGGTTTTCGACGAGTCAGTGCAAAACCAAGCATTGCAGTCCTGTGGAGTTCTAGAGAACATGCGGTAAAACGTAAAGCGAACCAATGGCAATGCAATGCTCTTGTACTCGCTCACCCGTTAAGTCAGAAGAGCCACTTATTTACTTTTCCTGCGACAATTGGATCACGTTATGAACAAAAGAAACAGGAAACCAAACGTCCTCCTCAAGGAAAAAAATATAAATAAATGTGACTTGTTGCCTCTTTAGTCTTTAAAAGTCTAGTTAGGAAAATTAATATTATGACATTTAGAGCCGTAAGTAGAAGTTGTCCATATACTTTGTGAAAATAAAAACGCCCTTCAAATGCAAATAACATTTTCAATTAGATAAGAGTGTATGGAATAGAGGGTAATTCCATACATTGAATATGAATTAACATATGGATAAACATAAAGAAAAATTTCTTATCCTTCAATAAATGTGACACCCCCCTGCCTGGGCGGTGTCACGTCTGTAATTCGATAAAATACAGTCGAAGCTATCAATAAGATCGCTACGAATAAGACCGCTTCCCCTGATCCTTGCTCGAGCTCATCAAGACGCTTCCCCCACTCTCACGCTGACTTCGAAATTCTAGTCAGCCGCTACGAATAGTGCCGCCGCAGAAATCGCAATTTTTATGGTTTTTAGGAGGTTCTTTTTATATTATGAATTTTATAATATCGAAAAATATGATGAAATATGAAAATATCACAATTAATATTCGATATATTTGGATAATATGAAAAAACTCTCCTAAAAACCATGAAAATTGAGATTTCTACGGCGGCACTATTGGTAGCGGCTGACTCGAATTTCGAAGTCAGCGTAAGAGTAAGGGAAGCGTCTCGGCGAGCTCGAGCAAGGATGAGGGGAAGCGGCCTTATTGATAGCTTCGACTCTATTTTTCGTTTAATATCAATGCACCAATAATTCCCGCAGATAGGATAAATATAAACTGAATTTTAATTTTAATACTGAAATAGTATTTCTGTGAAGAAGCTATTCATAAATGAAGACCGTCTGTGATTAATTCGAGCTTAGTACTACGTATCATTCACATTTCAACGGCCTCATTTTTTCGCCAAGTGAGCGTTACATGCGTAAACCTATTCGCGGTTCAAGGCCGACTGGCACCAAATAACAAACGCTCTTGAAGCTGGAAATCGTCGCAAATACTTCTGAGCAGGGCGCCGCGACGTCGCAACGACGCTTTGCAAGCAGCTCGACAAAAGACATCTCAACCAAAAAAAAATAAAGTTCTCATCTGTACGTCTATATAGTGACTACAAGCAAGTTCTTGTCTTATCGCGACCTTATTTAAGCCAGAAAGGAAAAATGGTGTTTATGAAAAGCCAAGTAGTAGAGAAACTTTTTGAACATTCACATATTTCTAGCAATATTTTTATAACCAGTTATACAATTATTGAATGAAAAATAAGAGAAAGATTCCAGATACCCTTCTTGTAACCGTTTGGACTGGAATGGTTGATTTGAGTGCGATAAGCACCACCCAAGACCAGGATTCTTAGTGAGGGTCTGCACCTGCCAAATTCGGCAAGTGGAGGGTATATAGGTTGAAGGAAAAGTAAGCAGATGAGTATGTAGCGGAAGAAAACAGAAGGGTAAAAGCAAATAGAATGGAGGACGTGCCACGACGGCGTTCCAGAAAACGGTGAAGCGTCTCGACGCCAAATTTATTTTCGGTACATTCCAGACCAATAGGACTCCCCTGGTTTCAGCTTAACGCGCAGACATGTTTTGCTCGAGACCCGCTACTCATCTTGTTGGAATACCTTACCTCAGCGGTCTTCTCCCAGGTTTATCTCCTATCTCTCTCCCATGGTTCTCTCCCTTCTCTCTAATTTCATCCGGCATGATGAATTTCATGCGATTGCCGAGGAAATCGATTTAAACAAAGCGCTCAACTCTTTAAGTCATGTCGTGGTCAGTCCGAAATTGCCAGCAGACTGCGACCAACTTAATGAGATTGAACTACTCTTTTGCTCAGAGGAAACGAGAATATTGACCTTTTATTGTGGACAAGACTCTTCTTCATAATAATAATCTGGTTAAATAATAACAGGTAATGAAGATAATCACGCAGAGAAACCCTGGCTTCTTTTTTATCTGAAAATTTAAAAAAAACCGTTGCAGACAGTTGACTACTATATTAAGAGTTGTGTATGTGGTTGTAATTTGCAATGTTCTAGAGGACATTCTAAAAGGTTTCAGAGTATTCAAGAAGATTTTTCAATACTATAGAAAATTTTAGTACATTCTCAGGCCGTTCAATACAACTTTGAACTCCTCTAGAAAAGCCAAGACATTTCAGAATATTCAATTCCTGATTCTAAAATAAGATTGAAGAATTTTCTATTTCCAGGGCTGCCACAAACTAATGTACTTAAAAAAGTGGAAAAGGTGACTCATTTAAGCTAAAAAGTGAGTAAAAGGACTAATTTTAAACAAAAAAGTGACTAAATTTGAAATTAGAAAATTAGATGAAATTCTATTGACAAACTCGGGGGTTAATACCTGGGTCATAATTGCTAGAATGAATTTTACAAGTAATGTTCAGACAAATTGTATAATTAATTTTATTGCAAGCTACAATTCGGTTACGGTCTAATTTTGAAAATTTTGGACACTTCACTACAATAATACTATATGTTTTTTAATTATTTATAACATATACATTTAATAAATTACTTTATTTTTATTTAAAACTTTAAGTTACAATGTGCAAAGGTTCAGAAAAATGTCACATTTATGTGCATTGTAGAATAGAGTAAAAGTCAAATTCTACAATGTAAAATTGAATTGAATCAAATCAGACGTATTCACCAGTCTTTAAACTGTAAATAGTATATTGTGCTACAAGTTGAAAAAGCGAGAGATTTAAAACGAGTGTGAAGTTAGCTACCCGAGCGGAGCGAGGGTGGCTATCACACGAGTTTTAAATCGTCGCTTTTTCAATGTGTGGGACACGATACTTTTTCTATAATTTGTTAAAAAGTGCTAGTTTTTGTTTACCTGTTTTTTGTGTAAAAAGAAGGCGATTTTTTGTCGATTGACGCAACAATGACAATGGCAATTATCAAAACCATGGCAATAATATGGCAGTAATAATAAGCTGGTTGTCACAATTGAATAGTTGGCCCATAAAGTTGAGGGCTTCAAAACTTCCGATTTTTCGTGAAAAAAACCAAGCACAGTATTTTCGGAGAAACTGACGGTGTTTTTTTGCTTTTGACAAGTGACAAAAGTACATACAAAATACACAACTCGAGACTCTTCAGGAAATTGAATTTAGGTTAGGGACGACAGTAGGGATGGGCGATTCTGGATCGATTCTTCAAATATCGATCTTTTTCACTCAAAAGATCGATCTTTTGAATCGATTCTTTGCGAGTCGATTTTTGATTGGATCGATTCTTTACCCCCAGAATCGAAGAAGCGATTCTTTCATTTTTATTTATTTATCTGTCCGTCCTATAGTTTCGTGACCACGGCGTACATTTTGTATCTTTATTGCTCATATAATTTTTTCTTTTGTGCCCCAGACTGCATCTCAATCTAAGCGCAAGCGCAACCAGCGCTCAAAATGTTTATTACCAAAGTTTCGAAATGGAATAGACCTCTTTTTCTATCCTTCATTGTTAGAAAGGGAGGTCCGAAACTTTTTATGGCATCAAAGTTGCATGTGTAGGGATTCGTTATTACTTTTTAATAATAAATTATTTTCAATATAAAAGAACAGACATTTAAGCATTTTTCCTGCTTTACAAAGTTTTTTGTGAAAAAAGGAATAAACAGTGTCTAATTGTCGATCTTTAATCATTTTATTTAAAATTGAATAAATGTAATGATTTATAGGTAAATATAAACTATTTGGGACATTTTTACATCGATCTTAAAAGATCGATTCTTTCAAGATCGATTCTTTCAAGATCGATTCTTTTGATTCGATTTTTTTGCTGAATCGATCTTAATAAATTCGATCCTGGATCGATTCATGAATCGATCTTTTCAAGAGAATCGCCCATCCCTAGACGACAGTCGGAAAATAGAATGAAGTTGGCTGCGCACGATGCACGAGTCCACCCGAGGCAGCACGAACCCACCCGAAATAACATTTAATTTTTCCACTGTGCCTCACTTTTATCACTGTCCATTTACTTTTTCCACTGCATCTGTCCACTTTTGTCACTGTTGTCCGGAAAGGTCGGCACTGCGCATGCGCCACGTCATCGACCAAAAATCGGTAACTTTTTACACCAAAAACAGGTGGAAAAACTGGCACTTTTTCGCGAATTATAGAAAAAGTAACTTTATTGGGAAATAATGAACGAAAATTGGGTTTTAACACCAACTAAAACGTAAGCATTTTTCAGCACTTTCATAGCCTTCTTATAAACGTTGTATTTAGTTTTTTAAATAAAAACTTACATCTCAAGCTTCAACTTTGCTAAGATTTTTCATAGCTATAAGCCATTTTTCACATTTTTATGCTGAAATACAAATTTTTGCAATTTGACACCGGTACTTTTGTTAATTTTCGCGGATGAATACTGGTCGTACATATTTTACGTAATAATTTTCAAGAATGCCAGAACGCGTTGTGGCTGTTTTTTTCGCTCATTGGCCGTTTTCGGTCTTTGAGCCTAACATATATACTGTAAATGCTGGATTTTTTTTTTCATTTTCTTCCTAGGAGTTAATCATTCTCGAAAATGAACAAATCCTCCAAAGTGTCGAATTTACAACCGAAATTTTTCAAATTTCTGAATCAAAAGTTAAAAAAAGGGCTACAACTAATAAACGCAACGATTTTAACGAGGCTATCAAAGTGCTGAAAAATAGTTACGTTTTAGTTTTTATTACAAACCCAATGTTCGGTTTGATACAATTCAATTTTACATTGTAGAATTTGAGTTTTTCTCTAATCTATAATGCACATAATTAATGTGACATTATGCTGCACCTTTGCGTTCTGAGAATCAAATTTATAAATAAAAATAAAGTAATTTAATAAATTTATGTGATAAATAAGTTCAAATAACAATGAGCAATTGCTGCAAATTGATACGAAAATCTGTATCAATATAAAGAAACAATCAGCGACTACCAAATTCTTGGATCATTTTGCTGCAGATTAAATGTATACCTTCAGATTTAGTGTGATCCTTTACAACAGGAACTAGAAAACCAGAAAATCGTGAATGAAAATCATTTAAATTTTAATACTGAATAGCACTTTTATACTACATATTACTATATGTATAGATTCCATACATAAATTATTTAGATTTTCTTTTTCTTTTTAGATAAAATCTAAAATGAGATGGAGAAATGTGCCTAAAGTGACCTTTTCCTTTCAAAGAAGTTACTATAGTGACTTTTCCTTAAAAAAGTGACTAAAAAGCGAGCTAAAAAGTGACATGAAGAAAAAAATGCCTAAAGTGACTTTTTGGCAGTCCTTTATTCCAGAAGATTCTAGAACCTTTCAGAACATTCGTGAATAGTCTTAACAAATTCTAGAACATTCCGGAGCAATCTAGAACATTCCAGAGCACTCCAGAGCATTCTAAAACTTTCCAAAATGGATGTCCCGGAAGTTAGATTCGCAAACTTATTTTTTCAAACAAATAAAAGTTATGCTAAATTGTACTAGACTTGTGCTCATTTGTGCAGTAAACGGTTTTTTGAAAAATCAAAAATTACGGGCACAGTTTCTGAAAAACGTTTTTTTTTGCTAGATCCGCAACTTCCTACTAGCGCAAAAAGAAAGTTTGTGCTAGGCGGCTCGAAGAATATACAAATTTGTGCAGGAAAGAAAAATTCCAAAAAACTTAACCGTTTAAAAAAAAACAAGGACCAACAAATTGTATTATTTCGAAAAATTCAAACTTGTGCTGAATTGTGCTCGACAAAAGCAGTTTTTTCTTCCTACAACAAAATTCTGTAAGACCAACAGTTGCCATATTAAAAACCGTAATGTGAATCGCAAAAAACATACAAGACCCAAAAATAATCAAATTTTGAAAAACCAAACTTGTGCGGAATTGTGCTCGACAAAAGTAATCTTTTTCCCCTTCAACAAAATTCTGTAAAACCAACAGTTGTCATACTAAAACCCAAAATGTCAAACTCAAAAAACATACAAGACCCAAAAATAATCAAATTTCGAAAAACCGAAGCTTGTGCTGAGTTTTTCTCAGCAAATGCAGCCTTCATTCCCTTCAACAAAATTCTGTCTTGTATGTTTTTTAAGTTTGACATTTTGGGTTTTAATATGACAACTGTTGGTCTTACAGAATTTTTTTTAGAGGGGAAAAAGATCACTTTTTTCGAGCACAATTCAGCACAAGTTTTGGTTTTTCGAAATTTGATTATTTTTGGGTCTTTTATTTTTCTTGAGATTGAAATTTTGGTTTTTAATATGACAACTGTTGATATTACATAATTTTGTTAGAGGGAATAAAGACTGCATTTGTCGAGCGCAATTCAGCACTAGTTTTGTTTTTCGAAATTTAATTTTGTTTTTGGATCTTGTATGTTTTTTGAGTTTGACATTTTGGGTTTTAATATGACAACTGTGGGTCTTACAGAATTTTTTTCAAGGAAAAAAAGACTACTTTTGTCAATTCAGCACAAGTTTGAGTTTTTCAAATGCATTTTTTTTAAACGGTTAAGTTTTTTACAATTTTTCTTTCCTGCACAAAACTGTATATACTTCGAGCCGCCTAGCACAACCTTTCTTTTTGCGCTAGTAGGAAGTTGCGGATCTAGCAAAAAAACGTTTTTAAAAAATTGTTCATTTTTGTGAAAAAATAAGTTTGTGGATATAACTACCGGGACATCCAAAATGCACTAAACAAATTTAAGAGCATTCCAAAATTTTACAGAATTTTTAAAATTGAAAAAAGGTCCAACGAAGTTTTACAAAATTCTACAAAATATAAGAATATCCCACATGGAAAAAATGTATAGTTCGAACAGAAAAATGCTGAAAAACCAAATGAACAAAACTAAAATAAATTTTAAAAAATTCATTTTGGTTTTTGAAATAGCCAACTCTATCCCAGATACATTGATTTTCATATCTTTGAATTAACTATGTGATTTCGTGACTTTCAAATGTCATACAAAGTTGAAACGTCAAGCGGAATTTTTTGGTTAGTAAGAAATACGGAGAAATTATATAAGTACGGATGCTATTTGAATGAATCAAAAAATTTCGCATCCGAGTTTTGGAAAGATATACAAATTTTAAAGCAAGTTCTGTTAATAATTCCATTTATTTTTATTCCAATTAGGCCTATTTAAACTTTATAGGGTAAATGTCCCGATAATCGTGATCTTAGTCCCAGTTATCGTGATGCCAATTTTCTTGCTTTTTATTTTATTTTGATGAATTTAATTTTTATTTGCTATTATAAAATGCTAAAAACCAGTGGGTTTATCATTAAATGTTACTTCTAACATTTCACGATTACTGGGACATTTACCTTAATTTGAACGTAAACTGTAAAATAAATTATAAATTTCAAACCTCTGTAAAAATTATTTACATTTAATTATAGCGCTTTATTTAGATTTCCGACATTTTGCTAATATCATTGGTCAGTTTTTGACAATATTTGTTCAGCTATACCATTTTTCCGTGCAGAATATTCTAAAGCGTTTCAAAATATTGTAAAATATTCTATTTTAGAACATTCGAGAAAATCACAGAACGCTTTAGAAAATTCCAGAATATTCCCGAATATTCAAAGAACAAACTAAAAAAAGACTTAAATACACTCTAATCCAGATTATTCAAAGAGATCGTAGAGGATTCTATTCCAAGCGATTCTAGAGAATTCAAATAACATTTAGCAACAGAAAAATAAAAAAAACACTAAAACATATTCAAAAATTATATGATATTCCAAAAAACGATACAATATTGATCAAAAGCATCTGGACGAAGTGAAAAAAGCGAACCTTGAAAAATCTTTCCTCTTTCGCTTTGTAACTTTTGAAGAACTTTTAAATCGAAGTTCTTTGGTATATTTAAAAAAAGTTCAAGATGAAGATGACAATATGGGATGAATCAATAATGATGTTTTCAAGGCCTGTTTAATCTGTCGACGCACGTAATTTTGAATTCATTCTCATGCGAACTCTCAGATAATCGAACAGCGATCGAGGAACGTGAAAATGATTGTTTTGGGAAACGTGCTGTGAAAACAATACCGAAATGATGAACAGGACACGAGAATCGAGGAGACAGAACGTTTCAGTGACAGGGATTCACGAACACAATGTAATGTAGCGCCACCATTGTCGGTGGAATACCAATCGAATAATAGGCCACGTGACTTCAAGTTTGTGTCTAGAGCTAGAGTATACAACTATTATCCAACAAACCACTTCGTGGCTCATTGCATTCCAACAATCGCTTCGGAAGTAAATTGCACAATTGACGTAATACGATAATTCATAGAACTCGCTTATCTTAAACTACGCCTTAACCAAAATTATCAGCCTTCATTTTGTATTCTTTTTTATTAATATTTTATTTCATTTACTATTTTTGTCTGAATCATTTTTAACTTTACAAGAGGCACAGCCAAACAGTTAAGAATTTTTGACTCTGAACATTTAAAATTTAGAAAGTATTTTTAACACAGACTAACCCCAAGCTTTCTTTTATTTAAAAATAGGATGATCATGCAGCAGACAATTGACAAGTACAATAAGACTTGTGAATGTGCTAGTAATATTGCCAATATAGTACTGTAAGCCAGGGCTAACAGAGGCACGCTGAGGAAACTGGGTCACTCATAATTTCATATTTTATCATTTCATTTCTCTTTTTCTCAATAAAAATCCGAAAGATTTTTCATTGTGTTTTTTTTTTGTAAAGTAAATGTAAAATTTTTGTTTTGAGACTATTTGGTTCAGTTTCGTTAGGAAGTTTTGATAAAAATAATATTTATATATAGGGTTTTCATTTGCTCTAGTGTGGTTAAGCCGATTAAAAAATGCTTGAAAAACTTTACTTTAATTTTTTTGGACAATTATATCACCTATCATATAGTATATCATTTTACGAAAATCATCTCAAATTTTATTCAAGATAAGATTTTTGGTTTTTGTTGTAGAACGTCTTTTTATAAAAAGTTCCGAATGCGGAAAGTCGGACATGGTCAGAAACTATATACCGAATGTGGGATCGTCCCCTTTCTTTAAATAATCCTTTGAGAAGTTCCTGAAGTATTTTCTTATATTTACTCATAAAGTTATGACGTGAAGCAAAATATTAGTTTTATTATGCTTTTACTAAAATGAAGTAGGGGAGACCACCCTGCAGAAGATAATGAACCTGCAGTAGATAATCATTAATTAAAAGCACAAATGTAACTAAAATAATTATTTTAATTTATTAACACATATAGTGTCCTAACTATTAATTAGATTATATTACTTTACATACATTAGAATTTCAAATTAATAGGTGTTCTCCCTACGTATTTTTTAGTTTCACTTATCATACTAGTTTAATTTACTTTAAAATAACAGTAGAAACTTAAAATTTATGATATTTTACTATTCGTTATTACAGAATAGCGGTTTTTGCATTTTCATTCAAACTGGACGCCTTATACCCATCCTGAGGAGTAAAGACGGACATACTTTAGATTGCAATATGTAACAAGATACGTACAGCCAAAGTAAATTTTTAAACTTCACAATATGCACAAAAAGGGTCAGAATTTATATATTCAAAGCATTAATGTTTTTATCCAATTTTGATACAAAAAAAGCTTGAGGTTTTTGTGTGAAAATATGGGTAAGTGCACCAGTCTCCGGACACGTACCAGTGGTCGGGCGAATATTTATTTTCTCTTAACTAAATTGTTATAATGTTATAAAAGTTCAGTCATACATAAAGGTACAGAGTGTCCGGACGTTTGGACTTGGCCTTTTATTTAATTTAGCTAGGCAAAAGAAAATTAATACATAAATACCGAGAAAGTCACCTTTAAATTGTTTATTATTCCAGTTTCGTTATTTACGATAATTATTCAACAATTATTTTCTAAAATTCGAAGGAACCCACGAAGTGGAGAAGGAAGTCTTAAAAAGCGGAAATAAGTGGCTTAATTTGCAGTGGCTGATGCGGAGTTAGGCAAGTATGTAAATACTGAAAAATGGCCCCAGGTCATAATACCGCAGAAACACTTAAACTTAAAAGAAGAGGAGCTTAAAAAGAAGAAAAGGGTAAAAAAGAAGACTTCTAATTGTATAAGAAAGAAATTCCGTTTCGCGGAACGGCAACTTTCTTCTGCTGCGCATTTCCGGTCCCGGTAGCACGAAAATAGCGCGTCTTTTCCAAACGATCCGAAACCTTCTTCATTCACAAAGTCGTATACATATATGCGTGCGATGAAAGCCAGCAACATGCTTCTGTTTATGTTGTTTTGGCATAAAAAAAGACATTCAATACAGTGCAAGAAAAGCCTCGGCAGGAAAGAGCAATCCTTTTGTCACGCACGATGAATGACGCGTGTTGAAATTCGAAACTATATAGTTGCATTAGCAGTAGATATTTATGTATCCTAAAAATTTGATTAGTTAAACTGATAATGTGCCATTAAAGTGAATGTGCGTAAGAATGTTAAAATAGACTTCGATGCATTTAATTTTTTTTTGCCCAAAGTAGGATCAATATGACGCACACAATGAAAAACTCTTTTGTTCGATTTTCAAATGTCCAATCTATAGTGGCCAATTCGTGGCAGCATTGAAAGACATCAACATTTAACAATTTCCGAAATTACAAAATTTGTAATCTAATCGTTTAAGATTGAACAATTTCATGCTTTTAAAATTCATTAATTTTAAAGTTAAAATATATATCAAGAATTGAAAAATTGAATGCCACTAAAGTTTAAAAGCGAAAAAAATTACACTCATTCGCTTAAATCAGAAACATTTTAATAAACAATGTAAAAAATTTAACAATTTCAATTTGAAACCATTCGATATAGAGAAATTTATAATTTCAGATGCCAAAATTTCAATTGGTTCATTTTTTTACAGAATAATTTTGGCACACCTCAACTTGAGCCTATTTTGGTCCAAAGCTAGAGTTTAGTCCACTTTCAAGTTTCCAATTATTTTGAAAGGGCCTAAGTAGAATAATATAAGCATTTAGTGATGAATTTAAGATTAAAATCGGAATAATTTAGATGATTTAAATTTTGTAAATATAACGATCGACAATTTCTAATGTCAAATTTAAATTTTCAATATGATTAGAAAGTAAGTATAATCTTACTAATTTAATTATAATGATATGGAAGATTTAGAAATAAAATTTCTAATGGACTCAAGTTTGCCCGAAGAAATCTTTTTATCACCGAAGCCAATATATTGATTCGCCGTGAAATCCGGGTTTTCTACGCAAGGAATGTGAAATTCTTCAGCGCCCAGTGATTTTTGGCCCGTAAAAAATTCAATCCGTTTTTCACGCGACCTTTATCTCACGCTCTAATTGCATTGCATAGAGGGGCGATCAATCGGTATCCAAATCAGGTGAGTCATCGCATCAACATGGCATTAACAGGAGAATGTTCTCCACATTTAGATGAAGCTATTGTTACTCGTTAGTGTTATACGTTTCGAATTATCATTTTAGCATTCAGCGATATCTACTGTGCTGCTCGAAACACGAGAGTCTTTTGCGATAATTATCTATGGGTGCAATAGCTGCACTGGGAAACGCCGCAGAATTTTATTACCGTTCTTCTCAATTATCTGAAATATCGTTAATTAACCAGAGGTGCTCTGCAGCCTCCTGAAAAAATGAAGCCGCCGGAAACTGATCAGCATTCGCCGGAGGGCACCGGAAATGCAGACGCGTAACCGCTCTCTGTTTCCGAATGCTTTGTTCATGCGTGAATCACCATCCACGATTGTTGACTGACTTTTATTGAGAGCAATTTACCAAAAAAGCCTCAAATATTTAGTTCGGATTAGAAAATGTATACTCCTTTTTTATGTAGGTTCTGTTTTTGCTATTTTTGTTAAGGAAACTCGCACATGATTTCTGAGCAGTCATTTATTTACAATTACCACCTTCCACGAAGAATGGATTAAATAAAGAGAATCTGGAACATGCGAGGAAAAAATCAGGCCAAACGCAAGATGCTTAGAAGCTATTACAAAGTAAAAGGTAGTATGTTATACAGGATAAGAGCATACATTTTATCTTTGGAATTAATTCAAAGGAAAACGATTTCACATTGTAATAATTTGTGCACTCAATACATACATAGAAATCTTCAGTTTAATAACAGACCATTCACTTACCAATTTCAATATTCACAACAAAGATATATATCCTTTATCCACTGAGAAAAATAGAGATTGAAAATATTAACAATTTTGACATTCAACCATGATCTATAGATATTACGGCATAATATCTAATGTCTTTTGTTCAATATACAATATATTAAAGGGCAATATTTGTTTAGATTGAAAGTATAAAATCTGTGATATTAACCGACAATATCTACACGGAAAAACATGTATAAGCTAAACCAACGATATTTATTATCATTGATCTGGCCACTAATATCGTTGGAAAGGAACCAATGGTATTGGAACAACCTTTAAAATAGGGATTTGCAGCATATGTGCAGTCATTGACTATTATTACTAATGAAACACATTTTTTTATTGTTAATCCAAAGATACTATATAGCAGAAATAAAAATGTTCCAAGTCTGAATATAGCGCTAATTTAATAGAAATAATGTTGACAGAAGTTTGAAATTTATAATTAATTTTACAGCTTACGTTAAAATTGAAAAGATTAAAAAGGTTTAATTGAAATAAAAATGAGTGAAATTAATAACAGCTAATTGCAATCTTCCACATGATATCCAAAAGATCCAATTTCGAGAAGTAAAAAAATAAAAAATTTACGAGCGCAACTTAATGATCATAGCAACCGACATCGTGTTGTTTTTTTTCTTCAAAGATCTCACCGAAGGCGTTAGGCCTAGGGGCCCTAGGGCCTTAGGCAAAAGGCTTCTCAAAAGAATTATCTCATCAAACGCAAAGATCTCAAACCTTAATCGGGATAAGATCTAACATTTGTACATATATTTTACGACGAACAAAAAGATGAAAATACGAAATTAATTCACAAAAGTGAAAGTATGAAAGTCTCAATATGTCTAATTCAATGTTTACGTAACTGTCAAATAATTTTGTTACTAAATCTGGATCATTTTAATCAAACGAGTGTCACTCTGCTGCGAATAACTTTGATCCATCTTCAAGATTAAAGTAATACCCTAGAATTTTTTGAGATATTTTCCAAAACTTGGACTAGAACTTATATCATATATCCGCATTTGTTACTAAACAAAAAAAATCACTTGACGTTTTGATATTGTGTGACATTTGAAACTCACGATGTCACATATAACTATAAATTTTTTCCGTGAAAGATATTTGAAAGTCCATATCTCGAGCATTAGGCATGTTTGTTGCGGGTTTTCGGATATATATTTCGTGGTGTCCGCTCTTCACAAACTATAAAAAAAAGGCGATTGCTCAAAGATCGGAAATAATAAACAGCGGTCTATGATAAAAAATCTTTTCGGTCATCCATAAATACGTTACCAATTTGAGGGGCAAGGAGGTTGCGCCAAAAACTACGGTTCGTAACAGTGAAGAAGTAGGGGGGATGTGAGTGGAAGTAACGTTACGAACTTAGATAACGTTTAGTAAGTTTACTGATAATAAATTTGAACAAAGTTTGCGAATTTTGCGAAAGATGGCCCTGCAACGGCACGCAGTTCAATAATAACTTAATAAGTTTCATAATAAGTTTCATATTTTCAGACTTTCCACTCTTTCCCCTATTCCCCTCGTTCACCCTTTTTACAGAATTCTACCTTTTCCTCCTGTTTTCAAGAAACTTCCCCTTTCCCTCTTGTTTCTCGTTTTTTTCTCTTAAATGCGAACTGAATTAGTTGAATCCAATAATAAAATTCAACTATTGGCCGAATCCAATTCAAATCAGTCGTTGTTTCCGAGAAAAATCAGAAAATTAGATTTTATTAACAAAAAATTCTCCTGGCCATAGAAGTTATCAAACAGAAAAGTGATGCATTTAAAAAAAAAAAAAAAAAAAACGATGCATTTTTTCCTCATTATCTAATCAATCTTTACGGGCCATAATCGGGTGCTGGCTAGCCCGTCAGGACCAGAAAATTTTATAATTGTTTTATTAAAATATTTCTTTGTACATTTCCAAAAAGAGGTAGGGTTCTTAGAAGTATCAAAAATGAAAAATGAATATTTTTCTCATCATCTAGTCAGTCTTTTCGGGCACTAATCGGGTGCTGGCTAGCCTATCAGAACTAAATAATTATTAACGTCAATCATCTAAAATAGATTTTCACAAGATCGAATGATTATCGCTAGGTTAGCTCGTCCAGACTATTGCTAGATTATCTTATCCAGACTAGCGTTTGACAATACAAAAACATTCCACTTCTACTGAGCGCTATAATATACCGTCTTGATAGCGCCAGGACGGTCTATCCTGGCCCCGAACAATTCTCCGATAATTTTCTATACGATTGCCTGATTTGAATTTGTTTCGGTATATTTTTTGGTTGAAAAGTCTACTATTATATTTCTGGTTTGGAATTCATCTCGTTTGGTTAAAAATTCTACTATTTTGTTAAAAAATAAAATATTTTGTTGAAAATGCAATATATTTCGACTTGAGATCTGACGAATTTCAAGTGCTTCATATTGAATTGAATATGGTATTTACATTAATTTTATTTAAAAGAATTTTTTCCCCTATTATTCCGCTATTTTTTAGAAGTATCGTCCTATTTCCTCTGTTTTGAGATAATTTTCGACTACGCTACATTTAAGGGAGAGGGGAGGGGAGGCAAAACTACAATGAAATTGGTAACCGAAAATAGGTATCGTAGTTTACTGATGGCCCCTTACAGGTAATTTTTGCATAATCAAAAAATATTTTAAGAGTGTTTTTCAGATTCTGCCCTTCAATATCTTGAACATTGTGAGTTCAAAATTTTCTTTTTAATATCTACGATTTTCTGCTTAAATATCTAAATTTCTATATAGTTCAATCAATAAGATATTACGCGGTGGTATGTACGCGGTAATATGTTCCATTTTTCTTTATTGGAGGAGCCTGCATACTACCTGACTGCATTTTGTTAATTTATAAAAAAAGAGATTGATTAAATGAGCAAAATATTCTCTTGATTTCACGAAAAATGTTGAAGATTTAACAAAATGATTTCGCATAGTCGATAAAATGATTTATATTTGGTTAAATCAGTAAAAACCATGAAATCAACGAAATTTGACTAAAGATCTTTTTGGATCAAACAACTATTTGTCCTCGTGTATTTTTTGAATTTTTAATTTTAAAGAATATTATGCTGAATTCTTGTTTTATAGAGTGTGAGATTCTCGAATATAATATTACGGGTAAAGTTTATCAAGCAGCAAGGTTAATGGGTGATTCTCACGGCGATAGGAAGCTTGCAGGTGCAAACGAATGGTTCGCTCAGTGGCGTAACTTACAGAACAAACCCCTGGATACCATAATGTTCAAGGATACGAGAAATTCACAGAATGCAATTCTTAAGTACAAATCTTTAAGCCGTTTAAAAATTAATGCCACTATTATGAATGCTGATCACAGAAGAAACGACTTTGCTACACTGTAAAAAAAATTTCTTGTAACTATCCACTGCGTTTTTTTAATTTTGCCGAAACCTGTAAAATGACTGCGTTCAAAGTAGTGAACTTCCAACCTCAAAATGTAGAAACACCACTTTGAATGCAGTGGTTTTACCAATTTTTGTAAATTTACCTCTCTGAAAGTAGGAAATAATTGGACTCAAATGATTTCCTATTTTCAGAGAGGTAACTTTACAAAAATTGGTAAAACCACTGCATTCAAAGTGATGTTTCTACATTTTGAGGTTGGAAGTTCACTACTTTGAAAGCAGTCATTTTACAGGTTTTGGTAAAATTAAAAAAACGCAGTGGATAGTTACAAGAAATTTTTTTTACAG
>CAKNYM010051815.1:204844-217540 GCA_932195095.1 Andricus curvator | reverse complement strand
GTAGGAAATAATTGGACTCAAATGATTTCCTATTTTCAGAGAGGTAACTTTACAAAAATTGGTAAAACCACTGCATTCAAAGTGATGTTTCTACATTTTGAGGTTGGAAGTTCACTACTTTGAAAGCAGTCATTTTACAGGTTTTGGTAAAATTAAAAAAACGCAGTGGATAGTTACAAGAAATTTTTTTTACAGTGTATAGTAAATAGGAAAAGAAAGGCATTGGCATTCCCATCGAGCGTCCCTTCCTACTCGAGTAATTTTCCTTCTTTATCACCTCCAACTGTGCGCTCTCAACCAAGTGAAGTTCCTAGATTTTATTTATCATCGGAAACCCTCCATTCTGACAATTATCACTTAACTACTCTTAGAGATGTTACTTCTTCAATGGGGAATATCGTTGGACTGTTATTATAGAAACTACTTTTTGTTAGTTTTAGTTGATTATTAGGTTTAAAAATATAATAGAAGTTTTTCAAATAAGAAAATAGTTTTTTTAAGATGAACTGTTGTCTAGAAATAAATAAAATAATATTCTTATGTAACAATAAATTTGTTTTAAATATTTCTTTTAATCATACAAATATTGAAATTACTTAATAATGTATAGATAATAAATAAAATTCACCTATTTAAATCTTTTCTTTCAATACGTCCGCATGAAAAGGGCCCTTACGGCCGGTTCTAGTTTAGGAGATAGTCGCGTTTTTCTAAGTCAAGGTCAAAATTAATTCGTATTTTCGGGTTTGAGTGGGGGATGATGCTAGGGCATATCCTGAGTCTACTGGCACAATAATCATGTCTCGAAGGCAACCGAAAGTGGGTATATTTCTTGTTCAAATAAAAATTATAACACGTGCGCTTCTGTGACACACCAAATTCAGATGTGTTTTTCTCGAAAAGAAGTTTTTCGAAGTTTGGACTTCAAAAATGATCCGGCGACTCATTTTTCAATCTGAAGGGTTCGTCTTGGGCTTAAAATGCCGGGAATTTATCCGGCTATATAACTCGATACGTAACTCCACGAAGACGCTTTTCATGCAGATGCCCACATATGTTGATTTTTAAAGAGAAAATTAGACGACACTAGATGATTGAATTCACCTAGGAAAATAGTTCAAGTTTCAAAGAGTTCAACTTGAAAATCCGAGCAGAGAGCTGTTTGAAATAAACTCGGAAATTTGAATAGATTACAGTTGATAATGTATTTTGTAAACAGAGTGACAATAGAGTGAATGACGCCTGAAACAAAGACCTTGGATACTAATGGGCCCAAGTGGGGAACCACACATAACAATTTTGTGAGGCTCTTCACTTTGGGTGATCGCTAGAGAGATTGATCAGCAACCTGGGTCGGAGCAGTGTTGCGGAACGAACGTGTCATTTAAAGAAATAACACGAGAATTCTAGATCAATCTGAAATATCTATACCTTACACCTATAACCTATCTACCTTATACCTATATACCCATCTACACACTACTATTTTCCAACCGAGCAAGTTACGCCTACCCCGAAAGGGAAATGGCTTAATGGTATAATAATAATGTCCAAATTGAACCGAATTGACGTATACGATCTGGGTGCGCAATCTGGAAAGATAGTTTTGAAAATCCGAACTGGATACAGTTGAAAATCAACTCGAAATCGGAATAGATTACACTCACATTATGGCCAAATTGAACCCATTTGACGTAAGAACTTAGTTTGCGATTGGAAAAGTTTACTTTGGAATTCCGAACTGAGACCAATAATTCAAAATGGACTCGGATATCCGAACAGATTACAGTAAAGAGAAACCCGAACTGAAACTAGTTCTAATAAAAACTCTGAAATCCGAGTAAATTACAATTCAATGATGCCCAAATTGAAACGAATTGGAACTTACAGAACCGATCTGATACTGATAAAATATCAATTTGAAACAGATGGGCCTTTCACGTAGAATATTCATAAAGAAAAGTATAACGCCTTTTTAATAAAAATAGTGAATTTTAAAAGAAACATATTTAAATGAATATCTTATGTCGGAAATTGATCTTTTGTTCCTACTTATTATTTTGATATTTTCCTATCTGCATGTAAAAAAAGTACTAAACGCCATCCCCCGTCGAAAGGGTAATTTGAGAAAAAAAATTATCGACGAAGTAACGAGTAGATTTGAATTATGACGTCTATTTTAAAAAAATACAAATTTATTCTTTAAAATTCTATAGTTTTCGATCAGATTCAGATATTCCAGTTTTATTCGGATCCTGGTGAGTTTAACCGTCCCCTGTCGAAATCCGTCAGAGAAAACAGTTCAAAACACTGGCAACGATTTTTTCAAAAATATAAAAAGTCGATTTTCACAAAAAAAAAAAAAAATTTTATTTTTTGTTGAATTTTGCCTTCTATAATGTTTTATGTGAGCTTAATCATTTTTGTGGCCCATTTTAAAAAGTTCTACAAAAAATGCCTCTCGCTCTTTTGTGATATCTTATTGCATAGTTTACGATAAAAATTCGAAAATTATATTTTCAGGAAAAAAGTTATCTACACCACAAAAATGGTTTAGCCCGCCTAAAACTCAAAGGATATCTTCCTTATAAAAGGCTAAATACACCCTTTGTCTCGCTCTTCGCTTTTTTAGAAATACATGCAATTAAAAATGTAACGTAATCGAGTCAGAAATACCTCCGCCCTTCCCTACATAACCGCAACGATACACCACCCTTTTTAAATGTTACGTAATATCTGAACGCCCCCTTATCTGCAAAGTACTTCAAATTTATTTGTATGATACATTTTGCAGAAGAATTCAATGATTGTAAAGTAAAAAAGATAAAAAAAATAGCACTTTTTCATCTGTTTTTCTTTCAGACAAGTTTAAATATCACAAAATTAAATGGTATTTTTTTAGAAGTATAATTTTATATTTGTACAAAAAATGGCACAATACAAGTGAATTTTGTTCAAATTCTATATTTTCTTGGAAACCACAAAATACCAGTTTAAAAATGGAAAGCTTCTATAAACTACCATCAACTGGGGCTAAGCGGTAATTATGGGGGAAAGCGGTGCACCCTTGACTTTGCATTTTTGAATGCGTTATTTGCTTCATCTGTATATCTAAAATATAGAGGGTTACACCCTGCGTAGCCCCAATTTACGATAACAAGTCTTCACACTTAAATTATTATAATAATTAAATATAAAAAGTTTCTGATGCTTTTTTAATCTTATATTAAAAAATATCAATATTATACGATTTCCAATTCTATACATTTAATTTATTATCCGCGGTTGAAAATAAAAAATTTAAAAATTTAAATGTTCAAGAATCATAATTAAAATTTAAGTAATTTGAACTTGAAAAATTTAGTGATGGAGTGTTAAACCCAATAAAAAATTTTTAAAATAAAAAATGATGCAATCGGGTATATATCTACAACCTTTCACTTTTATATCTCTCAAAGAATTTTCTAATGAAACGCTAATGTCCCGCGATTTTGACATTTCGACCGTTATGGTTAAAACAGGGATCACAGCGCAGAAGGAGCTCAAAAAAGGGGAAATAGGGTGATTTTCTCACGAAAAAGGGGAAAATAGGGAAAAGATTAAACATTTATTTTTATATGTTAAAAAGGACAAACAATCTTTTTATAAGAAATGTTATATTTTTAAATAATTTTCAATGATTTTTCAATTATCTCTGCCATTAACAAATTTATTTTTAAAAATTGGATATACTTAGGTTGTTAGAAATCCATTCACAGTGATATAAAAAAGTCCGAGAAAAAAATAAAATTAGTTAAATACACAATTTTGATATGTTTAACATCGTTCTCATAAATATTTCTTTCCAAGATTTGTCATTTCTTCCTTATTATAATTAATACTTTCAATGTAAATAGCTACACTCTTCAGTAGAGCGAAGTAAAAATGCTCAAATTAATCGAATCGTTTGAGCTGAGGGATAAAAATTTGTGGTCCGACATCCAAAACAAGTAAAGAAAAAAATTTTGAAGTCGGTCAACATCTTCTGTTCTGTTTTTTAAATTTACAATTAAGTTTTTAAAAATTGAACAAAAATATTTTGCCTAATTTAAAATTGTTTGAAAATGTACAAAAACATATTTTTTGGATTGATTCGAACCTGAAAATTTCTTCAGCTTGAACCAAAGAAACATGTTATTATTTTTTATTAATGGGAAAAAATTCTTTTCGTGGTATTTATAAAGTTCCAAAATCGCAAAAAAATATGAAATCCCAAAAATCCTAAATCACGACAAAAGCTTTTTCCCGAAAAATCAAAATCATAAAATTTTTCTTTGGTTCAAACTGAATAAATTTCAGATTCGACATATTCAACTTTTTTTTAAATGTGTGCATATGATTTAATCCAAAAGAAAATATTTTTGCACATTTTCAAAAAAAATGTTACTGTGCAAAAAATTATTTTTAAATTTGATAATTTTTTATTATTGTTCACTAGTAAAAGCTGCAAATATAACGAATTCGTCATAATTTTTGAACCAATATGAAATATTTTGAATTTGAAATCGTTAAATTTTACTGATTAAAATTTTTTTTTTGTCGCATGCCAACTCACAAGTTTTTTTCCCCTCAGGTACAAAGATTCGATTTGTTTTAGCATTTTCACTCCGCCCTACTCTTCAGTGCTCTTAAACTCAAATTAAAAATTGCTCAAGTTAGAACATTTAACATTGCAGTTGATGAATTTGGAATATTCCATTTTTTAATTATGTAGGTATATAAAGTGTTCACCTTCTAATACTTATTTAAAAAGTACTATATATTTTGTAATGCTATTGGTACCTTATTCATTCATGAATAATTGATTAAAGTGCTATAATTGCTTTAATTATTATTCAATACTGGGTAAACTTACTAATTTCAGAGAATTTTCCGCGTAATTCAAATATTGTATTTTCAAATATCGTATATTTAAAGAGAAAAGGGGAAAAGCGGGAAGTTTTTTGAGAATGGGGGAAAAGGGGGAATTTAAAGAAAAAAGGGGAAACCAAGAAAAAAGGGTAAACTAAGAAAAAAGGGGAAGACTGTGCACCCTCTTAAAAGTTAAAATTTAAGTAATAATAAAGGGGAGGAACCAACCTGAACTATTGTGCAGATTTGCTTCTCAAAGGAATAACACCATACGAAAAAATAAATCGTTTGCGTACAAAACTTAAAAGGAAGTGTCTACACGTATCAAACAAATCCCGCTATAGGTACCGAAAATTCGGCACAAATAGCCCCTTTTCCTACTCCCACTATTTGTACCTAAAAAATCTGGCTATTTGTACCGAAATTTCGCTACACGTAGCCACGGGCAATTTAAAAAACGACCATGATAACCATGATACTCCTTGATATAATTTAAAAATTTTGAAATTTTTATAAATACCTTTTCGTGGTTGTTATTTACGCTTCCGAATGATGAATCCTTGTACAAATGAATATACTTTGCTGAGAGAATAGCAAAGAGAAAATAATAACCAAACATTACTGCTAAGCATAATGAAGGACTAGCATAAAATCTCTCGTAATTAATTACCGAATACTTAATTTCCTTTCATAATTTTATTTTCACTTAAAAATTTTCATCCATCGACAGACAAATGTTTTTAAATAAAAATAGGACCCGATAGCTAGTTTTCTTTTTAATAATTAAATATTTTTTAATCATTAATAAACACTTGAAGACAGTAGTCTTCTTTTCTCCAACTGCAGAATACCGCCAGTAAGCACAATTAGTTGATTTAGTAAGATTTCCAATGTTCCGCCTACAAAAATTGTATAATTTATTTTTCTTTATTTAAAAGTGAAAGGTTTCAGACGCATATGCCCATATTAGATCAAGGAATAATTTTTAATCAGTGAATTCCTTGGATTAAAAAAATTTGAAACAATTCAAAGTTAAACAATTTATTAGTATTATGCGATCGTTTTCAAATGCACAATTTGAAAAATTTAACTTTTAACGTATTCAGAAATAAACACTTACAGATTTAAGGCATTTAAAATTTTTAAAATCTAACTTTAAAATATGTAGTCGTAATTCGTGTAAAATAAAAAAATCTGTGCACTGTGAAAATGTTCAGTTATTAAAATTGGAGAAAGTTTCCAGTTAAACAATTTCAATTTGAAACATTGAAATATTCGAACTGAATTGGACGCGCGTCAAAATTTTAAATATATTCTAAAGTTAATACAATAATGAATTTCAAGCGTGAAACGTTCTATTTAATCTATTATAAATTACGATAGGAAATTAATTACAATAATTTACGTACAACGGTTACAAGAATTGCGTATCGCAGAATGAAGCTGCTTTAAGAATTTGGATTAATTATTATTGAATATGTATTTAATATCAGTGATACGACAGATTTATTGGATTCTATTGTCAACTAAACTAGAGTTTCATATATCCACTAATAGAACATTGTTAATCGATTAGAAACTTTGAAATCTAAAGATAAACCTCCAAATTATTATTAATAAGAATGGGTCAAGTACAGGATGTCCTCATATTACTTCCGATCTTTATTCTACGATAATTTTCTTCGAAAGAAACTTTATTAGTATCATTAGCATGATTTCGAAAATTGTCAATAATCAATTGCTGTAGAGTATAATTATTGAGAAATCAAACATATCCTACATTAAAATTCCCAAATTTTAAATGTTAAATTTGCACTAAACATTTTTTCGAAGAGTTAGGAGTTAGTATAAATCAAGTACATACTTGTTTATATTAAAATGAGGAGCTCCAAACCGATAATAATTATTATGAATGATAGGTTCTGTAGACCGAATACCGTTAGGAAAGCAAATGTGCATAGGGAAAAAGTTGTTAAACAGTAGACTGCTTTATAAAAAAATAAGGAAAGCGCTATAATAAATCCAATGGAAGATCACATTGCATGCGAGAATTCCCGACGCATCCTGCACTAAATGTGCTGCTAATTTCATAGTTATTTTTTACTGAGAAGGTATCTCCGAAAAAAAGGCGACTCGCGTGTTGGGCAAGGTGCAGCAAAACGCAGTTCCTTTTACTCGTTACGAATCGGATGGTATAATAATCTGCCGCCGTTATTATCCTCATCCTTATCTCCATCGCGAGCTTGATAGGAGAGCGGTTATAGTAACGATTGTTTGGAACAATCAGTGATAACAGTTTTTTTGTGAAGTCGATTTATCCAATACCCATTCATGGCCTCTTAATAATATTATAATTTATCACTTATCAGAGTCGATTTATCTCATTATTCAAATTTTTCGGTTTAAAATAAACTTGCGATTTCTATAAAAAATAAATCGCTATACTGAATCAAAGTGTGCGAATGTTATACTTTTATTTATAGATTTTAACAATTTTAACCTATCATTTCATAGTTATTGCTTACCACTTTGTTTATAGCCATTCCATATGCAAAACAGGAGACACTTACCTGGAACAAAGAAAAAGAATAGAGAATTATTTTACAATTATTCTTATAAATTTGAGGCAATGTTTATTAAAAAAACTGCTGATGTAAAAACACATTTTGTTCTGTATGACACCCAACAGTACAAAAATTTAAACGAATAAGGAAAATGTGGAAAAAAACTATATTCACTGAAAAAACTGTTAATTTGTTGGATCGACAAAAATTTTTTGTTAATATTTTTGCAAACCAAACATTATTTTGCCCAAAACAAATTTGGGTTTCTAAAAAACAAAATCTTAATGCATTTGCTTAAAGTT
Organism: Andricus curvator; assembly: GCA_932195095.1. Lineage (NCBI taxonomy): Eukaryota > Metazoa > Arthropoda > Insecta > Hymenoptera > Cynipidae > Andricus > Andricus curvator. The sequence continues at coordinate 209,784 of CAKNYM010051815.1, read as the reverse complement.
CAAGCTTTCCTGAATTTCAAAAACTAGTTTGAAATAGATGCGGTATAAAATCTTAAAAATTGTAAGGTTCTTGACATTTAACGAATCGAATTTAAAATATTTTTTTACATGCAGTCGTTTGAAGGCATGAATCTGTCGTGAAAAATATACTCCGGAAATTAGTGATATAAATAAAAATATTTCAGTCGCGGTAGGAATTAACGCACTCTTCTCCAAATGTTGCGTAACTCTCTGTTTGCTTGATCTAATCTTATTCCAAACATCAAATGCCACAAAAAAATGAAATTAATGAAGGGGCACAGAGATCGGACAAAAGTAAATTGGTGCTAATGGATTTGAACTTTGACTGTGAGTGCCACAGAAATAAAATCGTTTCTTCACACTCAATAGCATCTTTTTAGAAGAATCTTTTATAATTTAATTCACGCTTTATTAAATCGTATTCTTCTACAGTATAATATGAAAAGTATTTTCTTTTAAAAGATTGGGCCTATTATAAATATTGACTATAATTTCTAAATTATAAGGTTGATTGCCTAAAATATATTTTTTAATTGAGGGTGATCCAAGATAGTATGAAAATATAAAATTAAGAGATCAAGGAATATATTTGTGATGGATATGAATTTTACGCGTTGCTAAAGGTCGCACGACAGGGTATGCGATTATGATAAAACAACAAAATTGTAAAAATCTGTTTGAAATATATACAGAACAGATAAAAATATTGCAAAATATGGGAAAATAACTATTTTCACGATTAATTTGACTTTAGCGTTTGAAAATAAAACATCTTATCATTTTATAGTATGTAACATTAATATGGACCTTTACCGGATATTTCATAAAAAATCTTGCGCAAAAATAGTGATCGTTAATAATTGCAACAAACTACATTTGTATTTCAAATAGAAAAATACTGTAAAATAAATTCAATAAAACTAAAATACTGTATATAGTTAAAAGTTTGTCATAAGGACAACCGCAGGATTTCGCCGGGAGCGGGTGCTAATCTGAAAAATTGCACCCGCTCCCAGCGAAATCGCGGTAAAATTTCAGCTGTAACCACGTCTCACGACCGTGAGATAGGTGGTTACAGTCTGCGACGAACTCAATACGATGGTCCGGCAAAAGTCTCGTGCACCCTGAGGACACGGAGCGACCCAAGGACGACCGCCTTCTGCATTTTCCCCGCAAGTGTCTCAGCATTTTTTTGACACGCAGGGATGCTTTTCAGGCTATTAACCAGTGAAACCTTGGCACTTCCAAGAGCGCCGATGATCAAGACGATTAGCTTAACAGAATATTCCGGGTATAACCGTCGCAACTCCCTTATAAGGTCTTTATACCTCTCTTTCTTTTCTTTCTCCTTGGCTGTGACGTTTTTGTCAGCTGGTGCCGAAAATTCGATAACGAACATGGTTCGTTTCTCGAAGTCAAGGAGAACTATGTCAGGCCTCGAGTGCGCAACAGAAACAATTGTCGAGAATATGAAGTTCCAGTATATGCGGCACTTCTCATTTTCGACAATTGACTCTATTTCTCTAGGAGCGTTTAGCGGAGAGGTATTTGGGCTAATGCCATAAGAGTGACAGAGATGGTAATAAAGCACTCTTAGTGCCGCATTGTGCCTTTGGATGTAGGTCGTTCCCGCATGAGTTGGACAACTAGATAGTATGTGTCCTAGATGCTCGGGGTGTGCATGACACGCTCTGCAACTATAATCGGGAATGTCTTGGCTCAAAATGTGGCGACGGTATGCTAGAGTGGAAATGACACCGTCTTGACATGCCAAAATGAAGCCCTCCGTGCCCGACTTCAATCCGGGTGATCTAAGGAAAGCAAACGTTAGCTCATACGACATCGACTGATCTTCCACATTTCTGTGGAAGATGCCGTGCATCCTCTTGTCGAGGAGCTGTTCGTGGAAGTTTTTCTCCTGTGCTTTCTTAATCCGGGCCTTCAGGAGTGAGTATTCAAGATGGATAAGATTTGATGCATTTTGCTCACCCCTAATATTGAAGTCAAGGCCGAGTGTTTCAGCAGCCTCCTCCGCTGCTTTGTACAGAAACGCCCCTTTTCCCACTTCTTCGTGTTTCCTGACCATTTTAAGAAGAGGGTCTTGTCCATTTGCAACTATATGTGCTGTACCCAGAATGAGTCTGTTGTGAAGACATTCAAGATTCAGTATTCCGCGACCACCTAGGCGGCGTGAGATGTAAAGTCGCGGAACAGAAGACTTAAGGTGCATGCTCTTGTTCATGTGCAAAACCTTTCGCGTCCCGATATCAAGGGATCTGAGCTCGTCCTTCGTCCATGGAACCACTCCAAATGAATAGAGTACTACCGGGACGGCAAGCATGTTCGTTGCAGATACTTTGTTTCTCGCCGACAGTTCGGAAGACCAAATCTGCCGGATGAGACGTTTGTATCTGCATCGGAGAGTATCCTTTATAGATGTCGCGTCCTGAATGCGGCTCTGTGGCACGCCCAGGTATGTATAGGTCTCTCCAGCGCAAAGGTGTCGTATAGCGCTTCTGTCAACGAGCTCAGGATCTTCGGGGATGCCATTAAGTTTTCCTTTCTTCAAATTAACCTTGGCGCATTTCTCTAACCCGAATTCCATTCCAATCTCTTGAGTGTACTCTTTGACAATTTTCAGAGCTAGATGTAGTTTCTCTTGATTCCTAGCATAGATCTTAAGATCATCCATGTAAAATACATGAGTGACCTTATGCTTTCGGTTTCCAGGTTTTCCGCAGAGATACCCTTCGGAATGGCGAAGTGCGAGAGATAGTGGCAATAATGTGAGGCAAAAGAGGAGAGGGCTCATGGTGTCGCCCTGAAATACACCTCTCTGAAAGGTGATACTGTTAGTGATCACACGATGTTTTCCAGATGAGATAGTAAATCTGGTTTTCCAAAGCGGCATTAATGTCTCTATGCACCTCACGATGTGTGGATGAACCTTTAGGCTTTCCAACAGACAGATGATAAGTCTATGGGAGGTTGAATCGAAAGCTTTCCGGTAATCAATCCAGGCCATCGATAGAAATCGCTGATAGTATGCTGCGTCTTTACAGACACATCTATCGATGAGCAAGTTCTCCCGACATCCCGCTACGCCTTTCTTTGAGCCACGTTGTTCATACATCTCTCGCCATACAGGTCCAATTGTCCGAACAATCCTATCATTTAGGATAGCTGTGAAGATCTTATACAGTGTGTTCAGACAAGTTATTGGCCTGTAATTCTTAGGGTCAGCTAAGTTGCCCGTCTTCGGCAGGAGCAGTGTGCGCCCTTCCACCAACCACCCCGGAATAGGCTCTTCCGACTTTAGATATGAGGTAAAAATTCGGGCCAGATGCTGGTGGGTTGAAGGAAACTTCTTCCACCAGAAGGTCTTGATGCCATCTGGTCCCGGAGCGGAATAGTTCTTCATGCCTCTTAATACGTTTTTCACCTCCTCGGTAGTGATAGGTGGGCATTCCTCCTCAGCTGTGATGAGGGCATTGCACAGCTCCTTGAAGCTGTTTATGTTCTTTGAGCCTTCTTTAAGTGGATGTTGGACTTCGTAGACTTCTCTCCAAAATGCTTCGACCTCCTCTGGTTTGGGCGGATGGTCGACAGTAACTGGAGGGTCTTGGAAGAGTCGAGATGGGTCAGACGAAAACTGTTGATTTTCTCTGACCCACCTCTCTCTCCGCTCTAGACTTCTCCTAGCGTCAGATAGTACTCGTATTCTGTCAACAATATGCTGCCTGATGGTCAGTAGCTTTGACTTGTTGATTGTGTGATGACGGATCCGCAGTTCGCGCGTGAACTGTCGAACCTTGGCAGTGAAAGTCCTGCCAGATGTTATGTAGTCAATCACACACTGAATGCGGGACGCGTACTGTCTTGCCCAGCCTATCTTTGTGCTAAGTTGATGCATTCGTCTTTTGGTCTTATGATCAACCGTTGGTTTTGTTTTACGGTTTGCATCTGCCAAAGTTCTCGCTGCATTGTACACACTACAATTGATAGTCCAGAGGTCGGATTCTTCGGAAAAATCTCCACGAAGCTCATCATCCAGTTCAGTCAGATCTTTGGGCTTGGGAGAAACCTGAATGTTGATGTTTCTCCGGGTCTTGAAGCATCGTTCTCCCTCTATTGGATGCCTGTTCGAGGCTGGTCTCAGTGTCGCCTCTCTTTCTCTGTTGCCGGCTTGTTCTGGCTGCGGTTGTGTAGGCGCTCCGCTTATATAACCCCTTTTCCGGAGGTCCTCGGCACGGTTTCGCAGCCGTTTTTGCGAAAAATCCGAGAGCTCTGGGTGTTTCTCGCACCACAGAGCATGCAGTCGCGCCATGTAACCTTTTCGTTCAGGGGCCATACTGGTATCATAGCACTCCAGCAGGTCGTCCCTGAGTCGATCCGTCCACTCAAAAGTAACGAGATTCCGCCCGTCAATCGCATTGACTCCGTCTTGATTGGCTCCCCCAACTCTAGGGTAGTCGGCATTGTTGTCCGACCCATTGTCGGGAGCCCTGCGCGTTCGATTGTTTTGAACCGCACTTCCTACAACTATGTTTGGTGTTGTCATTGTTGTTCCCACGAGCAGCTAGGGAAAAGGGTTAGTCCATCCTTGTAGAGCCCCGCGTGCAAGGATAAGGCTGATACTCTGAGAGGTCGCCCGGTATCCCAGAGTCACCGTTTGAGACACCACACCCAGGTGCCATTCAGCTTTCGGCACGGTTGTTACGCCTCCGCTTGGGGGTTATTCCTTCGGGACCATCCCTGGACAATTGTCCGCGACTGCTTATTAATTATTGTAACCATATTCAGCAGAAACCCTTGGTACAGGGACCCTCTATCCGCAACCCGAGGACGCGTCCGGTGGCTTTGTCATAGGCCCTTCGGTTCGAATCCCAAGGAATCAAAACCGAATACCGAATTATATA
>CAKNYM010051815.1:176349-194162 GCA_932195095.1 Andricus curvator | reverse complement strand
CAATCGAAGTGCACCGGATCGTGCACCAGGTAGTTTAGCACGTATTCTACGAGAACTTTTTCAAAATTAAAATTGTTCCAACAGCCAAAATAAGTACCAATGATGAGTCGACGATCCAAGTGCTCCGGATCGCACACCATGTAGTTTAGCACGTATTCTACGAGAACTTTTTCAAAAATTTAAATTGTCCCAACAGACAGTTATTTTGACTGTTGCCATGATTTGAATTTTAAAAAAACTCTTGTCGAATACGTGCCAAAGTACCTAGTGAACGACCTAGTACACTTGGATCGTCGACACATCATTCGTAGTTATTTTGGCTGTTGGAACAATATAACTTTTAAAAAAGTTCTCGTAGAATACGTGCTAAACTACCTGGTACGCGATCCGGTGCACTTGGATCGTCGACTCGCCATTGGTAGTCATTTTGGCTGTTGGAACAATTTAAATTTTGAAAAAGTTCTCGTAGAATACGTGCTAAAGTACCTGGTGCGCGACCTAGTGCACCCGGATCGTCGACTGGCCATTGGCAGGTATTTTGGCTGTTGAAACCATATAAATTTTTAAAAAGTTCTCGTAGAATACGTAGTAAACTACCTGATGCGTGATCTGGTGCACCTGGAACGTCGACTGTCCATTGGCAGTTATTTTGGCTGTTGAAACATTATAAATTTTTAAAAAGTTCTTGTAGAATATGTGCTAAACTAGCTGATGCGTGATCTGGTGCACCTGGATCGTCGACTGGCCATTGGCAGTTATTTTGGCTGTTGAAAAAATATAATTTTTTAAAAAGTTCTCGTACAATACGTGCTAAACTACCTGGTGCGCGATCCGGTGCACTTGGATCGTCGACTCACCATTGGTAGTTATTTTGGCTGTTAGAACAATTCAAATTTTAAAAAGGTTCTCGTAGAATACGTGCTAAAGTACCTGGTGCGCGACCTATGTGCACCCGGATCGTCGACTGGCCATTGGCAGTTATTTTGGCTGTTGAAACAATATAAATTTTTAAAAAGTTCTCGTAGAATACGTGCTAAACTACCTGGTGCGCGATCCGGTGCACTTGGATCGTCGACTCACAATTGGTAGCTATTTTGGCTGTTGGAACAATTTAAATTCTGAAAAAGTTCTTGTAGAATACGTGCTAAACTACCTGTTGTGCGATCCGGTGCACTTGGATCGTCGACTCATCATTGGTAGTTATTTTGGCTGTTGGAAAAATTTTAATTTTAAAAAGGTTTTCGTAGAATACATGCTAAACTACCTGATACGTGATCTGGTGCACCTGGATCGTCGACTCAACATTGGCAGTTATTTTGGCTGTTGGCGCAAATTAAATTTTAAAAAAGCTCTTGTAGATGACGTCTTGAACAACCTGGTGCACGACCCGGGGTATCCGGAGCATCGACTCACCATTTGGAGTTGTTTTGGCTGTTAGCACAATTTAAATGTTTTAAAAGTTCTCGTAGATGACGCCTTGAACGACCTGGTGCACGTTCGGGTGCACCCGGGTAGTGGACATACCAGTTAGAGATGTGTCGACTATTGGCAAAGTTAAGATTTTAATTTTCAACGCGGACTAATGTTCTCTAACAGTTTCATATTCTTAAGAATACTCATTTGTGTTTAGTGTGGCATAAGCATGGGAGACGGACACGAGCAACGCTTTAGCCATGTACCATTCAGCCGTGACCGATGCTTTAGCCACATATTTCCAAGTTTTTTGCCATGCTTGAGCCATGCTTGAGCCATGCAAACTTTTTCACGCGGGCCCTTACGTGAAAAGAGAGCAAACAGTGTGACAATAGCGGACGCGTATGATTAATAGTGTTTGTTCATTAATGAGCACTAGAACCCACGAGACACTTTACAATTTACCTACTTGTCCACGGCTCTGGAGTAATCATCACCCTGCAAAACGATAGTCGACTCGTATGAGAATGAGAATTTTCTTCAAATTTTTTGGATTGCTTAATTATTCATAATATTCTTTACCTTGAATATTCAATAATCAAAAATATTTGCATTCAGGATTGTTCGATTTCAAAATTCCTGGATCTTTATACTTTTAGTGGGAGGGGGGGGGAGCTGAGCTATTTTTAATTTTTAAAGTTATTGTGTTCAGCTAATTAATTAATTTTTTCATCAGAATTGCGGTTAAGTTTTCAAATTTAATGACTTAAAGAATTTAAAGAGTTTCGAAGTCCTGCGTTGGTGTTTAAAATAATTACAATTATTAGAAACATTACAAATTTGCAATCAGTTTAGAATTTTAAACTCTCTAAATTTGAATCAGTGAAAATCTTTACTGATTACAATCAGTGACCCATTTCTAGCTAATTCAATCAGTGAGAGTGCCTTAATAATCATTGAAAATTCTTACTGATTTGATTCAGTGCCCTATTTTTCGCTGATTCAAAAGAGAGAATATTATCCCGGATTTTTACGACCAAAATTTCCCCCCGGACCAATTTAAATATGTCTTTTTGCAATTTGGCAATTATTTATTTAAACGTGCCAAAATTGTCCTCAATCACAAACTGAAGTGATAAATATTAATCGAAAATGCATTACCGATCACGAGTATGACACCGTCTGTTTATCGTTGATTGCTTAAGTTCTTTTAATGTTAATTATATCAGAGTTCAATTTTTTTCTCCTTAATAGGTTGAAAGCTATCGGCATTCTCGATAAAATAAGGCATGACGAAGTCATTTTACCAATTTTTTAAAGAGGATATTGCAAAAATAGTGTAAATTTCAATATTTTCTGTGTGTTATTGAAATTAAATCTAATATAGTAGACATTTTTTATGTTTTTGGGATGATTTTAAAGGTAATTTTTCTTAGAATCACCATAAAACTACCAACATTTTTGCTTGCATGGTGCGACATGTTTAAAGTTGAAACAAAAATGTTGGAAAAATTTTAATATTTTCTCTGCTGAAAGAAATATTTTTTGTAAAATATATGAAATGAGTAATCATGAGGTTTCTGTCAAATTTATTTAAAATATATATTCATTTGATTTTTTGTATTCTTTTCCTACATATGAGATGTCTTCAATTTTTTGAAACTTCTTTGTTCGAACGTTGTAAAATGTTTATTATGTTAGATTTTATTTACATTTTTAGAAAACATTGTAATCTGCACTATTTTTACAATATCTTCTCTGAAAATTGCCAAAATGCTCTCATCCTCCCTCATGTTACATAGAATTGTGATATAGCTTTCAATCCATTTAAGACAACAAATTTTAACTCATATAATTAACATTGAAGGAACTTATGATCAGTAAGATATAAAACTATATAAGATCGTTACGCATATATGCGCACACATAAGATATCGACGCCTGAGTGGAAGGTGTTCGTTCTGAATCTGCTCGAAAAAGGTGTTGGTTCGGAACTTCTTCGAAAAAGGCGTTCGTTCGCCGAAGTAAATTTTCCTTTTTTTTATTTAGGCTTTTAATTCATACTATTTTCCATAATTATATAAAACTAAGATAATACAACACCACTTTTTACATTTATTTTGAAATCACTATATTATGAATTAATTGAAGACATGAGAATGACAACCCTGCCCTCCAAATGAAAATAGCCGTAACTGCTGTTCGGATAAGTCATCGGTCACTTTAATGAATCTTTAAAATGGGATTCAAATAGCCCTAATTCTCGTAGTTTTTATGGACATCCATGATGTATATCGTATTACAAAATATATATTCAATAAATACCATCAGAATCAAGGACATTTGAGTCTAATTTAAAAGATTCGTAAAAGTGACAGACGACTTATCCGAAATGCAATTACGGCTATTTTCATTTGGAAGGCAGAACTGCATAAGGGCCATGTAAAGTTGGCACCTCGAATATGTTATTTTAAATGTAACAAAGTACCAACTTCATATGGTCTTCATGCAGTTGTCATTTTCCTGTCTTCAATTAATTCATAATATATAGCGATTTCAAAATAAATGTAAAAAGTGGTGTTGTATTATCTTAATTTTTATACAATTATGCAAAATAGTATGAATTAAAAGCTTAAATGAAAAAAATGGAAAATGTACTTCAGAAAAGTTCGATCCCCTGCGTCAGTGGTACCACTACACAAAATTTCAAGAATAAAATACTTCGGCGAACGAACGCCTTTTTCGAACAAGTTCCGAACCAACACCTTTTTTCGAGCAGATTCGGAACAAATACCTTCTTCAAACAAACTACGAACCATCACCTTCTGCAAGCAGATTCGGAACGAACACCTTATTCCACTCAGGCGTCGATATAAAGTAGAAAAAAGTAGATTTTTCGATAAAAGAAGAAAATTCCCGTTTTTTCTGGCTAAATAAAATTCCCGGGTTATTTCCAATTTCCCGGTCAATTAGAAACCCTGAAGTATACTCCGCATTTCGAAATTTAAATTCGTTGAAACTTGAATTCGATTTGATACGTTGGAAATAATAATCTCCAAACGAAAAGCCGTACATTTTCATCCTCGAAAATAATTAAATCAGACTTAAACTAGTTTCATTTTAAAAACATGACGTTTTTATATTTCCAAATATCGACAATCAAACTTTTGTCATTTTTAACATTCTAGATGTGCATACCGTAAAGGTGCTTTTTAGGGGTCTTGCCGAAAATTCTCACCCACCCTATAATTCGTGAGATGAAAAAAGATGATTTTGATGTTTTTATATTTCCAAATATCGACAATCAAACTTGTCATTCTCAACATTTTAGGTGTGCATATACCGTAAGGGTGGTTTTTAGGGGTCTTGTCGAAAATTCTCACCCACCCTATAATTCGTGCGATGAAAAAAGGAGATTTTTGACGTTTTTATATTTCAAAATATCGACAATCAAACTTGTCATTTTTAACATTCTAGGTGTGCGGAGTAAGGGTGGTTTTTAGGGGTCTTGCCGAAAATTCTCACCTACCCTATAATTCGCGTGATGAAAAAAAATTAATAAAATTAATTAATAAAAAATAAAATTATCGACAATAAAAATTGTATTTGGCATGTCTGAATAATGACTGATGTGTAAGGGTAGTTAAACCCCCAAAAAAAAAATCTAAAACATTTCCTGACAGAATATCATTTTTTGCCCTCCTAGATGAATGTTCGTAACTTCAAGTCTATTTTTAAGCCAAGAAATATGCTTAGTTTCTAGTTTTAGGGCATAAAATCGGCTTAAATCTAGCTTAAACAAAAAACGCTTGATTTAAGTTATAATAAATTAAGCTGTAAAAACGTATGACTTTTTTTTCTCTGTTCTGTGTTCTCTGATTTTACACCCTGAAACCTTAAGATGAGCAACGGAGGAAAATCGCACAATTAATTAATGTCAGGATCATGAACGGGGAGAGCTATACGTGCGCGTGTATATGCACAATGAATTCGAGCACATCCATACACGTATACGTAGACGTATAATTGTCAAGAAGGGCTTTCACTTGGTTTCCAGGTTTTTCTTGGGAAATTGCAACGGTCTCGCATATTCTGTTCCTATAGAGATTGCAATAATAACAATAGAGATTGTATGACAACAAAAGCCATGTAAACAATCTCCACGGCATCCCATTGTAGACGTTTACAACAAACAGAAAATAATTAACGTCCTTCCGACAACAGAGCAAAATCTAGTTATTTGTTTCGTCTCTCGCTCGTTTTGTAAATTCTATATATCGCTAAAGATCTGGGAGCCCCTTTTTTGTACCTAAGGATTACGCAGTGCTTTTGTCTAATGCTGAAGTGTAATATACTTAAATCCAGGTAATAATATACGTAAAAGGGTGCCAAAGCATTGCACAATGGAAAAACAATTGACATCTGCGTAGAAAAATGCGAATGTACCCGTTTGGATAAAAAAAGTATTTGAATTTAGATTTTAGTATTGACTTTAAGGTGAACAAGAACAGTTTTGAAGAATATATCGACGCCTCCATTCAATATAAGTCTATGTGCTGACAGCGCCCTGTATGAGACTATTCTCCATGCTTATACACAGCGCATAGTCTCATACACGGCGCTGTCAGCACATAGACTCATATTGAATGGAGGCGTCGATATAATGATGACATAAATCTAATTTTTTAATATGACAATTGACGAAAACTGTCACAGTCTAGCATGTGCAAAGTCCACGGCCAAAACAACCGAGCGTAAACTCATCAGTTTGATATTCTGAGACTAATGAGTGTTGTAGAATCTCGTATTCTTTCGTGCGAGAATTCAACAGTAAAATTGAATTGAATTTGCATTTGTATGCAAATTTCACATCGTTATCCAACATGTAAAACAGAAAAAAGGTCAGTAAATGCAAAAAGCTTGTTTCTAGTTATAGGAAAGGTAAACTGTTGTTTCTTGCTTTTTTATTATCAAATTAATGAACTTCTCTTATTTTTAAACTGATTACACTTTCTACTGAGATAAATAAGTGATTTCCATTCACCAATAACATTTATAGAAATCTAGAACATTCGAGGATTCGGTCCATGCAACATTTCTATAAGTTTGAAGAATTCCTAGAAGCTTCTAACTTTTATAAAAACCTTTTAATGCTCTTTAAATTGATTCTCTGAAGGATAAAAATATATTCTAAAAAAGGCTAAGCATCTGAAAGCCATGTTCTTTTGTTTGAATTTTCTTCATTCCGTTTAACTGAAATGTTGGATTCGTTTAAATGTTTTTTCAACGTCCTTCTGTAAAAGTGTGAATATTCCCTATGGCCTATTGCCCTATTCGATTCCGTTCCACTCTACAGTGACAAGAGCTTTTTAAAACTGTTGAAAAAAAAAATCACTGAAGAATTTACTCATTATAGTTAGACGCCTACGTTTCCATTTGAATCCTAGGCTCGAAAAAAATCACAAATGCTAAAGGTTTGCGATAAAATCAGAACCATAACTCGCAGATCGGACTATATTTTACGGAAGGTGAAAGGCGCGTATCGCTGGTTACATGCGTCTAAGATAAAAGTACGAAATTAATGTTTTCTCGTGTAGTGTGAACCTCGCAGTCGTCTTGAGCCAGCATTAATTTATACTATGCGGAGAGATCGTTTTGCCTTTGCGATTAAACTGGCTGACTTGAGCTGCTATTAAAAGCGGATCTACGAATTTTCCTAAGAATCTATTACAATATTACATAAACGTAAACGTAAGAGTTCCTAAGTCAGTGAACCAATCTTGGGCTTTGGTTACAGACCGTGCAATGCATTGTCGCAACAATGTTGTGGCCGTCGAGTGTTCAGGAAAAAATGCATAGTTTCGGCAGTATTATTGAGAACGAAACTTTTTATGGTTGATCTAACGGTTTGATTATTGTGATAATCGTAAGTCATAGACTCCTCAGTGACTCATTGATTTCTTCATTTTCTAAAAAACCCTGGAGAACCAAATATCCTATTTTTATTATTTTATTTCGTATTTATTATTAGGTATTTTTAAACTTTTTTATGTGCCCAATTGGTGAAGTAGTATACATAAATAATTACATGATATAGAATTTATATTCATAATATAACAAATTGAGCGTAGCAAAAAATTGTCCAATACATGGATTTTATGCAATTTTTTTCGTCGGATCGAATGGCGCTATTTGTTTTTCCATATCTATTTCTGCTCCAGTGGCCATCCTGAAATTGAAAACTCAGAATTGTCACACCTGTTCCAAGTTCTCCAAAGCATTTTTTAAAGTTTCACTTTTTTCCAGGTGTCGCAGATAACAACCCCGCGAAAATTGCACTTGTTTAAAATGACTAGTGGAAGATTTCGTATCACGATTTGATACCACAAAGTGTGACAATACCAAAGAAAGTCCCGGCAATTGTTTGCTGTTCTCATGCCAAAAAAATAAGGATCGTGCTAAGAAAATAAAAAGAAACCGACGAGCAACCTCGATGTCAATTAAAGCGTAAAGACCCCGTTGGAAATTCCGTTGCGAAAAGTCAAACGAGCATAAAATCTTGTTTCATCGATTGCCATTTTGCCTGTCGAACTACCACAATTGCGCGATTCTTCTATTGTCCTTTTCCCAGAGTTTCTCGACACAATTAATTGTCGTTCGTTCTTCGCTTGACGAAGATTAGGAACTTCCGCGTATCTTACATTTTCTTCTACTATTTTATTGTCTTCTGAACATCTTTAGAAGTTCCCAAAGGTCAATTTGAATTAAAATTCCTATACAACTTTCCCTCTTTCAATACCATCTGAAAATAACTCTTTCGAGTATTTTTTCTCCAGTATTTGTTTGTTGAATAGAATATCTTTGTGCCTAATTGAATGGAAAACAAAAATGCACGACAAAAAGATAAAAAGTTCTGAAAGGCAGAAGAAGCAATGACCTTGTCTGAGTGTATTGTATACTCCCCTTTCGCACGAAGCTTTCAGGATTTCTGGAGAAATAGTGAGAAAAGGCAAAGAAAAAGAGGGGAAAAAATAAAAAACAATGGAAACAACAAGAAAGAAGTCGCCTGTACAGGACGACACGATCGTCCTGACAAGGTCGAGTTCGCAATCTAAGAAGCTTAACCGGATTCTCATTCTCTTTCCCACTTGTGATTTTGCCTCAGCCAAACTTCTCGTGAAAATGAAAATGTTAAAAAATAAAGCAAAAAAGTCGTATTCACGAGACACAAGCTGTGCCAACTGGTAAAATTCTTTGACGCAAAAAACACGTTCTTCACTGTTACATATTTAGCCAAGACGTCAGAGAAAGACGGCTTCACACTGTCTATGAATTCTCAGAATTCTGAGATTATATCGTCTACAGACTTGTTTTTTCATTTTTTTTTCTAAATAAATCATAGGCTGAGCTTTTAGGAAAGAGTGAAAAAATTTATCACATTCGCCTGAAATGTGTAAGTGTCGCGATGAGGAGGAAACGATTTATCAGCAGGATCTAATGGATTTTAAAATGTTTGGTATGAAATCAAGTCCGAACTGAAGGCTTCATCCCTTTAAAGTTATTTCTTCGATCTGTCCGCCAGGCTATTTGTACCAAAATATCGCTGAACTTATTCACACTGTCTTAATGCAGCCTCCATTTTTTGCATAAACGTCAAAGTCTTAATTTTTTTTGTTTAGACAACATTTTTTTCCAAAAAATTATTAATCGCGCTATAAGACATAAGAGGATGTACGCAACTTTTCTGAAATAAAAAGATGCGTAATTTACTTGCATTTTTAAACTCTGAATTCAACGACCACCTTACTTTTGCATTAACTCAAACGGTTCTCGAGATAATCTCAAAAAAACTAAGAAAACACGTAAAAAAGAGGTCTTATTGTACTCGAATTCTGTTCAATTCATTATAATTTTTTGTAATCTTTAGAATCTACTTGAATTCCCCCGAATTCACTTGAATCCTCTGGAAATTTAATTAGTTTCAAAGAAATTCAAACGAATTGAACAGAAGTCAAATAATTAACTTTTTAAAGAATTTTTCTCTGTTAAAACACAAAGAAAATGACCCCTATTTGAATAATAAAGAGTTGATATGTAGCTCAATATAAGGTTTTTTAAACTCTTTTTCTTACGTTTTTCTTAGTTTTTTGCGTTGATCTCGAGAACCCTTTAGCCCTTAAGCTATATCACAAAATTCGACATTCCAGGAAAATAGGGTAAATTTTCCACGAGAAAGGGGAAAATAGGGGAAAGATTAAAAACTAATTTTTACAAGTAGAAAAAAGGAAACAATCTTTTTATAAGAAATTTTATATTTGTAAGTATACCATTAAATATAAATAAATATATAAATAAATATATAAATAAATAATATATAAATAAATTAAATATATATTTGTAAATAACGTTAAATTATTTTTTAATGATTTCTGCCATTAAAAAGTTTATTTTGTAAAATTAGATATACTTAGTTTGATGGAAATCCCTTCACGGAGATATAAAAAGTCCGACTGAAAGATTAAACATTAATGTTTATATGTAAAAAAGAAGACACAATCTTTCATAAGAAATTTTATATTTTTAAATGATTTTAAATAATGTGTTAATGACTTGCGCCTATTAAAAAAGTCCGACAAGAAAAATATGTTAAATAAACAACTTTTATATGCTGAAAATCATTCTTATTATCAAGAATTTTTTCTCTTTTGCACAGAAAAAATAAGTTTCATGAACTTTACGGAACTAATTCAAGAGTAGCTTTTTCAAATCATTACTCAGAAAGTGAGCTAAGAATAACAAAATTATGAACCGAAAGTAAAATTTTTACAATTAGCAGTCTCTACATTTGTTTTCAGAAAGATAATAACACTTCAAATCTGTTATAAAATGAAAAAATAACTGAGTGTTCAAAACGATTTACTAACTTCTATTTCAAAAACACAACTACCCCTATAACTATCGACCTTCACATATAGGAAACAGAACATACACGCTTGCGCATGAAGTATTTTCCGAATCGTTCCGAATTTTACGGAACTCCGTTCTCCAGCTCACGTAACGCAGTGCTTTACAAAAATACATACTCAGTATCTCCAAATTAATTTCTACGAATCTATCGAAGACTTTTTATCGATTTAGTCCACAAAAATGATCAAACTTTTTTATTTCAAGCTCAATTTCAAAACCACGGAACTTTGTTATAATTACACGTGAATAATTTTACAGTTTATCTGGAATGTTTTAGAAATTATATAAAACTCTGTTCAGTTATCGCTTATGTCCGCTGCTCTTGAATTAGTTCCATAAACTTTATAAAAAAAAATTTTCCGTGTAAAAAGACCATTATTAATAATAAAGTCGTGATTCTTGTAAGTATAATTAAATATTTCAAGTTTAATCGCCTAAAATATTTTAGATTTGAAAAGTATGTAATTTGTATGGATAATAATAATTTATTTTTCTTTGTAGCGGTTAGGTCTTTGGGATTTTACTTTACTGCATAATATTGTGTATAATTTGAACCGCCTAGCTAGCACAATCTTTTGGTTTACGCTAGTAATAAGCTGTGGTTCTTACAGAAAAAAAAATTTCAAAAATTTTGCCCGTAGTATTCGATTTTTCAGAAAACCGTTTACTACATAAATGAGCAAAATTCTAGAACAACTTTCATTTTTTTGAAATATTAACTTTACGGTTCTAACTTTCGGGACATTTTGTCGATCGAAATTTAGGAGATATTTGTGTTTTTGGGAACAAAGGTATAAAGTATCGATTTTGGTGTTTTTATGGGAAATCATATATACTTCAATCTATGTTCTATATGGCAACTTTATCCTTAACTTATCCTTTAGATGCATTTTTCTCGAAAAGCGGCTTATCGACATTCAAACTTCAAAAGTGCCCCAATGACTCATTTTTTACCCTTGAGGATTCATTCTGGGCTTAAAATGTCGGGAACTTACCCTGTATGCAACTCTATGCCGAGAAAGTGGTACCTTTTCTTATAGAATGACACATGTGGATAAATAAATTAAAAGAGGATGGAGCTGGCTCGTCATGGAAAGAAACTGTAGGAAAGATAAGTAAAGTGGCACCTTGGGGGACCCGGAAGATGCAGTGGCTATATTCATGATCCATCAAACACGATCAATGATCGGCATTATAACGCGCTCGAACATGCACATAACATGAGCACACCAATACCAGCTAATCTTACACGCAAAGTTAATGCAGAGTATGTCGTGCACCTTTGCAAGTTCGCATCGAGGATCGTTGAACTGCTGAAGCGGATCAAATATTATGGTACATTAAACCTCAAGGTAATCTGTATACTCTCACTGTACAATTCTGCTTTGATTATGCAACGCAAATACCAACACGAAATTAGGAACGAGACTCACAGAAAACCGCCAAGGACACAAACTTATTTTGGAACAAAAAACTGTAATGACTGTCATTATATGCCACATTCCAATTATTGAGTGAGAAATAATAGAAATCTTTTTCGGTAACGCAATTCTTTATTGTGGAGCTTCAACCTAAAAACCGCTTTTAGGCAAATAGTTATGCAATTTAAAGAGTTATTTCAAATAATTAGGAATTTAAATTATAACTGACGAGATTAATTATGGTGATTTCAGCTCATTTGTGAAATTTTGATTAAACTTGTAGATTCAATTGTTATGTGTAACGGCAATGGTTGAACAAATGGTGAATGTACGTTGTACAATCTTGATTTATACTCGATTTTATAAAAAAGATCCTGAGCAATGACATAGTGCTGCGAGTGCGTTGAACTTCGACCGAGTAAACACGTGATTATACGTTCACCAATGCGGAGGTAAAATCATACCAAACATCCATTCATGATTATGGCACGATTTAAAATCTTGAAGTTTTTTAAAAAATCTTTCATAAAAAGGCCTTTAGAGGAATAAAAACGAAAAACTATGTTTTCTTATGCTTTCTAGAGTTGTGGACTTCGAATCTGGTACATATATCGTTGAAAACGAACCAACGATTTCGGCAAAATCTTCAAAACAGGGATTTGCAAAATAATTAATTTTGTCTACTAATTGATTTCGCAGTTGAAGTTAAAATTATAAAAATAAAAAAGGCCTAATTGAAACAGAAATAAGTAGAATTCATATCAGAAGTTGTTTTTAAAGTTGTATGCTTTTCCAAAACTTCTATTCGAAATTATAAAATTTATCCGCATTTCTTACTAACCAAAAAATTCCACATGATGTTTCAATTTTTTATGAAATTTGAAACTCACGAAGTTACATATACCTAATTCAAAGATATAAAAATCCATGAGACGGCTTTTTCAAGAACAAAAATTACTTTTTTCAAATACATTTCAGTTTCGTTGATTTTTGATTTTTAAGTAATTTCTCTTTAAACTATAAATTTCTTCCGTGTAATCTCAAAATTTTTCCATTCACAATGGCGGATTAAAATTTTTAAAAAGTGATACGAATTTTTGATTAGGAGTGGTAATAATAATTTTGAATCTAATTGCGAAATATTTAATTAATCTTGGTTTGAGGTTATAATCGAATTCAGTGACCTCATAAAACTTCAGGAATCAGCTGAAATCGCACCAATTTTGAAACTCGATGAACCAAATTAGACACCCCATTTACTATTTTGGAATTTCGAGTTTAGATGCGAATTGAGCGAATTGAGTACCGGACTCAAAACAACTCTTCAAAATATTAAGGAGCCCTATAAGCTGGAATTTAAGGTAAAATGTTCTAATCCCTGGTAGAAAGGATATAAGATTTAAATCTGTAGAAATTGAGAGAAAACACATTAGAATATGGTAACAAAATTGAGAGCAAACACATTAGGCCACCTTCAGATTTGTCAATGATCCAAAAAATGAAAGTCGAAAGTTGGGATCACTCGACGGTTAAAAAAATTAAAGCGTCCAATGATTGAATATAAAATCAATTCAAATAAGTTTTAATGTCTCACAGATAAAGAAAATCAAATCTAAATTATTTTGAAAAAGGAAAGTTATATATAGTCCAAGCGGATACACTGAAGGTATTGAAAGGTTTGCAAAAGTTTTGTTTACATAGTGGGTTCTTTTTTAATGCTACATTTTTCAGACTAATTAGATATTCAACTTTTATTGAATGATTCTAGTGAAGGATTTTACACTCTATCGTAATAAAAAGCCACAATTTGTTTCAAACCAAAAATGTTGATAAAATTGTTGGCACCCATTCTTAAAAGTTTTTGAACGTCGAATAACGTTCACTCCGAATGTTACGCTTTTGTAGCAATTAGAGGAAAATTTAAGTTTACACCGCTAGGACTAACCATTAGGAGAAACATATAGCACTTCAAAGTGACCACTTCTACAGTTACGAAAAAAAGGAATGAGAACTCTAAGAATTCATTGGACATGAAAAAAACTCATGTAACTATCAACCTAGTAAACCCAATTTGACTTGTTTTTATCTGGATCTACCTTGAAACCACGAATCATATATAATTTCTAAGAAGAAATAAGCATAAAATATAGAGAATAAAATTAGATACGTTATGAAATATGAAATCGAAGAAAGCATACGAGAATAGTAAAGAGATTGAAGTACTGAATATGGAATTCAATTACATGTTAAATTATTCGGAAACAAGAGCCGTCATCAGTACCTAGTACTTCTGATGTTTTATGTAGGTTTCTAATGTCCAACCATGACTCTGAAAATCCAGTGGTCCCGTTATCAAGCCTTGTATGGAGTAAATGAGGATTACAAGGTAACGAACGATTCTTTGAATCTATAGGTATAAGCAGAATAGGAGATAGGTCTGCGGTCTGCACACTGCAGCATCTCGAAGAATGTCGACCAGACATTGCGAGTGCGACGTGACGCGACGTGGTAACTTGGTCCACCTAGCTGGGTCTTCTCAGGAAGGCTGTCGTTTACAATTTTTAACAACAAGGTTCTTAGTGTCTCCTGTCTTGCCGGCTCCTTTATTGGAGAAATTAAATTCCTCAACACTGTTCTAGCGACATGTGGTCGCTCAACTAGAGCTGCGATAACAAGGTCAACAGAAGGGTTCCTGACCAAGGAAACATTGAAGTTACTATACCTGACTTGGCTTCTATAGTCTCTTTTAAATTGGACGCCACCAAATCTGGACCAAAGGACACAAGTGGGGCTTGAGAACATGTACAATTGCAGGGTGTCATTCCATAACAGCTTAAACGCCATCTTTCACGAAACCGTTTTTATTAGATCAAAAATTCTCTTATGGAATTACACCCTTCAATTACTTCGATAAAAAGAACAACAAAAGGGGAATGACCAAGGAAACATAAGAGTTTTTGTACCAAATTTGGCCTCCAGCCTCTTAGCCTCGATTCTTTTTAAATGGACCCAACCAAATATGGACCAAAGAACACAAGTGAGGCTTATTGAGAACAAGTACAATTGAAGGGTGTCATTCCATAACAGCTTAAACGCCATCTTTTACGAAACCGTTTTTATTAGTTCAAAAATTCTCTTATGGAATGAGACCCTTAAATTGCAAAAACAAACAACTTTTGCTTGAGAAAATGGACCTGGTAAATTTCCTGGCTCCAAGCAATTTTGTAACGTAAACGTCAATAATGGTTCATTCCTTTCTAAAAGCATTTTCACTCCCATAAAGACGCACTCGCCATTAGCCTAGAAACCGCGAAAAAATTAACACCTATCATACGAATCATGAGACAGACAGAAAACTGGCACCGGAACAATAAAGTAAATGTTCGCGGTTCGTTCAGGCATAAACTAAAAGGTTCACTGCACGGTTTTCGTCATGCCAACGAGTTGGCATAACTTCTTGTCAACGGCACGAAAATAGCGAATAAGTGTTTGCATCCATCCTAAGGAGTTATGAAGCTTTATGAGTTCACGTGAATCTATATTTAATTATGTTACACCTTTCTTCAACCTAAATTCATCCACTTTAGACAGTTATTTTTTATAGAATTTAAAGCACCTAGGCCCTAGAAGAAAAAGTGTATTTAAAAGAGAAATATAAACCAGGTTCAACTCTTTGCACGCGGAAAAATAACAAATTAGCTCGATTTTTATGTAATTTGGCATACAATTTTTTGTTGAGTTCACTGAATTCGAATATTTCAAAATGTCAGCAAAATGTTCAAAAACTGAAAAAAAACTGTATCATGAAAATGATGCGATTGCAATAAAACACATTTTCTAATCCTTTTCTAATTTAACATTACAATTAAAAATGGCGGTTCGATTATGTACTCGGATGTCGAAATGTTCAAAAAATGAAAAAGTTGCTTTATTATACAACCATGAAAAATAATGCAATTAGGATGTAACGCTTTGAAACGATTTTAAAATTTGAAATGGCGGGTACGTCCAATACGGCGAATGTCAAAATATTTAATATAGGAAATAGTTGCTATATACGCCTCCATTCCATACTGCACTACATCGCGTGTTTGGTCGGTGTATAATTGCAGGTCCTGTATATTAGCATAGGGCCTGAAGTTATGCAGGGACAAATGCGACGTGGAGCATTGAAAAATTCATGAAAATCATGAAAAATTGTGCGAATAAGATGAAATTAATTTTATAACGATTTTTAAGGCCCTTAAGCCCGAATCGAACCAAAAATTAAAAAATGCAACACGGCTGCTCCAATATGGCAGAATACATTTCAAAATTGATGCGAATTGTAAAACACATGATCTGAAGCTTTATTGAATGAAGTTGCTGCACTCGAATGTAACGTCAAATTAAAAATGTCGGGTCCAGTATGACAGATTTAAAGGTGATGTTCAGTAAACGAAAGTAACTATATTATCATGGAAAATGACGTAATTAGGATAAAACGCACTTTCTGTGGATTTTTCAAGTTTCCTGAATTCGAGTCTATTCTCAAAATTCGAAAATTCAAAATGGTAGATTCAATATGTCGGGAAAAATTACAAAAAAATACGCTATTTGCATGAACGTTAGTCAATTTCTCAAAGTTTTCTATATCACAGAACTGGAATTTAACGACATAAGTCTACAATTCAAAATGGCGCATGCAATATGGCGGACCGAATTGCAAAAAAACGTGTGATTTGCGTGAAACACAGTTTCTGAAGGTTTTTAAGGCCGCTGAATTCGTCGAATCTTACCTCAAATTGAAAAATTATCATCTTTAAGGCAAATGGAACAAATCGCACCTTATTTTGTAATTTGGTCCAGCATGTTGAATTTGAATTCAGCGACCCCAAAAATCTTACCAAACCACATACAACCATAAACAAATCTAACGTTCCTTACTCAATTTTCTAACCAAACAAAAAAAATAAAATTGCAACAAAACAATATTGCATAACAAAGTGTAAAAACAGAATCATGTAAAAAAAGCAAAAATACTCGAAAAATGCGAAACCCGCTTTTTAAAAATAAGAATACCAAAACCTAAAGATTGCTGATAACGTTATTTGACATTAAAGTAACCAGGTGTCCGTACGAAAGTGAATCATGAAAACGGCCTTCTGTGGTAAGCTTTCACTGGCTGACCACTGCTTGTAAAAAGCGAGTGACAAGCGTTATAAAGAGGGAATAAACAACTCCGCGGGTCAGGGGTTAAGTGAAGGCTTTAGATCTTTAGAACCGGCGCTTTAAAATAAAACGAAAAAAAGACAAAAAACGAAAACTATGCGGAGCAACGCGTGTTAGTATTTCTCGTACTCAGCAAGCCACCAGTACCTCGCCTTAGCTTATCCAATTATATCGTAAATCATTTCGCAGGGCGTGTTCCTGCATGTGGCAACGAGAGGAAGAATCAACAGCGAGAGTGTTATGGGAACTTGCTTTGGTAACGCGTTGGTCCCTGCGCGATTAGCTTACGCCTTGTGCCAACATGCACCTGCATTTGTAGAATTTACAAGTCGCTATCTAATGCCCGGCTTTTTTAATCTTTAAGGTTAGACAGTGAAAAAGAGAGGAACATAGACAGGTCAGGGGCGTGTTAGTATAAACCTCCTCTTTGTTCGACTAGCTCATTCATTCATAAACTCAACTTCCCTGCAAGGGGCGCGATAAATTTATTGGAAAAGGTATAGGCGTGAAAAATGTGGTATCTCAGAGCCAGAGACGACGTACACTGATTCTCAAACGTATTTCCTGAGAGGGTAAATTAATTTCGAAAGATAAAGTAGTCAAGTAACTGTATTTCTCTTGATGCGAATTATGAACTATCTTGATATATCTAATTGTTCGTTTTATGCATGCTATTATTGATAAGATTTCATCCATTTGCAATTAGATGACTTGACGGTTCGTGTTTGTGCTAAATTTAGAAGCTTCTGTTTCTACACACACACACACACACACACACACACACACACACACACACACACA
>CAKNYM010051815.1:163391-176339 GCA_932195095.1 Andricus curvator | reverse complement strand
ACACACACACACACACACACACACACACACACACACACACACACACATATATATATATAGAAGCTGCCGGTCAATGACGGTTACAGGAATCTGTGAATTTCATGAAGTATCCTCGCTGCTAGTCATAATCTACTATATAGAAGGTTTATTACTTCATTTAAGTTTGTAAATGATGACGATCAGCTCGTTACAGTTTTAATTAACAAACATATCGCAATTCTAAAAACTTTAAATCTCTAAAAACAAAGTGAAAAATTTGGTAAGAGCACAAAAATGAATTTCCGTTTGAAATATAAATGAAGGTTCTAGCACAGGAAATAGAAGTCCTACTTTATATATGTATATGGGGGTAGAAAAATGTACGCGTGTCTTAATAAGTCAACTGTTCCACTTCCTTTGGTTATTACACTATTACAGAAGGACGCTTACTTTTTTACTGCAAGTTCATCGCTACCGACAAACAGGCCATGTCTGGGGAGTTTTTTTATACGGTAATGAAGCAACACGAGCGTTCAGTCGTTCACATATCAGACGAGGGAGAAAAGTGATCAAAGGTACTAAACTACTAAACCCTGTGAGTTTCTAACGAGCCATATCTAAACGCTCAAGTACATCGCGTGTAAATCATATACGGGTTTGATAAAAAAATACGGGTATCATGAAAGCCGTTTACGAATGTTAAACACTCTTTTTCATTCATATCCTCTAGGGGCACGCAAAAAGCTTGAAACTTTGAGTCGAGCTGACTCGAACATTTGAGACTTCGAGCAGTTTCGAGCTACCCGTAAGTTGAAAAACTTTCATGTTTCTTATATTAACAAAATTTTAATGAGATTCGATACTAAGGGCTTTTTCAGGTTGCTGATAAACAGATTGCAAATAAAATTTTGGATCCAAGATCAACTGTTTCCAAAATTCCATAAAGAACCGGATTTTTATGAAAGACGGTACCAGAGGGGGTTTTTGAATTGCTGAACTCAAATTTGGGGTAAAAATTTAAAAAGTCGAAATTTTTTATTTCGAAAACTATTAAGCTTTTCAGAAAGCTCGTGCTCGAGTTCCACTACTTCAATCTTTGCATTTTTTGAACACTCCTCTTTTGCTCCTAATTCTGCTATATTATGTCCCATTTTACCAGAGCCATTATTATTATAAATATTTTTTTTATTTAGAATATTTGTATAGAAGAAAATTATGATAAATAGGTTTTATGTCTTTTATATTTATAGTAAGGGTAACGAGAGGGGAATCAAGGCAGTCTAAAGCCGATTAGTAAATGCATTGATCCAATAAGAAAGTGTATCAATCGAAATAATGCAATTATGACTGAGGAACATTTATCACTAAGCGGATTGAGAAATATTCTATGGGATTTGAAATTTTTAAATTAGCTTACTTAGAACTTTTGAATTTAAAAAATGAAACTTTTAAATAATTGATTTATATATATTGTATATAGCCTTTTTGAATGTGTATCTAATTTTTACAATTGATTTAAGAGTTTTAAGTCTTTTGATAGTTATTTTTAAAGAATTTTAAAACGCAAAATTCATTTTCCAGAATTATATTATTTGCATATAAATATTAATTGATTATAATTCATAAATTCAAATGCGTTACCCTTTGCGGAAGCACTGCATTTGGATGCTTTACAAGTCAACAGCAAATAAAATGAATTATTTTTCCAATTAGAATGATAGAACTTGTTATATTATGCATAAACTCTGAAAAGTCCTCAATATGCAGTAGTTTCTAAATTTAAAAAAGCGTACCTATAAGCTTTTCTTCAACCAAGATAAGAATGAAAATTAAAGTTCAAAGAATCCAAATAAGGATATTTGAAAAATTGAAAGCAGGAAAATGTAGATTTTCCAAAAATTTTTTTGAATCCTAAAGTTTAATTCTTTAGTTTAGAATTTTTTCAAGCTTTAAACATTTCAAAGTAAAAGCATCAAAAATTAAAGATTTTAAAATTTAATTTTAAAGCTCAAAAGGATCCAAATCTGAAAAATTGTACACATTTTCGAAAAATTCGAGATTATTATACCTTAAAATTTATAGAAGTATCAAATCTGTATGCTCTGGAATTAAAAAAAATTTGGAGATTCATTTTCCAAAACATAGGTTTGAATATATATTATGTAAACACAATTATATTTCTCATTCACAAATCCAAATTTAATGGTTCTGAAATTGTAAGTGTACACAATATAATTCTTGGAATAATAAAGCTCTAAATTTTCATGTTTGAATCTTGGAATGCAAAAAATGTGATCACCTTTATAAAGAATACATTTGAAAGCCATACAAATTTTCCTTTTCATTCAAAATAGAGAGAGAACTGAAATATAAATAGTTTGTTAGCATAACTGCAAATTTAAAGGCATTAAAATAATGAGTTTTCACAAAATTTTAAAATTCAAAAAGTTCAATGCTTTAAATTTAGAACTTTAACTCCACGGAGCGAAAACGTTTTGCGTAACTTTTTGACCATATTATGTGGATTTGACGGGATGACCGACAAATAAGGTATGGCGTACCTTAAGTTGGTAGGTTATTTATTAAGCGAGGATGAGGTATGTTAATGCAAAAAAAGAGGAACAGTGACTTTATGATAATTCCGAATGGCGAGAGCGATCTCGAGACGCTGAAGACTGCCTAATGCCCTAATATAAATGATTGAAGTTTACAGAATTGAGGGGATTTTTAACATACTGTCCCACAATATTCAACTTTCAAATTATTAACATCACTTATTTATGAGTTTATTCATTACATATAATATTTTATCATTATGAATTATATATTATATGTATAACTCTGGAGTTGAATCCAAAAATCTTGTCTGTTTGGGCGTATCTCATTCCGTTTACAAGATACATGATATTTATTTCAATCTCAAACGTTTTAAGAAAAATGCTATCATATTTATTTCAATTCTAAACATTTTAAGAAAAATTCGAGATATGTGAAATCGTCGAAACCTGTACCTTCTGAATTTCTAACTTTCTCAGCGGTAATTTCGAAATTGAAAAAAATTTCATTTCAAATTTGTAATCCTTGTCTATAAAAGTAAAAATTCAACAGTCTCGAACCGTCGCGCCGGTCCATCGAGTAAACTGTTAAAAATTTCCGCATAAAACTTCCACTAAATGTATTCGACGTTTATTTCCGAAATTTAGGGTAACGCTACAATACATAATGTTGTAGTTTTCAAATGCAACGGATCATGCAGCGATATAAACGCTACAATACATGTATTGGAATTCTCGACGGTGACTTCACGATTTACGACGCTTACAATACATGTATTGCAATTTCGGCATTCCAATACCGTGTTTGCAATTTTGCCTTACGCTTGCATTGTTGTGTTGGAGAATTGTTGGAGAATGGAGAAAATGTTGGAGAATTCCAAACATTTTTAACAGTGTATGGTAAAAATATTCCGACTTCTTGGCAGTCTTCCTCCTACTTTTATAGAAATTAATATACCTATAGACGATAATAATCGCACGCCTAATTTTCCCGGATGCAAAATTAGGTTAGAATACTCATTGGTAACGATTATACTACATTTATGGATAATTCCGCCATAAAATTTGCGTAATAATTTCCTTATTTCTCACTCGTCCCATTAAATCCATATAATATGGAAAAAGTTACCCTAAAGGTTCTTTCCGTGTGTGAATTTCCGTGTGTGAATAAATCGAGTTCTAGGCTCTGTAATAATTAAAAGCACGCAAATTCCAAAATTAAACGCATCAAAAATCGCAAATTGTCACTTTTAAACACAGAAAATTTCTTATCGATTTTTTCCATTAAAAATTCAAACGATTCAAATCTATATCATTTATTAAAAATAAGCCAAAGTGAAATTTTATTCGGTGCTGTATTAGAATGATGTATTAAATGAAAAAAAGTTAAATTAAATAACTTAAATTATTACTTAATTTTAAGTTACTAAACATGAGACACTATAAAATAGAAATATTTCGTCACTTGATAAGAGTCGATTAAGAAGTAACTTAACGTGAGATCATTGCTGAATGAACTGAATTTGATTAGTTGAATCTGCGATAGCGGTCTTTCGAAACGAGACTATCAAAGCCTCCATGTAGATAATATTGCATCTTGAATTATATCCCCTTCCCTTTTAAATACCAACGGGAGGTCTGAGAGCCCATGGAAGTATGGAACCAACCCAGTGTTCTATGGTCTATGTCTATGCGGATGCATTTCACGATAAGTGCTCAGGTGGCTTGCTTCGGACGAGTTTGTATCGTAATGTTCGCGGTTGCCTCGCAGCATCCGCAGAACCGTTCAAACCGAAGGATCGATAACGCTTCTGCAACATGCACTTCGTATTATAAAAGATCATCGAACTCAAGGCTCACTCACAGCCTCGAGATCGGCGCTGCTCGGCGACTCTATGCGAAAAAGAAATCCAATTTTCCTTGAACGTTGATTAAAAAAAAACCTTGATTGCAAAACTTGATCCAACATTCCCACCAAATCCAGAAAATAATTGCAAAGAATTACAACATTCGAGTTCGATACTTTAGCAAATTCAAAATTGGATCATTCTCATATTTGGAAAATGATATCACTGAAGTTCGCAACATTTGTAAACGAAAATATAAAAAAATTTAAATTACTCTAATCAATTTTTCAATGTTCAATTATCGCAAAAATAATCTAGCAAATGATTTTAGATGGTAATAACTCATTATAACGTCATATTTATTATTTTAAAGAAATAAACTATATTTGATATTCGCAAAAATTAGAACTTTCCTATAAACATTCGGTTCTCGGATTTTCTTTAATTAGTGTACCCGAAAATTCTGAACAAATTATAACTTTCCTCTAAAGGTTCGGTTCTTGCATTTTATTTCACTAGTTACTTGCACCCGATGTCGAACAATACCAGAAAAAGTTTCATCCCAAAATATCCTTATTGTAAGGCTGTGATTTGTCCGTCCACGCAATCTAAAATGAACATGCAAAAAATCGGAAAAATTCTAACTTTCGTCTAAACGTCCGGTTCTCAAATTTTCTTTCGCTAATTACTTGCGTACTCGATGTCCAACAACACGAGACATAGTTTAATTCCTTGTACTTGATGACAGGCTACATAAAAAAATGCATCCCAATATCCTTATTATTGCAAGACTGCGTTTTATCCAAATACACCCTCTGAAATGTACGAAAAAGTTCGTGGGTGGGTAAAACGCAGTCTTCCGATAAGTATAAGTATACCATTATCAAGCCATTTCCCTTTCAGGGTAGGCGTGACACTACCGATAAATTAAAATAAATTGAAAAAATTGTAAAAAAAATTGTATTGAAATAAATCTTTTTCTGGTGTTGCCTAGCATCAAATACAAGTAATCAATGAAGAAAAATCCAAGAACAGAGCAGTTAATAAAAATAATGAATACGACGTTATAATGAGTAATTTTCCTCTAAAATCTTATATTAAATAATTTTAACGATAATAGAATAAACAATTTATTTCAGAAATTTGGTAACTTATATTTTCGTTTATAAATATTGCGAACTTGAGCGACATGGAAAATGTTAATACATAAATGTCAATAATAGAAATTTCCATCTTTCACTTAAACTAGACAACTAAACATGACATATTTTGCCAAATTTTCAATGATTTTAAAATTAAAATATTTATATTGCCACTTCGAAATCGCTCAAACTTCGCAGACCGAAACGAGAATTCATAGTGGAACCAAGAAATTCAAATTGATATGCGGTAAAAATTAACTTCTTTAAGATCTTTATTTTGTTCAGAATCAGAATGTCGGTTCAAATTAAAGTCACATCATTCTACTAGGTCTTCCAATTTCTAAGGTTTCGATGTCATTTGTCATTCGCATCTTATACATGACAGAATATTACTAAACCCTTTCCCAGAGAGTATTTTATTTCAAAAATAACGAATAGAAAATTTTCGAAAAAGCTTTATGGAAAAAAAAGCTTCTTGGAAAAAGATAGTTACATTTACTACAACTAAAAATTGATCAAAGCGGCCTTTAAAAAATAAAATCTAAGAGAAATATTCCCTGCCATTTCCAGGGTTTTTTTCTGGTAATTCAAAACTTTCAAAGCTGAACAATTTTGTATTTTGAATATTCTAAACCAGACAAAAAATCAAAGCAATAAAAGCAGAACTCAAACGTTCAATACCGTACAATTGCAAATTTGAAGCCTTTAAAATTTTGATAAATTAAAGTTTAAAGGGCTTTAAAATTTGGCCACGACTTTGATATTATATAAAAATGAAGCATTTAAAATGATGTAATTTTTATCCAAGATTCTCTTAATGCCTTAAAATTAAAATTATAAAATTTTAAGTCCGTCGCCTTTACAATGAAACAAAAACTAGAATTAAATATATTAACTATTAGACAATCTCCTGTGAATAAAATCTTTCAAAAATTTATTTTATTTCCAGCTGAAAGACAATCAAAGTATCAAACCTATTGCCAAACAATTTTGTTAAAGACATATATTGCTTTTGTGTGTTATTCGGATTAAATTTTCCCATTTACGTAAACTGATGTATTGTTCTTTCTACAAAAATCTTTTTTTTCGCATTGGAGGTTTAAATATCGACAATACATGTCATATTATGTAAGTTTGGCATATTTTTAATTTTTCTCGACAGGAGATATGAAGAGAAGAAAAAGGCACATTTGAACTAAGCTTGAATTTTCAAGACCCAGTTTTGAGCTTAAGGATGCCTAATTCTTTAAAGATCTGCATTATTTTTAATTTATTTAATATTATATTTTAATATATTTAATATTTTCGAAATAGTATTACGATAGAAATCCACGGTTGAAGATGTCAAAATTTGGTATTTTTTTTGCTCTATTTTAGACCTGAATATCTTTTTTAGATCATTCAATTATTTTGTATATTCCCTTAAATAAAGCGCATATTGTAATGTGGTGCATGTCCCATTTTCATCCAACTCGTCAGCATTTAAAGACGATTTTTGTGAAAAGAACAACATATCAGTTTAAATAAATGGTAAAATTTATTCCTAATAACATCAAGAAACAATATATCGTTAATTTAAAAAAATATATATATATAATTAAAAGTTTGTCATAAGGAAAACCGCGGGATTTCGCCAAGAGCGGGCGCTAATCTGAAAAACTGCACCGGCTCCCAGCGAAATCGCGGTAAAATTTCAGCCGTAACCACGTCTCAAGACCGTGAGATAGGTGGTTACAGTTTGCGACGGATTCAATACGATGATCCGGCAAAAGTCTCGTGCACCCTGAGAACACAGAGCGACCCAAGGACGACCGCCTCCTGCATCTTCCCCGCAAGCGTCTTAGCATTTTGTTGACACGCAGAGATGCTTTTCAGGCTATTAACCAGTGAAAGCTTGGCACCTCCAAGAGCGCCGATGATCAGGACGGTTAGCTTAAAGGAATATTTCGGGTATAACCGTCGCAACTCCCTTAGAAGGTTTATACCTTTATACCTCTCTTTCTTTTCATTCTCCTCGGCTATGATGTTTTTGTCAGCTGGTGCCGAAAATTCGATAACGAATATGGTTCGCTTCTCGAAGTCAAGGAGAACTATGTCAGGCCTTATGTGCGCTACAGAAACAATCGTCGAGAATATGAAGTTCCAGTATAGCGGCACCTCTCATTCTTGACAATTGACTCTACTTCCCTAGGACCGTTTAGAAGAGCGGTATTAGGGCTAATGCCGTAAGAGTGACAGAGATGGTAATAAAGCACTCTTAGTGCCACATTGTGCCTTTGGATGTAAGTCGTTCCCGCATGAGTTGGACAACTAGATAGTATGTGTCCTAGATGCTCAGGGTGTGCATGAGACGCTCTACAGCTATATATCATCGGGAAAGTCTTGGCTTAAAATGTGGCGACGGTATGCTAGAGTGGAAATGACACCGTCTTGACATGCCAAAATGAAACCCTCCGTGCCCGACTTCAATCCGGCTGATTTAAGGACAGCAAACTTTAGCTCATCCGACATCGACTGATCCTCCATATTTCTGTAGAAGATGCCATGCATCCTCTTGTCGAGGAGCTGTTCGCGGAAGTTTTTCTCCTGTGCTTTCTTAATCCGGTCCTTCAGGAGTGAGTACTCGAGATGGATAAGATTTGATGCATTTTGCTCACCACTGATATTGAAGTCAAGGCCGAGTGTTTCAGCAGACTCCTCAACTGCTTTGTACAGAAACGCTCCTTTGCCCACTTCTCCGTGCTTCCTGACCATTTTAAGAAGATGTTCTCGTCCATTTGCCACTATATGTGCTTTACCCAGAATAATCCTGTTGTAAAGACATTCAAGATTCAGTATTCTGCGACCACCTTGACGGCGTGAGATGTAGAGTCGCGAAACAGAAGACTTAAGGAGCATGCTTCTGTTCATGTGCATAACCTTTCGTGACCCGATATCAAGGGATCTGAGCTCGTCCTTCGTCCATGGAAACACTCCAAATGAATAGAGTACTACTGAGACGGCAAGCATGTTCGTTGCAGATACTTTGTTTCTCGCCGACAGTTCGGAAGACCAAATCTGCCGGATGAGACGTGTGTACCTGCTTTGGAGAGTATCCTTTATATATTTCACGTCCTGAATTCGGCTCTGTGGCACGCCACAGGGATGCCAATAAGTTTTCCTCGCTTCAAATAAACCTTGGCGCATTTTTCTAGCCTAAGTTCCATTTCAATCTCCTGAGTGTATTCTTCGACAATCCCTAGAGCTAGGTGTAGTTGCTCTTTATTTTTAGCATAGATCTTGACATCATCCATGTCCCGGAGCGGAATAGTTCTTCATGCCTCATAATACTTTTTTCATCTGCTCGGTAGTGATGGGTGGGCATTCTTCCGCAGGTGTTATGAGAGCATTGCACAGTTCCTTTAAGCTATTTATGTTCTTTGAGCCTTCTTTAAGTGAATGCTAGACTTCGTAGACTTCTCTACAAAATGCTTCGACCTCCTCTGGTTTCGGCGGATGGTCGACAGTACCTGGATACCTGGAGGATCTTGGAAGAGTCACGATGGATCAGAGAAAAACTGTTGGTATTCTCTGAACCATCTCTCCCTCCGCTCTCGACTTCTCCTAGCGTCAGATAGTACCCGTATTCTATCAACAATATGCTGCTTGATGGTCAGCAGCTCTGACTTGTTAAGTGTGTGATAACGGATCCGCAGTTCGCGCGCGAACTGTCAAACTTTGTCGGCGAAATTCTTGCCAGATGTTATGCAGTCAATCACACACTAAATGCGGGATGCGTACTATCTTGCCCAGCCTATATTTGTAGTGAGTTGATGCATTCGTCTTTTGGTCTTATGATCAGCCGTTGGTTTTGTTTTACGGTTTGCATCCGCCAAAGCTCACGCTGCATTATACACACCACAATTGATAGTCCAGATGTCGGATTCTTCGGAAAAATCTCCACGAAGCTCGTCATTTAGTTCAGGCAGATCTTTGGGCTTTAAAGATACCTGGATGTTTATGTTTCTTCGTGTCCTGAAGCATCGCTCTTCCTCTATTATTGGATGCCTGCCCGCGGTTGCTCTCAGTGTCCTCTCTCTTTCTCTGCTTCCGGCTTGTTCTGGCTGTGGTAGAGTAGGCGCTCTGCTCACATAGCCCCTTTTTTGGAGTTGTTCGGCATGGTTTCGCAGACGTTGGACGCGAAAAGTGCGAGAGCTCTGGGTGTTTCTCGTACCAAAGAGCCTGCAGTCGTACCATGTAACCTTCTCGTTTATTGGCCATGCTGGTATCGTAGTACTCTAGCAGGTCGTCATTGAGTCGATCCGTCCACCCAAAAGTATTAAGATTCCGCGGGCCCATCGCATTGCCTCCTTCTTGATTGTCTCCTCCGACTCTAGGGTGGTCGGCATTGTTATCCGACACATTTTCGGGAGCCCTGCGCGTTCGATTGTTTTGAACCGCACTTACTACAACTATGTTTTGTGTTATCATTGTTGTTCCCACGAGTAGCTAGGGAAAGGGTTCGCCCATCCTTGTAGAGCCCCGCATACAAGGATAAGGCTGCATACTCTGAGTGGTCGCCGGATATCCCAGAGTAACCGTTCGAGACACCTCACCCAGGTGCCATTCAGCTTTCGGCATGGTAGTTACGCCTCCGCTTAGGGGTTAATTTCTTCGGGACCACCCCTGGACAATTGTCTGCGACTGCTTATTAATTATTGTAACCATATTCAGCAGAAATCCTTGGTACAGAGATCCTCTATCCGCAAACCCAGGACGCGTTCGGTGGCTTTGTCATAGGCTCTTCGGTTTGATTCCAGAGGAATCAAAACCGAAACCGAATATATATATATATATATATATATATATATATATAACGGCTGTCATACGATCTATTCTAAAATGACCCTAGTACTAAAAATTAAACACTGCAAAAAATGTATTTGAAATGCGAGGTAAAGTATTTCAAACTCATGATTAAAATTCGATTCATTACAAAATTGAATAATTTTGAATGTGAAAGGCTTGGAACTGTACAATCTAAATTCGGAAACCTGAAAAATTGAAATGTAATTTTTTTGAAAGCATTGAAACCTGCAGATTTTTTATTTGTAGCGTTCCGGATTAAACATCAAAAAAGTATTAACATACAATATTATAAACGATTAAGAGATTTAAAACCTAATTTTTTCAAATTTCAGCATCAAGTGACATTTAAAGTAATTGCATAGATTTTTATTTTAAAAAAATCATGAGATCAAAAAATAAAATCACTGAAATTTTTACTGATCAAAACTGAATAATTTTGAATTGAAAACCGGCATAGTTCAGTTGAATCACGCTAAAAACGTTAAACAATTTCTAATGGAAAAGTCTCAAAACTTTTTAGCATTTGAATTTGAAAATGAACAGTTAAAAAATATGAGATTTTGAAATTTGAGGCCTTCAAAAGCAAACGTTTCTAATATTAGGGATGTGCGAACTGAATATAATTTTAAATTCGTAAGCTATAAAACATCATCAATTTCAAGGTATTTAAAATCTAACTTATTAACAATGTAAAGAATCCCAAGACAAAAATAAATTCTGTAATTTCCCGATTCTCTCATTCTAGTGGACAACCTGCTGAAACTAAACTACGAACAAATTATTTTCCTGATCTAAAAAAAATTGCAGACCTCAGGGCCATCTTTTATATTCTGAAAATTAAAATTGCAGGCGCTTTTAGTTACAAAAATATTAGTTGAAATATAAAAATCATATATATATATATATATATATAATATATAAAATTAATAAAATATTAGTTACAAATATTTTCCTTTACAAACATTGTGATTGGAGACAACTGTTTAAGCAAACCCTTGTATTGCATTAGGCAACTTGGTCTGACAGTGACACGGTCGGTGATTTCCTTCCTGATCTCGCCAACGGTTTGCTCATTTTAACGCAATACTCATTCTTACCCCCGAGGATTGTTTGCGTACCAGGAAGTGCCCTTATCGACCGCCTGGAAACATTTTCGCAGTTTATGTTACCTGCCTGCTGCTTATAATTAGTTACTTCGCCAACTACCGCGCTAAATGTTGCACTACCAAGAGATCAGGAATTCCGATGCCGGGAATTTTCCCAGAAGGCGCGTTCAAAAAAAGATATGTTCCAAGATTCGCCAAGTATGCACGCGTGATGTATTTATTAATCAGAAGGTCTCTCCTGGAACACATTTTTATTAAAAATTAACCGTTTGCCAAAGATAAATCTATAGTACCAATGGTCATAGCATACGCAATTTAAAAGATGAGAGAAAATGTGAAAAATCAGTATCTAAATCTAAGCTATTGTTTTTTTTTAACATTTGTAATAAGGCCAAAGGCGTGAGTGTCAAATTTCGCAGGACGGCCATTGCCCGGGAAAATCGGGAATTAGCCTGGTATTTCGAGCACCGGAAAAAAGCCGGGCATTTTTTTGAAAAGCAGGACTTTTTTACATTTGTTTTTAATTTATCAATAAATATCATCTTGTTCTTAAAAAAAGTGTATTTTGAATTTTGCTCAGTATTACCAACCATCTCCGTTAAAAATGGAAGGTAATTTTATAATTACGATATAAGTCAATGTACGAAGGCCATCCCAAAAGTAAGCTTCCCTACTTTTTCATAAGAGAACTAAAAGAGATAGGAAGCTGCGGAAGGTCGCAAAATTTTCGTTTGAATCTAGTGGTACCACTGTAAAAATTTCAGGTCTCCAGGTTGCATTGTTTATAACCTATTCATTTGTGAACATGGCTACCTACCTTCAGCTCGGGTCGAATTGTGAAGTTCGTTTGTGATCAAATTCCTGACGTGGGGAGGTGTAACCGCCGGTGAAATTCATCGAAAAATTACTGCTGCTTATGGTGAAAGTATCATGAGTGTTCAAATGGTGCGGTAGTGGTGAAAATTCTTCTCAGAAGGACGTGTTTCTGTCCACGATGAGCCCCGTAGCGGGCGCCCGTCGAGCTCAAGTGACAAAGACGCAGTTCTGGCCGTGCGCGGCCATTTGGGTGAAGATCGGCGGCGTACCCTTGACCAAATCGTTGAATTGGTTCATCCTAACTTTGAAATAGCAGCAGTAACTTTTCGATGAATTTCACCGGCGGTTACAGCTCCCCACGTCAGGAATTTGATCACAGAACGAACTTCACAATCGGACCCGAGCTCAAGGTAGGTAGCCATGTTCAAAGATATTATAAGCTTATAATATAAGGCTTATAATATCTTTGGCCATTTTCACAAATCAATAGGTTATACAATTATACATATATATAAATTCCCGACATTTAATATATTTTATTCTTATTAAACTTGGTCTCTGTTTCAGAAGGTTCCGTTTCTTAGTTACTTATGTATATATAAATCCTATAAGACAGATCACAGAAAAAAGCTTGAGAGTAGGAAAGAAAGTTTTC
>CAKNYM010051815.1:133323-158391 GCA_932195095.1 Andricus curvator | reverse complement strand
ATAAAAACATATCAAAAAAAGCTAAAATGGCCATACATAATTCTATAGTCGTACCGACTGCACTATACCGTAGCGAAACATGGGCATGACAAGAAAAGGACAGGAGTAAAATTAACGTGATTGGCATGAAACCTCTGCGCACAATATGCGGGAAAACACTAATGGACAAAGTCCGAAACGAGATAATTCTCAAAGAATGTGGTACAGGAGAGACACTAGTGGACATATGGGAATGAAATCAGTTAAGATGGTTCGGACATGTTGAGAGAATGAAAGATGAACGACTGACCAAACAAGTGTATACAGTTTAGAAATTTAGGATAGAACCTAATAAAAACCACAACTTCCAGACTAATAGTGTATAAAGTATAAAGGTAAAGTAAATGGCAGAATGCCCAGAGGTAGACCGCCGAAAGAATATGGTTAGAATCTGTGAATGAGACATTAATCCGAAGAGACATAAGAAGCCATAGAAACACGAGAGCTTGCATGAAAAAATGAATGGACGTGAAGGAAGCTAGAGTAGTATGCCAGGACAGAAAAGTGTGTCGACAATTTGTTTGTAAACAGAGCGACAACAGAATGAATGACGCCTGAAACAAAGACCTTGGATACTAATGGGCCCAAGTGGGGAACCATACATAACAATTTTGTGAGGCTCTTCACTTGGGGTGATCGCTAGAGAGATTGATCAACAACCTGGGTCGGAGCATTGTTGCGGAATAAACGTGTCATTTAAATAAATAACACGAGAATTCCAGATCAATCTAAAAATATCTATACCTAACACTACCTAATTTATACCTATATACCCATATACACACTACTATTTTCCAACCGAGCAAGTCACGCCTACCCCGAAAGGGAAATGGCTTAATGGTATAATAATAAAAAGCATCCATAATGATCGGTTCCATTTTCTTTACAATACATCTCTATCTTTATTTTATTTTCATTTTTATTGAAAGAATACACATAGGATCTTCTCTCAAAACGGAGAGCAGTCCATGTTAAGTTTTTGAAAAATTATAAAAGTTTAACCTTTCAATATTTTGAAATTGAAAAAATCGAAAGATGAGTTAGGATTCGAAATATTCAAATTGTTATGTTCTAAAAATTGTAAAGTCACAACGTCAAATCGACTTCACATAGGTACTTGGAAGTTTTGTTTTTTCTTTCCAAATTTAAGATTGAATACAATACACCCAAATGGTGAGCTTTATAAATAAAAATTCCAACGTCAATATACTTAAAAATTTTGAAATATGTAACCAATTTTAAGTTTTAGAATTGGAGAAAACAAAATTCTAATGATTTAAGATTCAAAGGCTATTAAAATCAAAATGTCTCTGAATAAAAATAAAATACTAAAAACTTTGAAAATTCGAAAGTAAATTACTTGGATCAATTTGGAATTAAAAGCATCTATAAAAATTAATTCTGAAAGGATTTTAACTGTGAGTCACTTTTATAGTTTTAGAAGCCTTCGACTATAAAGCATTAACATAAACTGTTGAGAAATAATAAAATTAAGAAGTAAATAGTATCAGGTCGAGAGTGAAGGTTTCTTAAAAGCTGATATGTAATAAACAATAAACCCCATCTAATATATAATAAATATACGACGAAATATTATATTAAAAGAAGAAAAGTGACGAAAAAATTACAGATAGTCCAACAAAAATATTAATATCAAGAAAAATTCTAGGAGTTTGAAAAATAGAAAGCATTTAACTTTTTCGCAGAAAACCCAAAATTGCATATAAATTTGTTCATTTTAAAAATCCGCTGAAGAAATATTATATTAAAAAGAACGAAGTATCTTTTCGTCCCGAAATTCGGGTTGACTAGTCCAATATTTTTCATAAGCTTGGCAAATCGTCCCGAATTTTCGGGACGATTAGTCACTCCCCTTTTCCAACTTCCCCAATTTTTCCGGACGACTAGACATAACCTAAAAAGAAACTAGCACCTAAAACCAAAATTGAAAGCATACAAATTTGTTCGCTTTGAAAAGTTCCTTAAGGAATATTGCAGAAAGAACTCCCTAAATCAGAATAAATGAAAAAGGACTGATGAAATAATAAAGAACAAATCAATGATTAATTTTCCACAATAATTTAACTAATTACAAGTCAAAAATCACGAAATCCATTAATTTTGATTAGGTAATCAAAAAATGCAGATTTTGAAACTTGACTGAAAAATTACGGAAATCATTTCCACTAATTCTAAATCTAAAGTTTCAATAACTCTTTCTATATTGTCCAAGTTATTGAGACAAAATATTTATAAAAACTTTCAAGAGTTTCCACAAAATGATAAGCATTTCAGGATTTAATTGCCCGCAGTACATTACAGATCCATTATTAAAACTGTCTTAAAAACTCAAATCTTCCAAAAATGGTCTTGATTTAGAATTGAAAGTATGAAAATGTATGTGTCTCAAATTCGCAATCCAAATTGTATCTCACTTTTAAGTTTTTAAATGTCCAATTAAAAAAAAACGAATAGAAAGCTGAAGAAGTTCATCACTTTGGGGTCGCTCAAAAACTTCGTCACGCTATTTGGAACACTTTTTCCACACCTCTTCTTCGTCACAGACCATCATACAAAGTTTGAACCCCCCAGGGTGAAGTCACAAATACAACCCCCCCCCCGGTAGGTCGACAATTTTTCTTCGATTTCATTTTGAAAAACACCTAAAATAAAACACAAAACGTATATACATAATATTTAGATACTTTACTTGTAAAATAAAATCACTACTTTTAATATTTTCAAGTATTTACAAAAATTGTTATACACACTTATATTATTCATGTGTGTTGTCACATTCTGCATTAAACCCTCCCCCTACGTCACGAAATCTGTTTAATTCCCCCTCACCAGCAGTAAATATGAATATTAAAAGAAAGAAAAAACAAATTAAAGCACAAAAAATTTTAAAAATTGAACAAAGAAACCTTAATGAAAACTAGGATTTTTTCAAAATGACAATACAACGATTTTATGCTTAATTCAAACAATCAAAATGCCTAATTTTCATTGTTTACCAAACAGCTTTCCTTTTTACAAATATCCAGGTGTTAAAACACTTCTTTTCAAACCTAAGCTTCCAATAAACATAGCCTGGATGGGGGATCGAAACGAAAGTCCATATACCTTCCCTTCTTTTCTATTACAGCACTAGCACAGTGAAATCGAAGGTCAACAAAGAATGAGGGCAGAAGCCTTGTTTAGATTTTAGAACTTTGGGGTGAGGAATAACCCAGAGGTCCCAGAGCCTAGCATTCTGGATTCCGTGAAGCTGAAAGAGGCGTAAAATCTTTGCAGAGTGCAAAGACCAGGTAGATCATCTGGTCTCCAGATTCCAGATCTAGAGTCTGGAATCTTGATTCTATGCACTTCTATATCTTGAACTTTAGAGGTCTCGGCTAAACTAAAGACCAGTTACTCAGGAACGAGAGTGACATGTCTGAAATACGAGTTCTTGCCAGACGAACCGAAAAGGCATTTACTTGCATTACACTCGACCCAAGAGAGACGGAAATGTGGTCAGTTGCCTCTGGAATAAATAATTGCGATTCAACAAGCCCTTTGTTCAAACAATTATATTTTCAGAAAGATGCTGACTGTACACACGCTTATTAAGAATAATATAAAAGTATAAAAAGGCATAATAATTCATAAGCTTCATGAGTTCACAGTAATGTTATAGGAAGTCGAGTCATTATCATTTTTCCAGCATTAGTAATATCGTCGACTTCCTTACCATTTTTAATCTAAAATAAAAAAATCTTCTTTATTATACAGATTTTATATTATTTTTATACTTTTAATTTTGGATTTTGAAAGAAAAAATGTAACTCTTCTAGACCGGGTTGTTAATATTTATATGTATAGAATTCCAAATAGATTTGATTAATCGTAAATACTATAAGAGCACGAACTCACTTCAGAGATAAAAAATGAATCCCTTAAAATCCGTAGAAATCCCTAAAGATCTCTAGAAATCCCTTGAAAGTTATATAATATCTTTTAAATCTATTCAAATCCCTAGTAATCCCACATAAATCGAGTAAAATCTCGTAATAAATCTTAAAATTTGTAATATCTTTTAAAATTCCTCTAAAAATGATTAAATCCTCTGTAATCTCGTAAAATCCTATAAA
This sequence comes from Andricus curvator, assembly GCA_932195095.1. Lineage (NCBI taxonomy): Eukaryota > Metazoa > Arthropoda > Insecta > Hymenoptera > Cynipidae > Andricus > Andricus curvator. The sequence continues at coordinate 154,216 of CAKNYM010051815.1, read as the reverse complement.
ATCTGAGAAAAGACCCTTGAAATATTTTATATTTCATGAAATTCCTTGAAATATATATTAAAAAAGCCTTGAATTATGTTTAAATCCATTGCAATTGATTAAATCCCCAGTAATCCCACAAAAATCGAGTCAAATCCCGTAAAACATCTTGAAATATCTAATTACTTTCAAAATTCCTTGAAAAATGATGAAATCTTTTAAACCCACTTAAACCACCTCAGAAATCCCGTAAAATACTATAAAATCTGATGAGACCCCTTGAAATCCCTCGAAAAATGTTAAAATATCCAAAAAGCTTTTAAATCCGTTAAAATATATTAAAACCCCCTGAAATCTATTGCAATCCCCTGAAATCAGTGGAACTCTGCAATTTTTTGAAATCCATTCAAATCTACAGAAATTTCTTATAATCTTATGGAATCTTTCAATTTCTTTGGAAATCCTACGAGTCCCTCAAATATTGTAAGATTTCTTGACATTTTGTAAATACCGTAAAAATAAATTGAAATCTAACGAAATAATTTGAAATTCGTTAGAAATTTTTTTGAAATCGAGTTTGAAATCTCATGAAATTCCTCGGAATATTTTAAAACACAATATGTGAAAAACGAGTCACCGGGACATTTTTGAAGCTGGAACTTCGTAAAACCGCTTTCCGAGAAAAATGTATCTAAAGTTGACCAGTGCCATAAGCGCACGTGTTATACTTTTTCTTCGAACATTGAAATATACCCACTTCTGTTTTCTTTCGGGACATTAGTATAGTCAGTGTATCTTTTTAAATCCCGTACAAAAGCTTGAAATCTTTAAAATTCCATTAAAAATGTTCCGTAGAAATCACTTAAAATTTAATTCCATTTTAATTACAGAGAAATCTTTTTATATCCTTGATATACCCTTTACAACCCCTTGAAATTGTTTGGAATCCTGTAAAATACCATAAAATCTTTCAAATCCATTGCAATTATTAAAGCGGTTTGAGTCCTTGGAGATCTTATAAAATCGCGTAGGTACGGTAAAATCCCTACAAATCCTTTGAAATATTTTGAAATCCCATTAATTATCTTAAAATTTGTAATATCTCTTAAAATTTCTACAAACATTTTTAATACTTTGTAATCCTCTGAAATCAGATTAAACTTTTTGAAATCTCTTAAAACGCCTTGAATTCTTTGATATTCTCTGAAATACATTAGAATCTTTTAAAATACTCTAAAAGTTTTCACACCCTATAAAATCCTTTCAAAATCTTTGAAATCTGGTATGGATGGTATATGTTACTTTAGCCACTTAGCGAAGAAGTTTGAATATATGTTTAAAGGCAATGTGAGAAATGTTGCATAAGCGAGGAATTTCAGGAAATAGTAGCATTAGTGTATTTCTTGTCAAAATAGTAGCAAAATAGTTGTATCATTAAAAAAAGTATCAATAGGAGCATGAATCCGAGGCATGTAGTTGTAGTATATATAAATACTTTAAGAATATTTTTCGTTTTTTTTTATAGGTCTGGTATAGTGGTAGGGAGAACGGAAAAGTTTTCGAAAAGTGCTGAGAACGAAAATATCTTGAGGATTTCTTTTGGACCTGGGGACAACGACCGATAATGCCTGTTGACGAAGATACATTTTCCCACAGTAATAACCCGAAACGATTATGTGTCCGAGGGTCGCAAGTCGAGTAGATTTAAAAATAAAAAATAAACTACTTAGTTAACTTCTGAGCCCTAGTGAGAGAATTATTAGGCGCTTGCTTGAGGATTTTAACACGATGTAAGACAAAATAGGGATTTGCGAATTCCTCATGATTTCAAGTGAAGCTGCATTTATGTGAGAATGTGAAGACGTACAAATTGTGGCTTGAGTGCTGTTTCCTACTCCAAATACGACTCCTTTTTCAGAAAATAATGCAAAAAGAGAAGAACTAAGAAAACAAAAATGGGTGTCTCTAATTTTAAAAAATTTTAGAATTAGAAATGGATATCGAATAATTGTGAAAACACACTCCACCAAATAAATGTTATTGCTTCCAAAACACGCTTTTTAAATAGATCTCTAGGAGAGTAGAAAATGATAAATTAGTCGGCAGTGTCTATGGACGGACTATAAGAAAAAGGTGGTGTTAAAATAAGGTAGAGATGACACTAAAGATTTAGAATCTCAGGACTTGGGTTCAAGATCTTTAAAGATATTTTAAGGTCTTCAAACTTGGTGTACTTATGTACTAAATCGCAACAAATAGACACCTTCTAATCTCTTAAGACCTAGCAGAGAGGTCTCGGAATGTTTATCTGGAAGTTATAATCTCGTAAACATTTTCTGATTTACAACCACAAGTTGCTGTAGAAATCTTACCTTTCGAAGTGCTTCCAACTCCTTAGCTTCCGGGGAACAAGTCGTCACCTGGAAAAGGAAATGATTTCTACAATTAATATACCCGTTCCAAACAGATTCTCTTCAAGAATTATTTTTAAATGCCATGTTTTTACCTTACAAACTGCGGTGCAAGTGAATTATTTAGAAATGAAAAGGCAGGGTGGCCACTAGTTTTTAAATTTTTGTCTCCCGGTTCTCCCGGTAAATATTCATGATTACTACCGGTTCAGAACAAATTTTAAAATCCATTATTAAACCAATTTTTAAATATTGTTTTAAACATTTTTGAAACAATAATTAATAATTTCGAATTGAAAGCGTCTGAAATTTAAAAAAAGAAGATATATATATATATATATATATATATATATATATAGAACGATTTTGGACAATTTAATTAGAAAAAGAAGTTGAATAATATTGTGTAATTAAATAATTAAAGTAAATTAAATAATTAAAATAAATAAATAAAATTAAATAATTAAAAACGTTTGAATTTGAATCATTTTGAATTCAGAGCAATTAAAATTTGACAATTTGAAATTTAAAACTAAATTGAATCTTTCAAAGTCAAAGCTTCTGAAATTGTAGAATTTTGAATTGTTATTACATAACAAAGTTATATTTTAACATTGAAGCGAATAAGACAAACTTTTCTAAAATAAAAAAAAAAAGAATTGAATTATTTAAAATACGTTAAAAATAAATATTAATTTTACATGAGACACACTAAAAATGACCAAATGTCTACTTTGAAAAAATTTTGATTACCAAAAATTGTGATATTAACACTTTTTTATACTCAAACCCTTTAAAATTTCCATTATTTGAAGTAAATTAAAATCTTTAAAAAAATTAATAACTTTTAAATTGCTAATTATACTTCCCAAAATGCAACGAATTCAATTTTAATTGCAAATCAAAACCTATGAAGGGGAAATATAAAAAATTCAATGTTCAACATGAAAATTCAGAACTCTAAAATTGTAACTATTCAAAATTACCGAAATTATTCAATTACTGATGTATGAATTTCCGATAGTTTAATTTATATCTTTTTTATTTTAAACTAAATTTTTAATTTCAAATCATCCTTTAGAATTATTATACATTCTTGAAATTTCCCAATCAAATATTTTTTCAATTTGAAATGATTTATTTGTTTAAATCTTTAATTAAAAATTGGACAATTTTAAGGTATTACCTTAAAAATTGAAAAAATAACACAAAAAAAGATTGGTGTAATATGATTCCAATTTTTAAAATCGTATAATGTAAGGCTTTTTAATTCGAAATTACTTTATATTTTACGTCTAAAATGATTAAATTCAAAGCTGACTATCGAGGCTTTTAATATGAAATTTTGAAATATTTAATTGCGAAATTGTCCTGACATTTTGAATATTTGAATTTGAAACTAAAATATTGTGAAATATAAAATTCCAAATCCACAAAAAATTAATCTAAAAATTAATTAAAGAAAAAACTTTAGTTTCAAGGCCTCAAAGATTAAACAGTTTTAGAAATGCGCATTCAAAACCATAATTTCAAATTAAAATTATAGAATTTTTAAAGACGATAAATATATTATTAATAAGTATCATATAATGTAGTATCAAGTAACGAAGTAACATTCAAAACGACTGGATAGATTTTTTAACTCAAAAATATGATTTCTGTCAAACAAAAAATCACTGTCATTCAAAACTTAAAAAACGCGCGAATTATGAAATACGGGAAACCTCCCGGTGTAATATTTTTATCCCGGTGCTCCCGGGTGGGTGGCCACCCTGGAAAAGGTTAATGGCAGAGAACACTAATGTTTGTTTGAAATTGTATTTATATTATGTATTATAAAGGATACATTAGAATTTTTTAATTATATGCATGGGATTTAAATTATGGAGTTTCTACTTACACAAAATAAACATCAGTTCTAAATTGGATATTGTTATAAAAGACGGATGTACACCTTGTACTTAGTAAAATGAGGGTAATTAATTACTTGTGTCAATGAAAGTAGAAGATAATTTGTTAGATGAAGAAAATGTACGGTAAATAATATTACAGTCATTAGCTATAAGACTCGTACAAGAAGAGAATTGTCATAGTTTATGACAATCGTAAAGGGACAATAACGGTGATTAACAAAGAAATCCTTCTTATACAGCTAAGTAGCTAAGCTATAAGTGTATATGTATATTGTATAAGTACATCTCTGGATTATGATATGTACTCTCATAATGATATTATAATAGTCTCTTGAAATTTTCTTCGTCTAAAAAGCAAATAGAAAATGTAAACAGACCCTGTAAAACGGTAAGTATTGAAATTCTAACTTGTCATTTTTAACATTTCAGGTATGTCTATAATTCTGGACATAAAAAAGAGCATTTTTGACGTTTTCTAATTGGCAAATTTCGCAATTCTAACTCGTCTTGTGCATGTCTGAATAATGGATATTGTGTAAGGGTAGTTAACCCCTTAAAAATTAAAAATTCGTAAATTTTGTTCGACAAGAAAATTTTTTTGTACTCCTAAAGGCCTTTAAGCAAAAATAAATTAGGAAAAAAATGCTGTTATTTCGTTCATATGACTGGTTTCATTTTAAATAAAGAAAATTTATAAATATGTTTCAAGGGAACTTTACTTCTGAACATTGTAAGTTTCTTTTGGTAATCTATTATTTCTAATGTAAATTAACTAACATTTTAGCACTGTTTATAGTTTACAAAGCCATAATTTAAAATTTTCGTTCATTTGAACGTTCAGAACTTCAAGCACATTCAAAATTTAATTATTCGCAACTTCGAAGCTAGAACCAAGAAACTTTTAAATTTGCAATGTTATTAATTTGAGACTGGTCCTCTTTTAATTATTCAAATTTATATTTTTCAATTTGAAGAAGATCAAGACTTGTACGATGTGCCATTCAAATTTGTTTAATTATAAACATTAGTTATAATTTAAAAATTTTGGACTTCGGACGCTGGCAGTTTGAAATTGTCAATTCAAAAGTTATAAATTTTGAAAGATTTACAATCATAAATAATTAATTTTGAATATTTTAACATAGAAATTTCCAAATTTTGTACAATAATTTTCCAATTGAAAATTGGAATATGTTTATTCTTCAATCTTGCAACAGAAATTTGTTTATTACTAAACAGATCTGTTTTAAATTATTCCTTTTTTATGGTTCAACTTTCAAATTGTTGCATTTTTTAGGTTTTCAAATTGAAAATTGTTAATTATGAAACTTTTCAAGACAAGATTGTTTTAAATTTTCCGAATTTCATATAGCAAAGCTGAAATTTACAATTGTCTCCACCTGTTTACAAACAGTATATCTCTCAGCTTTTTGAACAAAGAATGAAAAATAGAAGGGTTACGACATTCCCGGAAAGGAATTAGGAAACGTTCTCGAACATTTAAAAATAATTGTAGCATTCACTGAAAAACAGAATTGTTTCCAATTCCTTTTACATGGAAACCTAAGCAATATTTTTAAAAGGAAACCTATGGAATAATTTTATGCCGAAACCCATGGAATATCGAGGTAGCAAACTTCAAATTTAACGGGAATTCAAGGACTTTGATTCTTCCTGCAAACAACTCAAATTGTACTTACAGGATCTTAAAATTTAAATTTATATAACGGTTTCGACTCTGACCTGAAAAATGAAATGTGCTTGAAACTCTGAATATTCAAATGGAAAATATTTTGGTTGGATTCGATTGCTTTTTAAATTAAAATCAGTACTGAATATAGGATTTTGAATCAGTTATACAGAAAGAAAATAATGCACTTTCGAAATAAACTTCTTTTGTTTGGAACTTGAACAATGAATTTTGCTACAAGAATCACAGGACGTAAAAAGTTATTTTTACCAATATTAACGGTATTTTTATGTCCGGTGATTCCTGTGATAAAATTGCATTTTTATTGTAAGATTCATAAAGGTAGGATAAGTTCCTTCGCAGAAATCACATTAAAAATTTGCCAAATTGGAATGTTCATCGCACACAAAAAGACAGCAAACATTTTGCTGCGAGATCGAACACTGAGTTGAGGAAAAATATTTCCTGCATTTGAACGTTTTAAACTTCAAGTAACATAAATAACAGCTAAACAGATATTTAAAAAGTACACACCTCTCCAATTTTCCAAACAGATCTGCTTTGTTCTGTATCGCTTCCTTCCTCAATTGTGGAACCAAAATTCACGAGAGAGTAGAAATTATTATTCCTTTTGTCACTTACACCTTCGGGTTCCTCTGTGATAGTTCCATTATCCAAAAATTCGTAATTGAGAGATTTTGCATCACGACAGTTTGAGATGAACGACCTTGCGAAAGAACTTTTGAAAAAATGTCCCATGGAAACTTCGCTGCCAAGGGCAAACTCCACTTTCGGACTGTTACTCATATTTCTACCAAAACGGCAGCAGACAATGAGAAAAATTCTGAACTGTCATTAACGTTTGTGTAAATCTACGCATCGAAAAAAACTCGATATTGAAAATGCGAGGATCATCGTTGTGTAAACAAAAACAACGGTTCGCACTTCACAACTTTAGAGGTTAAAATTCACTGGAAAACACAAGCACTGCTTTTTTTTGATAATCGATGTTATCACTTTTCACATTTTTGAGAATTTCTGTCATTTCATTCAGAAAAGAAGGATGTAAGTGAATTTAATATTAACAAAACGAGGGAGGACAACACCCCAACATAAATTCAGTACGCTCTACACGCCGGTGTGCGCTACACTGATTCAATTCACATTACATATTCTCTGACAGTTGGCGCGAAGAGACGGGTCAAAATGGTGTACTGCGCATGCGTCGCAGGTCACGTGTGCAAAGTTTAAGCACTCAAAATTGGGACATTTACTTGTTATTAGGATTTTTAAATATTTTTTTATCAGGATAATTTTATTATAAAGTGCCGTAGCAACCTCTTTACCTGCTTTAATGAGATGGGGCTGATAAATTTCTTATTTTTTTTCGAAGGTAAACTTTCGAAGTATTTTTAAAATCCTTAACTTTTGCTTCTGGATTTTTAGGTATTTTTTGGGCAAACTTAAGAAATATTGCACATCAGACATTCATAATTTTAGAGGTCCAATACAAAAAAAAAATAATGATAAGCAAATCATGTAAAATGCAAATAATTTGATTGTTACTCTATATCTATAATAATTATTTTTTGAAGAAATAAATCATTTTTGAAAATCTAAGGTTTTCCAAATGTAGTTTAATTCCAATATATTCAATTCAATTCAAGTTTCAATCAATTTTAATTTTATTCTGTGTCAATAATAAGATTTTTAATTATAAACTGTTTTCAAATTTCAAATATTTTTTATTGTAATTCTTTTTAAACACTAAACTTTTTCTAAGTTCCATAGTCTAGTTTCCTTTGAATTCGGAAAATTCATCGATGCTGTAATAAAATTAATCAATTTCCTCCAAGCTTTAATAACGATAACTTTAATAATTGAGTACCTATATTTTTAAAACACAGATTTTTTGCTTCAAATTATTTTAAAATAAATTAACTTCCAAATTTACAAAGTAACGTACTTAATATTAATTTTGAGAGCTTTGAATTAAGTTTTCAAATAACATCTGATTAATTTCTAACGGTTTAACTTTTAAATCATAAAATTCTAGCGATTTTAAATTTAAAGTGTGCAATGGCCAACGCTTTCGATTTGAAGTTATTTACAAAATCGGAATTTTTCAGAAGAGAGAAAAAACATTCTGTAAAATAAAAATCACCATTTATAGACCAGTGGAATTAGACACAAAAATCGATTCAATTAACAAAAATTCCGAAGGTCTTCAAAAAAATTGTATAGTTGTTTTGTTATATGTTGAACATAAAATAAAATTTTGCAAAACGTGATCGGGTCGGCAATTTATTTAAAAAAATTAATTTGCAAAATTTGCCCCCCATTGCTCCACGAAAATTCAAAACATTTTGCAAACTTGAGTGAGTAATTATAATCACTCCCCAGCGAAAATACCGAAGGTTTTGCAAAATGTTGTTTCTGCTTTTTTCCATTGAGAAGAAACTATTATATGATTTGCAAAACTAAATACATAACGCAAATTATCGTTTTTTAAATTATTGTTAAATTTTTTGCAATTCGACTCCCAAAATTTCAGCCAAAATTGCGAAGGTTGAGTTTTTGGGAAGCAAATGTTAGAAATGTCGAGACCTGAAAATTAAAAAATTTGCAAAAAGTTGCTCGGCCGGCAATAATATTAAAATTGCAATTAAACAAATTAGTTACTTTTGTAAACTAGCCAAAAAGTACCAACATTTTTCAAATCGTATTGAGTGATAAAGAACTTATTACCAACGTAATATTACATTTGCAAAGTGTTTACAACTTGGCAACCTTATTAATTATAAACAAATTATTATTTTGTTTATCACTCCCCAGCGAAAATACCAAAGGTTTTGCAAAATGTTGTTTCTTCTTTTTCCCATTTAGAAGAAACTATTATATGATTTGCAAAACTTAATACATAACGCAAATTATCGTTTTTTAAATTAATTTGGCATTTTTTGCAATTCGACTCATAAAATTCCTGCGAGAATTGCAAATGTTGCATTTTTGGGTAGCAAATGTTGGAAATGTCGAAATCTAAAAAATATTAAATTTGCAAAACGTTGCACGACCGGCAACAATATTAAAATTGCAATTAAACAAATTAGGTACTTTGTTAAACCAGCCAAAAAATACAAACGTTTCGCAAAGCGTAGTGAGTGATAATTAACTTAGTACTAACATCATATTTGATTTCCAAACTGTTTACTACTTGGCAACATTGATAATGATAAACAAAATTATATTTTTTTAATTATTCCCAAGATTAAATTCTCAAGGTGTCGCAAAAGAAACCTCCCAACTTCTCTTGTTTTTTACCGGAATTCAAAGAAAAGAATTAATGAAAATAATAGTTTTTTTTAATGTCCGAAAAAAACAGTTACAAAACAGTGAAAATTCAGTAAAAACCAAGAACTCACGAATGGCTTTTGAAAAATTAAAAAAGGTAAACTATCTCAATCAATAACGGCGAACCTATAAATTTAAAAAAAATTGATTTCTGAATATTATAATAGAAATTTTGTTTTCATACTCTTGTCTCGTTCCACAGATATATCAAATAAAAATTACGGTAGATGCGTTATAAAAATTGTCGTCTCTCGTCCCTCGATATGCAATACACTGAATAGTTACATGGGAGGAAAGGCAACATCGTTATTTATTCACACTTGTCTTATAATATACAATTGTCTCTCAAATTGTCTTAATTTTCAAAATAAATTAAAATTTTTAATCATGTTCCAATTACCTTATAAAAATTATTTAAAAAAGTTATTCACTTATCAAAAAATTTTCACGCAATTCCTGAATTGCATATTGTCACTCGTTTTTTTTCAAAATTTTCCTCTTTTTTCTACACCGACAGTTATTTTATTACTTTCAAAAACTTTTTTAAAGGAACGAGAAACCTTCAAAAATCGTAGTATTCGTCCCACATGGCGTTATCCAATCTAAAAAAAAAGTAAATCCGTTACAAACTATACGGAATCCTTCAATAGTAAGAAAACATCCTTTTGCAACACCTTGAGAATTTAACCTGGGGAATAATTAACAAACTATAAGTTTGTTTATCATTATCAATGTTTCCACGTAGTAAACAGTTTGCAAATATAATATGATGTTAGTACTAAGTTAATTATCACTCAGTACGATTTGCGAAATGTTTGTATTTTTTGGCTAGTTTAACAAAGTTCCTAATTTCTATAATTGCAATTTTAATATTGTTGCCGATCGTGCAACGTTTTGAAAATTTAATATATTTTAGATTTCGACATTTCCATAATTTGCTACCCAAAAACGCAAAATTTGCAATATTCTCGCAGGAATTTTATGAGTCGAATTGCAAAAAATGCAACATTAATTTAAAAAAACGATAATTTTTTGCAAACAATATTTTGCAAAATCTTCGGTATTTTCGCTGGGGAGTAATAAACAAAGTTATAATAATTTGTTTATAATTAATAATGTTGCCAAGTTGTCAACAGTTTGCAAATGTTATATAACGTTGGTAATAAGTTGTTTATCACTCAGTAAGATTTTCAAAATATTTGTAATTTTTGGCTGGTTTACAAAAGTAACTAGTTTGTTCAATTGCTATTTTAATATTATTGCCGGCCGAGCAACGTTTGGCAAATTTGATAATTCTCAGATCTCTACATTTATAACATTTGCTACCCAAAAACGCAACCTTCGCAATTTCCGCTGGAATTTTTTAAGTCGAATTGCAACAAATTTAACAATAATTTAAAAAACGATAATTTGCGATATGTATTTAGTTTCGCAAATCATGCAATAGTTTCTTCTCAATGGAAAAAAGCATAAAGAACATTTTGCAAAACCTTCGGTATTTTCGTTGGGGAGTGATTAACAAAATAATAATTTGTTTATAATTAATAATGTTGCCGCATCAGGAACGTTTTGCAAATTTAATACAGTATAGAGACTGAGTTTATAATTGCTCACTCAAGTTTGCAAGATGTTTTGAATTTTCTTGGAGCAATGGAGGGCAAATTTTGAAATTAATTTTTTTTTAAACAAATTGCCGACCCGATCACGTTTTGCAAAAATTTTTTTTATGTTCAACATATGAAAAAATAAATATACAATTTTTGTGAAGAATTTCGGAATTTTTGTTAATTGATTAGCTATTTCCACTGGTCTATTAAAGATAAGACAGAAGTCCACTTCCGAAATGACGTGTTGCTGATTTAACCACAAAAATATTTTATTATAAAAAGTTATCTAGTTTCGAAGAAAAAGATGTGTCAGTTATCAATCGCAAAGTGACACTGACATTAAAACTTTCTTCCGAGATATTGAGTTTCCGAATGCGGGTGAAAAAAGTTTGATCTTAAAAAGATAGCCAATTCCGAGTAAATCTTCAACGAAATTTGAGGTTACAATTTCACAGGTTTTGAAAGTCGGCTTTTGGGCAAAAATAAAAATAGAATTTTCTATTTTTTACAAAAATAAAAAGTTGCTTCTGAGATATTTGCACGTTGTGTAAGATAATCAATGTTTAATACCAAAAAATTGTTCTGTTCCGAGAAAATCAAAACTTAGTCTGACGGTATCGCACTATAACGGTCGATTTTTCGCTGAAAGACCTACGAAAAAGAGAATTTATTTTTGATAAACAATCATAATTTCAAAAAATATTGATGTTGGAGAGGAGAAACAAAATTAAGCTACTGAAAAGTTTCATTCTGGATTTTTGGGTCCCTTATAACCTGTATAAAATTTGAAATAGGTCGAAAAAATCGGCAAGATACTTTTTTTTCGTAACCTACATAATATGCCCGATTTTCAAAAATATTGTAAGATTTCAATATTTTTAGTTTTTCCAAGACAATAGTATATTGTGCTACAAGTTGAAAAAGCGAGAGATTTAAAACGAGTGTGAAGTTAGCTACCCGAGCGGAGCGAGGGTGGCTATCACACGAGTTTTAAATCGTCGCTTTTTCAATGCGTGGGACACGATACTTTTTCTATAATTTGTGCAAAAGTGCTAGTTTTTGTTTACCTGTTTTTTGTGTAAAAAGAAGGCGATTTTTTGTCGATTGACGCAACAATGACAATGGCAATTATCAAAACCATGGCAGTAATAATAAGCTGGCTCTCACAATTGAATAGTTGGCCCATAAAGTTGAGAGCTTCAAAATTTCCGATTTTTCATGAAAAAAACCAAGCACAGTATTTTCGGAGAAACTGACGGTGTTTTTTTTTGTTTTTGCCAAGTGACAAAAGTACATACAAAATACACAACTCTAGATTTTTCAGGAAATTGATTTTAGGTTAGGGACGACAGTCGGAAAATAGAATGAAGTTGGCTGCGCACGATGCACGAGTACACCCGAGGCAGCACGAACCCACCCGAAATAACATTTACTTTTGTCACTGTGCCTCACTTTTATCACTGTCCATTTACTTTTTCCACTGCATCTGTCCACTTTTGTCACTGTTGCCCGGAAAGGTCGGCACTGCGCATGCGCCACGTCATCGACCAAAAATCGATCACTTTTTACACCAAAAACAGGTGGAAAAACTGGCACTTTTTCGCGAATTATAGAAAAAGTATCATTTCTATAAACCTCAACAAACTTAAATAATTTTTCAAAGCTTTGCAAGCTATCTTAAAATGTTTTTGAGTCTGTAGAAATTTTCTCGGTTTTAAAATTTACCTACAAAAATTGAGACGTTTCAGCTAATTGTAGAAGCAATTAATTCCGGGTCTAACCATTTTAATTGGTAAAAGCTTTTTATTTTTTTACGTAAATTTTAAGTTTCCACTTGCTCAACAATTTTTTAGGATAGTCTGCAAAGCTTTTAAAAATTATTTTGAGTTTTATTAGGCTTTTAAAAATGAGACTTTGTTCTAGAAAAACTGAAAATATTAAAATAATTTTGAAAATTCGGCATATTAGATAGTATACGAGAAAATTATTATCAGCGATTTTTGCGAATTTTCTAAACATATTTTTGTTCCGTGGAATCTCAGAATATAAGTTATAAGAGACCCACTTTTCAGTGCTAGGCTGTTTTTTATTTCTGAATTTTTTTCTTTCCGATCCAGCCTAATCTACAAATTGCCAAAACTCTTTCGATACTCTCTCACAATATTTTATCAACGCATATAAAACTAAATTATACCGGTAAATTTCGAAAACAGCCACACTCAAGCCAAACATCCCTAGGAAGTTAGCATCCAACCCATTATTCTTCCAATACAACTTGCCATCTGTGAGATTGAGACTGCTGCAGTATTGGAATAATGGTTCATCCGAAAAGAATTGAGTCTGTCACGCGACAGTCATCCTCCAGTCCGAGTGGTCGAAGCAACGTGGTCCTCATAGTCCAAACTTCTAAAGGCCAACTTCCTAATTTGTCCAATTGTTGACAAATCAGTTACCTGTTTCACTTACCACGCCTTTGGATGGAGACTTATTGTTCTCTGGCAACCCGCAGTCACTAGAATTTTCCAAAGGTAATCCCGGTTTGTGTTGTCTGTCAGTTATAAACCGAATTCCACCTGTATGAGGTGCGTAACTGCAAAAGTGAAATTTTATGACTGGCCAGAAATAGAATCTCCAGTCTTGATAATGAGAATCTGGGTTATGTAGTCTTTGTAATTCCGACACTCAAATATTTCAGACGATGCGACAGTATTTGTTTTTCATCACTCAATATACCGAGCTAAAGCCCGTTAATTCACGTCACGCAAAAATGTAAGCATAAGTCATTACAATTATCTCTGCTTGCAGCAAATATCCGGCTTTTATGACTCGAAAGAATTCTTCCCTACGTTGACATTGTACTGGAAACGAGGGAACTTGCTCGAGATAAAAATGTCGTAAATATTTCTCCGGTGCCTTATTTCCTCCTTCAAAAAATTCGGCGTTGATGAAAAAATGAATAAATAAGTGGAAATTATTCTAAACTAGTTTAAAACGAAAATAAAGAATTTTATTTATCGCACGAACATGTATCTAATACTGATTGATACTGATATAAACACAAATAGCAGCGGCATTTCACTCGTGAAATTGAAGACAATTTTTTTAAAAGGCACTGTTTACAATAGAAAACAAATTCTTAGACAAAGCAAGAAACGCAAATAGCAATTCAGAGAAATCGAAAGACTTCTTACTCTCTCATTCCTGCATGCTTCAAAACCTTATTCTAGATTTGACCCCCTCCCCACCCCACACTCAACAAAATATATACAATCTTTGTAAAAACAAAACGAATATCAAAATATAATTTCAAAAAGAGTCTTAATTAATCCAGAAATAAATGATTAATTCTATCGCAGTTCAGTAATCACTATGTCGAGTCAGGTGGAATCTTCCTTGATTTTACCGAGTCTGGCGTTCGAATCACAGGTCGGAAATTCGATGTTACATTGCTTGAGTTTCTAAAAACAATCGGAGATATTTCTGGAGGTTGTCCATAACATGCCAATTTATCTAACCTTTTCTGGGTTGCGGAAGATTTCGCGGGTGTGTCGACATCCAGAGGCGTTTTTCCTATCGAGAAATTTGGACTATTAAATCCAGGACTTCCAGAAATTGGAGTTAAATTCGAGATTCCCTGAGCTGAAACTCTTGAAACGGGCTTTTTCGGTATGAGCAACGATATTTCCTCTCCGCATTTTTTCGAATAAGCGATTGGATCCTGGAAAAAGGAATATAACCAAATTATATTTTTAGAGGTGTTCATTGGTAGAGTAACGGCATCAATGTTATTATAATAGTGCGCAATAGTATTCGGTACAAAAATACAGTAAACTTCCACTTAATTGAACGGTCTAGAAACGTACCCGACCATTATTTGAACGCTGGAGGGGCCCCCACCTCCACCGCGAGTCCTTATGTTACTTTTATCAAGCACGGTTATTGGCTGCGCCTGCCGAAAAAGCGCGGGTCGATTTAAAATCAATAAATACTATCAATAATAATGTACAGATAAATACACCTGACATTCTTAGAACTTAGATCATGCCTAGAACTGTTGGCCCACGCAGTTTCTCAGCTCAAGGGGCGAGAGACGGTTGCGACTCTTGCATGAAAAACACCAGCAGCGCAGGGACAAAAACACAGTACGCGGGTACTCACATGCGGAGTTTGCAAAATATTATGTATTACAATTAGAAACGGTTCAGACGGCCCACAGTGGGGTGAAGGGATATTTTTTGTGTAAAAATTCATTATCTTTTGACAGAAATAACATAAAGGATTAAATCCTATTGGAAGTTGTAGATAAATACTTGCAGAAAATATAAAAAATAGAGAGTATGTGAAAAAACATTTTTAACCTGAAAAATCGATGTCAAAGTTGACAGTTTTTCGTTAAAATTTAGATTATGGATTACCATGAGCGGTTGAGTATTAAATTTTACGTGCTACACATTTTTTAAAATAGATTTTATCATGCCGATTCCAAATACGGCGTTAAAATTACTCTAGGACTTCAGAGTTCGGAGAAAAAAGCGATTGAAAATGCTATTCGAAACCTTTAAGGTCTGAATTATTTCTACGCAATGAAATTTTACCATTCATCGTATTTGAAGGTTTTTGGGGCACACGGAAAACAAAAAATCTGTCCAGATGTCAAGAAATTTGTTAAAGAAGGGTTTTCTCCCAACGTACGAATTAAAACAGAAAAGTTTCAAGAGAACCTGAAGCGAGCCCTGAGATTTAACCCGGACGGCAGTTTTAGTGTTATTACTCTGTTATTCAACTCATTAAAGTCAAGTATCCCCCTAGGCCCTAGTATTGTAAAAAAATCAGTTGGTTCCCCAGAAAGTGCGAAAAAAATTGGGGAAATGTGCTGCGTTACAGGTTTGGGCCTGTAGCAGGGAGCTTTGTTCAACTTAGCTGCCATACATTCTTCAGGATTGGAGAAAAGCTGCTGTTAAACTGAAATTTTTCATTTTCACTCATTTTCGTAATCGTTTCAAAACTATAATTTAAAAAATAATGGACATTTTTTTTCACAAATCTGTTCTCAATGTCCTCATAAATGCTTCTTGAAAATTTCAAGTTAAAAAATCGTATCAAAGGCTCGCTACGAGCCTACAAATAGTGCAATTTTATACAACTTTCAAGGTGTCTCAATTTTTTTTATAACTTTGTTGGTGTATTAAAATTTGACAAAATGCATCTTTACTGAGAAGAGAACAAGTTTATAAAAGGGTAAATAAATTGACTTGTAATTTCTTGAACAAAATCAATGAAGTAAAAAATGTATACGTTTTACGTGTTAAACTCCATAAGACACAACAATTGATTTACAAAGTACTAAAAATCAGTTCATTCCAAAATAAAAAAAAAAATGTATTTATTTGTTTTTACGAGAGGACAATTTGGCGTCGACCCCGGTAGGAAATTCCAAAATGTGTATTTTTGGGCCGCCCTAATACATATATATATATATTAATTTCATTTCATTTTACGCATAAATTCTCTGGCTTCGACTTAAGAATTGTCTTTTCGAAAATCCTGGGTGAATTATAAATCGCTGAAAAGGCGTCAAAAATATGCATTCACATTCACGTAAAGACAATTTATATATGCTTACTCGATTAAAATCTATCAAACCGTTAATAAGAAAATGTTCACAGGCAAATGACTGAGGACAGTGATAACAGCGATGCGGATTGTGAACAAAAACGATGTAGAAATTATTAGCGTCTAAACGAATAAAGGTAATTTATAAAATAAATAGAAATAGAATACAGGTCTATCAAACAATTATAATTTATATGTATGTGTGATATAAAGGTTATTTTATACTACCAGAATTGGTTCAATTGCGTTGTGCCTAGCTATATACTTACATACAATCTTATTCAAAGTATGAATCTTCAGGCATTTACATCAAACGCTTGACGATTTTTAATACCAGCAAGTGGTAATTATTAGTCATATCGGGTTTATTCAAGGATTTTTGTCTGCCATATTGGATTTTCCATTTTGAATTTTGACATTTTGACTTTGGATTCGAAATCCGCTACTTCAAAAACTCCCAAGTAGTAATTATTAGTCATATCGGGTTTATTTTAGGATTGTTGTATGCCATTTTGAATTTTGACATTTCGACTTCGGATTCGAAATAAACGACCCCGAAAACCTTTAAATACGATCAATGGTAAAATTTCATTGCGTATAAATAATTCAGACCTTAAAGGTTTCGAATAGAATTTTCAATTGCTTTTTTCTCCGAACTCTTAAGTACAAGAGTAATTTTAAGGCCGGATTTGGAATAGGCATGACAAAATCTTTAAAAAAAATGTGTAGCACGTAAAATTTAATACCTAAGCGCTCATGGTAATCATTAATCTAAATTTTAACTAAAAACTGTCAACTTTGACATCGATTTTTCAGGTTAAAAATGTTTTTTTTTTTTAGATTGTCTCTATTTATCCTATATTCTGCAGGTATTCATCAGAACTTCCAATAGGACTTATCCCTCTATGTTATTTGTCAAAAGATAATGAATTTTGACACAAAAAATATCACTTTACCCCACTGTGAGCCCCGATTTGCGCGGTTGAAAAAGTCGCGGTCCATTAGCATTTCAGTGTTTTTCAAGTGTCTTTCAAGTATTTTTGTTGACGTACGACAATTTGCCAACTAAAACTCAATATAATAGAATCAAAAAACGAATCAAATATCACGCGGACTAGACTAGTGAGTTTTGTGGCATGACGTCAGGTCATGGAAGGATGGGTGCAAATGTCTGGAAGGTTAGCATTATAGTTCTTGACATAGGATAGGTGGAAATGTCAACCGTCAGGAAGGTTACCACATGGGACTGCAAACTGCATACGACTTTTTGGAGAAAATATTCTAAACGTAAAGGTAAGTTGTAAAAGTCTGAATAGTAATATTTCTTAAATGTTAAACCTATTTTCTCAGTCAAGACCCATTCTTTTGTCGATTGACGTCCTTTTAGCGTCACGAAATACAAGAAACTTTCCGAAATTTGAGGTTGCAGAGCCACTAACCACAAATTTCGGACACTTGATCATATTGCGTGACACTGAAAGGTCGTCAATCGACAAAAGAATGGAACAAGACTGAGAAAATAGATTCTACACTTGAGAAATATTATTATTCGTACATTTACGATTTACTTTAAGGTTCAGAATATTTTCTCGAAAAAGTCTGCATTCCCATGACGTCATGCTAAAATACTCAATTCAAGGCTTCCCGCTCTTTTTAATTGGTCAGCCACTGACGCATGCGTAACCGTATATCCCGTACACTCGTACAGGGACCGTGGTGGGAGGCGACAAGTTCAAATAAGTGCGTGTAGGGGGGGGGGGGGTCAAATAGTCGGAAGTTCAAATAAGTGGAAGTTTACTGTAATAGAATTAGTACCTAGCGCCACCTAGCACTACTTGTTTATAACCAGTACAGGGCGCGCCCTAACTTCATGGACTAAAAATAATGTCCATAGGAAGGGCGAACCCAGAGACGCGTGATTGGAGCGGTCGCCCCCGGGATTTAGGAATCCCAAGTATACAAGAAGTCCAATATAAGGCCAGTTTCGGTGGTTCATTTTAAATCAAAAACAGTTCGATTGAACAAAAAAGGCGAATTTCTAATAAAATACTTGAATCCTGAACAAAGAAAGATTTTGCAGTCAATAAAGAAAAAAAATTCATTCGAAATGTAGAATTTTCGAAACAAAAAAACTTACTACAAAACAGTGGGATTATCAAACATGTAATTAAAATTTTAAGTAAAAAGATAAATTTTCAACCAAGAAGACTAACTGTCTACTAAAAAATACGCATTATCCACAAAATACATCAATTTTGAACCAAATAGTGGAATTTTCAACCAAGAAGATTTTTTTACCAAAAAAGACGAATTTTTAACCAAATTGTTGAATTTTCAACCAAAAAGATTAATTTTACACAAAAAAGTCGAATTTTCAACAAACTACATACATTTTCGACAAAATAGTTGAATTTTTAAACTAACAAAATTAATTCTTAACCAAAAATGGAATAGTTACATTTTCACTAGAAAGAATTAATTTTTAATAAAAAAAGAAACTTCGACAAAACAGTTGAATTTCCTACCACACAGTTGAATTTTCTACGAAATTCTTGAATTTCCGAGACAAAAAGTCGAATTTTCTATATACTTAAAACACTTGAATTTTCAACCCGAAAATGTGACATTTCGACAAAAAAGTTATTTTTTAATCAAAGGGAAGTTTAAAAAAAGATAGTTCAATTTTCAACCAAAAAGACGATTTTTCAACAAAATTCATACATTTTTAACTAAATAGTTGAATTTTCAATGTAGATTAATTTTCTACAAAAAAGACGAATTTTCAACCAAATAGTTGATTTTTTAGTCTAAAAAAATCACTTTTCAACCAAAAATGAAAATGTTAAATTTTCATTGAAAACGAAATTATTTTCAATTTAGAAAAGCGAATTTTCTACAAAACATTTGATTTTTCTACCAAATAGTGGAATTTTGCACCAACTTGTTGAATTTTCAAGCCAAAAGGACGAATTTTCCACAAAACAGTTGAATCTTCAACCCAAAAATATGAATTTCCAACAAAAAATTGAATTTTCTACCAAATTGTTGTATTTTCACGAAAAAAAACAATGTTTATACGAAACAGTTCAATTTTCAACTAAAATTATGAATCTTTAAACAAAAAACTGAATTTTTAATGAAGTAATTCAACTTTTAACCAAAGAGTTGAATTTTTAACAAAAAAAATGTACTTCATGTAAGATAGCATTGAAAAATAGTTGCCCTCCCCCAACCAAAAGACTTTAAGCAATTTATACACGATCCCAAGTATGCATGTGCTTTTAGGTTTTTTTCTGAATGTGAACACTATATATATATATATATATATATATATGAAGTGAAATTTATCGCCTTATGTTATTCAATTTAAAAAGTTATTTTAAATCTTCAGGGGAGCCCCCCCCCCCCAACCCTTAACATACATTTGTTGAAGAAAATTCACAATCGCCCCCTCCGAAAAGTTTTCTGGATCCGCCTTTGGTCTATAGTGACATAAATTTTGAAAGATAGTAGCAAAATAGTGGAAAGAATTTTTGACAATCGTAAACGTATAATATAAATCACGCAGGCCTCGGACGGACTAGAATACTTTCTAAAAAAATCGCATTAGTGCCATAAGTCGAATAAAATTTCGAAAAAAAATTTCTTTAGGAATAAAGAGTAGAAGTTTCAGATTAAGAGCGTTGGAACGAAACCCTAAACTCAAAAATTAATTGCCTCATTTTACTATTGAAATTAACCAATTTTCCACTCCAAATACAGACTTGATTAAAAATAGAAGTAGGCCCTAAGTATCTGACAAATATGTAATTCTAGTATTTACGGAGTAAAATTATTAAATTTATTTCATTTAAATTAAATTAATTTTTTTAAATAAATTAAATTAAATTAATTATTTAAATTTATAATTAATAAAATTTAATTTAATTTAATATTATTTCATTAATTTATGGAGTAAAATGAGGCAATTCAATTTTGTGGTTAGCCTGGTTCCAACTAGCAATGTGCCGTTGAAAGTTTCATTTTGAAAGTTCAAAATGCGATATTTATGATCAATGAAATTTAAACGAAACTTATGAAACTTATAGAAATTATGTTCATTTAATATGAATTTTATTTGATTTTTCGGTTACATATATAATTGTATACGTGCATAAATATATTGATATATTACATATTTAAGTAAAAAATCTACCTAAGGCATTGCAGGCAAGTCGAAGCCAAAGAATAAGTTTCTTGGTCTCAAAAAATTGAATTATTTATTTTTAGAATGTAAATAATTCACACACACACACACACACACACACACACACACACACACACACACAC
>CAKNYM010051815.1:114717-126034 GCA_932195095.1 Andricus curvator | reverse complement strand
GGAACTCACTCAGACAGCACCCCAATATGTGAGAGGCAAGGGGAACTAACTCAGAAAGCACCCCGATATGTGAGAGGCAAGGGGAACTCATTCAGAAAGGACCCCAATATGTGAGAGGCAAGGGGAACTAACTCAGAAAGCACCCCGATATGTGAGAGGTAAGGGGAACTCACTCAGAAAGCACCCCGTTATGTGAGAGGCAAGGGGAACTCATTCAGAAAGCACCCCAATATGTGAGAGGCAAGGGGAACTTACTCAGAAAGCACCCCGATATGTGAGAGGCAAGGGGAACTCAGAAAGCACCCCGATATGTGAGAGGCAAGGGGAACTCAGAAAGGACGCCAATATGTGAGAGGCAAGGGGAACTCACTCAGAAAGCACCCCGATATGTGAAAGACAAGGGGAACTCACTCAGACAGCACCCCAATATGTGAGAGGCAAGGGGAACTAACTCAGAAAGGACCCCAATATGTGAGAGGTAAGGGGAACTCTCTCAGAAAGCACCCCGATATGTGAGAGGCAAGGGGAACTCACTCAGAAAGCACCCCGACATGTGAGAGGCAAGGGGAACTCATTCAGAAAGCACCCCAATATGTGAGAGGCAAGGGGAACTCACTCAGAAAGCACCCGGATTTGTGAGAGGCAAGGGGAACTCACTCAGACAGCATCCCAATATGTGAGGAGCAAGGGAAACTTACTCAGAAAGCACCCCAATATGTGACAGGCTAGGGAAACTCACTCAGAAAGCACCCCAATATGTGAAAGGCTAGGGAAACTCACTCAGAAAGCATCCCGATATGTGGGAGACAAGGGAAACTCACTCAGGAAGCACTTTCTTTGTTTGTCAATCTAACCGACTGAGAATAATTTGTAGTTAGTTATTACATCGATTTATGTCAGGTTTTAATAAATTTGAAAGTCTTTAAATGAGTGGTACGTGTCGGGCGGTTTTGTCCAAAAATGTGCTCTTTCCCCACTGTGCGACACTGGGAGAGAAGCGCGGTGGCAGCGCACGGTCCCACTAAAATGAGATTATCTCGTGACCTAGAAGAGTCACCATCAATTTTTTTTTAAATTGAAGGTGAAATTATAAGGAATTGAACTGTCTTAACAAGAAAAGAGACATTTTTTCCCTCCTTGACAAAAAACTGAATTCAAAATTTTTTTGGACATTTTTTTGGTCAAAATTGAAAAAAAAATTTTTTTGGAATTTTTAATTCAAAGTGTATAATTTTATCTACAACACCTACAATTTTTATTGAAATTCGTTCAATGGTTTTAGAAATATAGATATTTAAAAAAAATGTGATGCCGAAATTCAACATGGCGTAACTCCCGTAATTTGGAAAATTTTCAAAAATCCTTTGGACCCCAAATGTCTCTTATATAACACTATAATTTCACAAAGTTTACCTACAATCGAACAACCACTTGCAGATCCTGATATTCCTGACGTATACTGACCCATGTCAAAAATGAATTTCACGGATTTCATCAAATGTCGACGTTTTGTGGCCCACTGAATCAGAAAAAAAGTTTTTACGTCGGTGTCCGTCTGTCATTATCGTTGTTGTCGTCGTCTGTATACCGGATAACTTTTGAAAGACTAATCGGATTGAATTGTGCTTTGGCACACAGTTTTAGCGGCCAAAAGGAAAGATCGAGCTCGTTAACCAGCTATTTTGGATGAAAATTCGAAAAGTTAGAGCACTTCCAAACGATATGATATGCACGATATGAAAAAAAGTAAAGAGAAGACGTTGCTTTTTGAAAGCCCTACAAGATAATCGCAGCGATCACAGCGCAAAAGGAGCTCAAGAAAGGGGAAATAGGGTGATTTTCTCACGAAAAAAGGGAAAATAGTGGAAAGATTAAACATTTATTTTTATACGTCGAAAAGAGCAAACAATCTTTTTACAAGAAATGTTATATTTTTAAATAATTTTCAATGATTTTTCAATGATTTCTGCCATTAAATAATTTATTTTTGAAAATTGGATATACTTGGGTCGTTGGAAATCTATTCACAGTGACATAAAAAAGTCCGAGAAAAAAATATAATTAGTTAAATACACAATTTTGGTATGTTTAACATCGTTCTCATGAATATTTTTTATTCGTGGGAAACATTTTTTTTCATGGTGTATATAACGTTCCAAAATCGCAAAAATATATGAAATCCCAAAAATCCTAAATCACGACAAAAGTTTTTTTTTCCGAAAAAGCAAAATAATAAAATGTTTCTTTGCTTCAAGCTGAATAAATTTCAGGTTCGACATATTCAACTTTTTTTTAAATGTGTGCATATGACTCAATCCAAAAAACAGGGTTTTGCACATTTAAAAAAAAACTGTACTGCGCAAAAAATTTATTTTTAAATTTCGTAATTTTTTATTATTGTTCACTAGTAAAAGTTGTGAATATAATAAATACTTCATAATTTTGGAACCAATTGGAAATATTTTGAATTTGAAATCGTTAAATTATACTGATTAATCGAAAATCTACAAATTCGTTATTAATCACTTTTTGATTTGAGGCGTGGTTTTTGATTTATTTGTAAAAAACGATATTAACACAAAATTTTTTTTTTGGACAAACGACACCAGTCACGAAAAAAATAAATAGACCAAAGTTGTTCAGCCAAAAAAGAGCTGCAAATTTTTTATTAATCACTTTTGGAACAATTCAAAATTTTATTTCAAAATAAAAGCTTACAAAATTCCAAAATTTTAAATTGGAACCTTAGAAATTGAAAAAATGTATAACTGATAATTAATCAGACTTCTATTTAAGCAATAAATTCACTGTAGTTTTTACTGTTCAAAATTGAAAAAATAGGATAAACCATCAAAATTAATTTTTTGTAAAAAAATGTTGAAATTTAGATGATCAAAAATTGTACGCTTTCGAAATTCACATTTAATCCAGAAATGTTTAAAAATAAATGATTCTAACTACGTTTAAAGTTACACATGCAATTTTGAAATTAGGATCGTAAAATTAAAACGCGTTTTTTTATATACTGAAACGCTTGACAAAACTTAATGTTGAATTACTTTAATATAAATAGTTAAAAATTAATAATAGTCACATTGTCTCATGTGCTATTCAAAATTCAAACATTCAAATTTTAACTAAACAATTTATTAAAAACATTCACAATGAAACAAATGGTTCAACTGTTGAGATTTTTAAATAAAAATAGTTCAATTTTAAACTATTTTAATTTTTAGCCGTACAAATATAAATGTTTTAACTTCGAATCGTTTGAATTAATATTATATTACTCGATCACGATCACGATTATTCGATCACGAATATAGTTCGTTTCTCGAAGTCTTGGAGAACGATGTCAGGCCTCGAGTGTGCAACGGAGACTGCTGTCCGAAAATCGTAGTTCCAGAAAATTTGGCACTTCTCGTTTTGGACAATTGACTCTATCTCCCTTGGAGCGTTCGGCAGGGCAGGGTCGCGACCAACACCGTAAGAGTGACAAAGATGGTAATAAAGCACTCTTAGGGCCGCATTATTTCTATAGATATACGTCGTTCCTGCGTGGGTCGGACACCCCGATTGTATGTGTTCTAGGTATTCAGCGTGTGCATGACACGCTGCTCTGCACCTATCACTGGGAACTTCTTGACATAAAATGCGGTCACGGTATGCTAACGTGGAAATGACACCGTCCTGGCATGCGAAAATAAAACCCTCTGTACCTGAATTAAGCCCTGATGATCTGAGGAAAGCCAAAGTTTGCATGATCTTACGTGTGGTGATATCAAGGGCCTTAAGCTCGTTCTTCGTCAATTGAACCACCCCAAACGAGTAGAGTAGAAACGGGACGGCAAGCATGTTAGTCGCAGATACCTTGTTCAACGTCGACAGATTGGAAGACCAAATCTGTCGAAGAAGATGCTTGTATCTGTTTCGGAGAGACTCCTTCACTGATCTTACGTCCTGAATGCGGCTTTGAGGCACGTCCAGGTATGTATAGGTCTCTCCAGTATTAAGATGTCTAATAACACTTATATCCACAAGCTCAGGGTCCTTAGGAACGCCAGTAATCTTTCCTTTCTTCAGATTAATTTTGGCACACTTGTCCAAACCAAAGTCCATCCCAATCTCTCCTGTGCACTTCTTGACGACATTTATAGCTGTAAAGATCTAATAAAGAGTGTTCAAACAAGTTATTGACCTGTAATTCTCTGGGTTGGACAAGTTGCCTTTTTTCGGCAGGAGTATAGTGCGTCCTAACACCAGCCACTGCGGAGTGGGCGTCTCCGAATTTAAATATGAGGTGAATATGCAGGCAAAATGTTGGTGTGTAAAAGTAAACTTCTTCCACCAGAAGTTCTTGATACAATCTGGTCCAGCAGCGGAAAAGTTCTTCGTGCCTCTAAGTGCTTTTTTCACCTCTTCGGCAGTGATTGATGGACATTCCTCCTCAGATTTTATGAGGTTGTCGCAAAACTCCTTGAAGCGGATGATATTGTCAGTATCTTCTTTCAACTCTAGTATTTTCGGGATCTTGTATACCTCTCTTCAAAAAGTCTCTACCTCCTTGGGCTTGGGTTGATTTTTTACAGAAACAGGGAGATCGCTGAAGAGGCGTGATGGGTCAGCGAGAAAATGTTGATTCTCCCTGATCCATCTCTCCCTCTTCTGTATTCTCCTCCTTGTGTCAGATAACAGCCGTATTTTGTCAACAATACGCTGCTTGATTGTCAGCAGCTTTGACTTGTTCAGTGTGTGATTCAAGATCCTTAGTTCTTGGGCGAACTTTCGAACCCTTTCCGTGAACGGTCTACCACATGTTATGTGGTCAATCACACACTGAACACGGGACGCATTCTGTCTTGCCCATCCAATCTTCTTATTCAGTTGATGCAAGCGTCTTTTGGTCTTTTGATCCACTGTCGATTTTAGCCTTCGATTTGAATCATCCAAAGCTCTCGCAGCACCATAAACTGAGCAATTGATGGTCCAGAGGTCGGACTCTTGCAAGATATCTCCACGAAGGGAGGCATGCATTTCAGCTTGCATGTTAATGTTCCTCCTTGTCCTGAAATCGCGATCATCTATCAGAAGGTGCCTGCTTTCCGCGGTTGGTCTCAATGTCGCTTCCTCATCTTCATCTGCAGCTTGATCAAGCAGCGGTTGGGGAAGCGCTCCGCGTACATATCCATTTTTCCGGAGGTAGTCGGCTTGATTTCGCAAAGACTGATGCGAAACGTGCTGAAGCTCTGGGTGTTTCTGGCACCACAGAGTGTGCATACGCGCCATAAAGCCTCGGTGAACAGGGATAATTCTGACATCGTAGCAGTCTAGCAAGTCATCCGTCCAAGTTGATCCGTCCACTGAATTATTTGGAATCCCTAATTCTTGGAGCCTTTCACAATATATAAAGCTTCAATCAAAACTGATCTAATTCTGAATGTGCTAAACGTATAATTGTTTAACTATAAAGACTGTCGATTTGAAATAGTTTCTTCTTAAAATCCTCAGTACAGTTTAAAACTGAAAGTTTCACAAATTTAGATTTCAATCAATTAATAAATTAGAAATTTTTTTAAATTTTAAACATTAAATCTTTTAAGCTTTCGAAAACAGTATTAACATTTTTTTTAATTTAAAAATAACCGAATAAATATTAGGAGGGCCAACGATGTCAATCTTTAAATTAAAGATTTGAAAGTTAAACTATTTTAGGATAAGGCACTGCTATTATAATGATTTTAAAATTTAACTTTTCAAGTGACATTCAAAGCGATTGGGTAGATTTTTCTATTAAAAATTAGAAAGATTGCGGGTCAAAAAGTAAATTTACTATCATTTCCCGCTTTATGCACTGCTAAAAAATTTACCGGTTTCCCGGTCCAGCAGCCACCCTGAAATTCTGAAAATAAGGAAATTGATATAGACTTACTTGATTGACCATCGGCGGTTTTTTCTCGAAACAATGTTGGATATATCCTGGAAACGACGACAGTCACTTTCCCAATTAATCCTCCATTGGGATCAATAGTTTTCAGACTGGTTGGTATTGGTCCTGACTGGCGTTGATATCCCAATTTTGCATCCCATCTTGCTCTTCTTGTGCAGTTTGTGTGGATTTTTAAACAGACATCGGCAGACTTCTGTAATAAGTAGATTTATATATTGTAAGACTTTAGATTTAAAATGTACATAGATGACAAATAAACTGTAATCAGTTGTTGAAAGAAATTTAAAAAAATATTCTTCCTTTTGAAGAAAACAAAAATTGGAAACGGAACTGGTTTTACGTAAATATAAATAATTAAATTTAATACTTTTTTCAGACAAAAAAAGAGAATCTTTACCTCGAGCGGAAAACAGCCTCTATCACAGTTAAGTAGTTCCGCTCCATAGGTCACGATTTTGGTACCTTCTTGAACTTTTCCGTCTATAATTTTGTTCACCATTACTGCGTCAAATGAAACAGGTAAACTATACCAGCCATCAGTGACTTCAACCTTCCATCGCGGAGTTCGTAATAAAATTCTTGGATCACTTTCGTTTTTTTCGTTATCAGTACTCTTAAATACATAAAAAAAGAAACCAAAATGATTACAATATAGAAAGGTAGTCAATCAATCCTTAAAATTAAATTCCCTATCACTTAACTTTTAAAATGCAAGTCTTGAAGAAATCGAAACTTAACGTCTTTTTCCATAGAAGTGTAAACTTCTTTTGTAACTCAAATTTATAATTTTATGTTTATATGGCACAGTTTCAGAAAAGGAATCTTTCCCCATGTTGATTATTTTGGGTCAATGGAAAATCTTTACAAATCGTTTTATTTTACAACAAAATGTTTACCTCTTCTATCGTAGCGATGCAAAGAACCATTCTTTTCGAAGGTACATCATCCTTCTCCAAAATTTTGCGGATAGCAGAACGTTGTGATCTATCTATTTCTCTATCGTACCTGTACTTTAAATCCTTCATCACTCTATCTGGCGTTAGCATTCTAAAAAGATTTCGTAATTGATGAATTATTATAGTTTAATTCTAGATCAGGAATTTCTAACTTTGATCTATTTCTAGATTATTTACCTTGGAATATCTGCACAACCTAATTTTACTCTATCCATAGAAGCCAATTTCCAAACGATCCACCGATAGTGATTCCGCACCCAATCTGGAGGAAGAAGCTTAGGATCGACTCCAGGGCTTGCCTCGAAAGCTCTTTCGAATTCCGTCACTCCAGCTGATCCGCTTGCGTCCAAAATTAATCTTCCACCGTCTCCAACATCCAAACTAACCAGATTACCGTTTGACATCCTAATTTATTAAAATTATATTAAACTGTCAGTCAATTAAAAATGAATAATTCAATTATAGATCGAGAAAAATAAAAATTACACAAACCTATTAACATCTGTGATTCGAAATTTGTAGCTTCCAGCCGTTGATGCAGAGATTTCCAGAACATCAGGATCAATTCCTTTCTTTCTTAGCTATCAATTAAATTGAACTTAAATTATATAAAATAAATAAATAAAATTAAGGCCTAAAAATTCGTCTTACTTCTTGTAAACTACGATACGTTGGAGCAAAACCACTCGAAAAGTGATTCAAAGAAATCCTGGCATTTCGATTTTTTTCTCTATTATCCAACAGGCTTCCTTTTATCGGTTTCGGCCTCTGTTTTTTCTTCCTAGTTATAATCATGTCCTGTAAAATAAAGATACAAAAATTAAATTTTAAGATTTTTCAAAAATATCTAAACGCTAGGGCTTAGCGTAAAATAAATTTTTTTAGAAAATGCAACCCCACTTTTCCTTTTTACCTAAAAAGAAACGGTGTAAAATGTGGTCGCTATAAAAAAATGTTCTGAGAAATTCTGCCAAAATTGCTCGAATAAACTGAAAAAATATGTTTTTCTTGATTTAATTCAAATTATCGAAAAAAAGTAGAAAAAAGGGCGATAGCAATAAAAAAAGGTTTTTGATATTTTTTAAAATCAGTGACCATCTTTTGTTTTATTTACTAGTGGACTTCATGCAAAATATATCACGATTTTCGTCGCTTGAAAACCCTAATTCGTTAGTTTTTGATGGCGATTTAAAATTTTGTTAATCTTATTTGTTTTAAATTCAAATTTAACATTCTTCTTTGAATCCCTCGTGGAAAAGCGTTTACAAAAAGTTAAAAAACTTAAATAATTTTTGCAGGATACTACAACTAAATATAAATAATTACAATAAAAATTACAGAAAAGTAGAACTGTTGTCTATTATTATAATATTCTATTAACTATAGAATATTAAGCAAAAAATGCTCGTATTTTTTTTTACATTTTACAACTACATTAAAGTATAAAATATACTACAAAGCAAAAGTACACAAATGTACAAAATTCGTCTGATTAATAGACACAAGTTCTACTTTTTTGTAATGTTTCTTTTAATTTATTATAGTTGTAGAATCATGTAAAAACATTTGCAGTTTATCGTAAACGCCTTTTCACCAGGGATCAAATTAAAAATGCCAATTGATTTTGAAAAATATCAGAAGCCTTTTTTTTACTACTTTTTTCAATGTTGTCGAGGTTTGGTTTGAAGAAAAAAATTAATACAACAAAAAGATGTATTTTATGGAGATCTACAAGTTTCATTAAAACATATTTTAACAACAACCGATAATTTTGAAGTAAATCAAGAAAAACATTTTTTTATCAGGACCAATCTTTACACAGCTGCTTTTTAGGTAAAAAAGAAAAGAATAGGACACCAGGGTCCTTCATTTTCTTAATATTTTAGTTTAAAATACGTCCTACTAAACACTACATAAACTAAATTACCTGCTCGAAGGCAGCAGAAATCCGTCTCTCCAAAATATCTGAATCACTAACAACAGAATCAGTTTCCACACTCTGCGAACTAGTCCTCGAATCAATATTTGCATCAGAATCACACCTTTCTTTTTTTTTAATTCCAGATCCTTCTTCCACAGGCTTTATGTCCTTCACCCTTCGTTTCTTTTTCCTTTTTCCTAAAATAGGACTGCGCCTTGCATCCTCTAAATTGTTTTCCTTTTCTTTTTCAATCTCGCTATTGTATTTAAAACCCAGTCTTGTTTCATTGGAATCTTTTAAATCCTTCTGCAGAATTTGGACACTTTCGATAATACTTTCCGATAGAATTGGAGAAGCCCTAGTAGATATTTCCAATTCAAATTTATTTGATGAACTTGTGACCACATTTGTTGAAATTTTCGCAAATTCATCATCACTTTCTGAATCCTCGGAGAAGAGCTTCCTCCCTTGAAAATCGCAAGTGAGTTTGGGTTTTTTAGTCTTGGAAGCAAAGTTTCTCCCGAGTGGAGTTTCACCGTCCACATCATCGATGCTTCGTTTTAATGTAGGATTCGATGTCAACATTTGATCAGAAATTCCAGGTTTGAATTGTACAGAGAGTTCTGAAAGTTCTAATTCTTTTTGGAGAGCCTCGTCGGATACACGATACAAGATACACGAATTCTTATTAATCTTGTCAATTTCCGATTTATCCTCTTCACGAACTTTGGCATTCAAACTTGATATTTTCGAAAGATTCTCTCCTAATTCTGATTCCTTTCTCTTAATTAATATAATTTCCTCTTCTCTCAAATATTCTTCAGACTTTAGAAATAAAGCAGTACTCTTTACAGAATCATTGCTATCAAAGCCTGAAAAAGGCGGCGATTCTGGTCGCCAATTTATCAGAAAACTTTTGGATTGAGTCGAAGGTTTGATAAATAAATTATTCCTTAACTGATCTCTTCTCATCTGTTGAAATTCCTTTCTTAGTTGTTCAACATCCTTAACATTAAAGGATTGATTTTGTAAAGATCTGCTCTTTTTAATATCAACACTCTCTTTATTCTGAGAAGTACATGGCAAACTAAGATTTCTTTTTGGTGACACTGACTTAGAACTACCAGCGATTACATCTTCGGCCTCAATATTTTCGTAGAGTTTCTCAGCCATTAGTTTTTTCTCATCGCTAATGACTATTTTCTTTCCACAAGCTGTTACAAATCCAGACTGCACAGTTTGAACCTTAGGAACAATTAGATCACATGCAGGAAGATTTACAACGTCTTTTAATCCATTCAAACTCAAACGCATTTCTTTGTTAAGTGGACAAACTTCTGACATACTTTTAACAATAACAGGATTAAAACTCTTTCTAATACATAAAGAATTTCTTGTAGTGACATCTGCTGTTCTTAACCTTTTCGAATTTCTTGAAACTTCTTCCGAAAGTTTACGCTTCATGCCACAAGTGTATTTATTTAATAATTCAGAATTCGGTGGAGCTTGGACTTCACATGTTGATGGAAAAGAAACTTTAACTGGAGACAATTCTGCTTGATTCTCTTTATTAGTCAACACTGTATTATTTAATTCTTTATCTTTACTGATCAAATCGTCCTTTTCAGTTTCATCGTACATTTGTATTGCTTTCATCAACTTCTGTTCACTTATAGCAATACTTTTGCCACCAGCTGTAAAAAATCCGTTAATAGAATTATTTTTAAGTTCAGAAATTGGATTCTTTGCTTCACTAATCGAACTGGTTTTGGCACTTGCTAGAGAAAATCCCGATGTTAATTTTGCTCCCACCTTCGGTGAATCTTTTTGCTTAGATTCAAGAACATTGTTTGATTTTGTTAACTCAAACTCTACGGCTGCAGTTTCTAAAACACTCTCGATGTCTTCAACATCTTTGAATATCATTCCAGCTCTACGTAATTTTTCATTATTTATTTGTATACTTGTACCTTTTGCTGTTGAAAATCCACAAGAGGTAACCGCTTTCGGAATGTCCCTCTTAAAATCCAGAGATATTGGTTTAAAATTGACCAGATTAGATGTCCTGTTTATTTCCCATGATTTTTTTAAATCTTGTGGCGTAACATCTTTAGTGAACTCGGTGATAAAATCAATGTCTTCAAGCGTTCGTTCTTTGATAGATTCTTCAGAAACTTGTCTTGTAATTTCTACATTCGAGGATTTTTCTAAATCCGGTGAAACTTCTTGAACAGATTCGGTAATGAGGTCAATATCTGCAACGTCTTCGAATACTGACTTTGCCTTCCGGAGTTTGTCTGCATTAATTTGAATAGGTTTTCCTTTCGCTGTTGAAAATCCAAAACATGCTGATTCCTTGCTAAATTTTGCAGAAACTTGCTTCACAATTTCAAGGTTTGATGACTTTTCTAAACCTGGTGTAAGATCTGTAGAAAATTCGTTTTGAAGATCAATATCTTCAATATTTTCGACATCTTTAAATACAGATTTTGC
>CAKNYM010051815.1:75568-114707 GCA_932195095.1 Andricus curvator | reverse complement strand
AGATCAATATCTTCAATATTTTCGACATCTTTAAATACAGATTTTGCCTTCTGAAGTTTACATTCATTGATCTGGATAGGTTTCCCCCTCGCTGTTGAAAACCCAAAAACTGCTGATTTCTTGCTCAATTCTGTAGAAACTTGATTCACAATTTCAATGTTTGATGACTTTTCTAAACCTGGCGTAAGATCTTTAGAAAATTCGTTATCGAGATCAATATCTTCAATATTTTCAACATCTTTAAATACAGACTTTGCTTTCCGGAGTGTGTCCTCATTTACCTGAATAGGTTTCCCCTTTGACGTCGTAAATCCACAATTAGGAACCGTTTTTTCTTTGCTAGAACCTGCACAATCTTGCTTCGTAATTTCCCTGTCCGATCGTTCACCTAGATCTTTTTGCGAAAGCATATTATCAACTTGCAAAAGTTCTTTAGGAGATTGAGAGGTAAGATCAATGTCTTTAATATTTTCAACATCTTTAAAAACAAACTTTGCCTTCCGGTGTTTGTCCTCATTTACCTGAATAGGTTTCCCATTTGCAATTGCAAATCCACAATTAGGAACCGTTTTTTCTTTGCTAGAACCTGCACAATCTTGCTTCATAATTTCCCTGTCCGATCGTTCACCTAGATCTTTTTGCGAAAGCATATTATCAACTTGCAAAAGTTCTTTAGGAGATTGAGAGATAAGATCAATGTCTTCAATATTTTCAACATCTTTAAATACAGACTTTGCCTTCCAGAGTTTGTCTTCATTTATCTGAATAGGCTTTCCCTTCGCTGTTGAAAATCCAAAACATTTGGATTCCTTGGTAAATCGTGTATAAGCTTGATTCACAACTTCTATTTTTGATGGCTTTTCTAAATCTGGCGTGAGATCTTTAGAAAATTCATTATCGAGATCAATATCTTCAATATCTTCAACATCTTTAAATACAGATTTTGCCGTTTGAAGTTTATCTTCATTAATTTGAATATGTTTTCCCTTTGCCGTTAAAAATCCGCATAAAGGAATAGTTTCTTTACTAGGACCTGCATAAACTTGCTTTATAATTTCTATATCCGATCTGTCATCCACGTCTTTTTTCTGAAGGTCATTATTAAAATGAGCAAGAATCTCGATATCTTCGTCCATAGATTTACTTCCTTTTTCAGAATTTTGAGACTCCACAATTTCCATCACATCTTTCTTTTCGTCATCTTTAGATATGTACAACCATTGACTGAACTGTAAATCTTCCACTATACTTTCATTAAGTATTTCTTCCTGCTCCTTTAAGGTGAGCACAGATTGAGAAGAATCTAAGCATCCTTTAGGTTTCTCAAAAGTTTTACTCGAACTATTATTGAATATCCTAACAGTTTTAGAATGCGTCGACTCTTTTTTAAGACTTCCTACAATTTCTCTTCTCTCATGATTCTCTTCTTTTAATTCTTCATTCCCCCTTGAAGTTTCTTCTTTTTTCTGATCTTTGGAATTTATTTCTACACTATATGGTTCTTCACCCACTTCCAAACAGTATTTGGAAAAAGGCACGAGTCCAATTTGACTTATAGCTCCTGGCACTTCTTTAGTGGAATCAGAAAATTTGGTGGAAGCACACTCGAGCTGAATGGCGTCCTTGCAAAGGTCTATCTCCGAAAAATTTGCGAGCTTCATTTCAGAAGCTAGTCTTCTCTTTTTCTGCGTACGTTTGATATCTCTAACTATGTCTCCAAAAGATTTTTCTACAGAAAAGGTAGACGGTTTTGAAAAATCAGGATTGAGATTAGCTTGTAAAATATTACTATCAAGGCACGTGGGACTAGATTTTTTTCTATTTGGAGAAGAAATTGGATTTGGATTATTAGTTTCAGTCTTGAATTGATCTGGCAAAAGGGATATTCTATTTTCTTGTAGTCTTTCGTCATTTTGGCTGGATTCATCATCTTGAATTCGTTCTTCGAGGTCCTGTGGAATTCCTAAATTCTCGGATGTATTGGTTTTAAAAATCCGACGCTTAGGTCGCTTGCGAACTTTTTTGTTTAGAATTGGAGATGATGATTCGGTGTATTCGTATTTGACATTTTCTAAGAGTGGGGTGAGTGAATTGCTGGAAGAACTTTTTTCCACCTGTGGGTGCAATTGTAATTTTTAATTTACTTTAAAAAAATCGATTTATACAATTATTATATTCTTAAATGAAGAATTATGTTTTCAGTTATTTGAGTTCAAGATTTTGAGAAATAGTAATTTAATAAATATTTTAGTCTTTAAATAATGGAAAACTTACAATTTGCAGACAATTAATTCGCTCTGCCGAAGATATTTTAGCTTTAGCAATTAGTTTTGCGTCTGGAGTTTCTAATTCGCTTGTCCAGGGTTCGTTAATTTTGGTGATGAAGGGGGCAAGACTTGAAGGTGTGCTAGGAACAACTGGTTGACCCGGAATACTATTAAGGAATTTTTTATTAACTGAATTCTCTACTTTAAGAATCGAAATGTTGATAAAGATTTTCTGGGTGGCCATTCAAATATCGGAAAAATATTCTCAGCAATTTCTTGACATTATATGGAAATCAAT
The DNA here is from genome assembly GCA_932195095.1 of Andricus curvator. Taxonomy (NCBI): domain Eukaryota; kingdom Metazoa; phylum Arthropoda; class Insecta; order Hymenoptera; family Cynipidae; genus Andricus; species Andricus curvator. Next base: position 112,142 of record CAKNYM010051815.1, on the reverse strand, counting down.
TTCCCTTATAGAAAAAAATGAAAATATAATAAATGGCTTACTTTATAGCAATTTACTTAGATAAAATTTTTCATAAAATATATTATCCATTTGTTTATAAAAACAACTTCAGAAATAATAGCTTTGCAATATTCTCATCAAAACAGAGGAGTTAATATAACCTTGTAAAATCGGGAAAATTGCAAGAAATTGTTTTCGAAACGAAAATATAGTAATTTGGGTAAATTATTGATTTAAAAAACATGAGGACTTATAGCTGCTTTAGGCTTTCGATAATTTCATGCTTTATTTACTTAAACAATACAAAAATAAATCTACCTCCGAATTTTAAATTCTTAAGTTTTCAATTGATCCCTCATCGAGAAAAATTATATCTCTTATCCACAATCGTAAAAAAATCAAACGGAAATGAACTAATGTAAAAATATTTAACTTCCTAATAATTTCAGTTATCACAGTACCTATCATCGTTAAAAACCGGTGAAAAGGTGGGGTACATAAAAAAATAGGTGACAAAAAAAGTTTTATAAGTAAAAATAAATATGTAAATCAATGCTTATTAATATTTTATTATTTGAACTAAGAATATAACTTTGTTTTTCATTCAACTTTAATGAGAGCGATATTCCAGCACGTCAGACTATAGTCATAACAAATATGTAATAATCCCACCCAATCATTTTAAATCCGGCATATGGTTTTGAAATTTTTTTTCACATGAAATTTTTCACAAAAACATGTATTTTACCATTTTGAAAAAAAAGTTTAACCTTATGAGTAGTTAACTTCTCAAACCAATGGCGCTTTTCTCTACCTTGCCTACTGATCAAATTTTGTACTCAAAGATGAATAATACAGCACGGTATGCCTAAACCATCTTCAACCTAAAAGTTGTTGAACTCAATATTTCTTTACAGAATGCATCTTTCTAATGATTTACGAGTAGTTCAAAGACAAATTTTAAATCTTGGAGATACTTAAATATAAAATACGGTTTTCCAAATTTTTGTTTAGTTTCATTTTTTTTTAGTTAAATATATATTTGTTGTAAAAATATAATTGAATTTTACTTACTTCAAAAAGGGCTCGATACTTTTTATATTTATTTTAAGCATTTGAAAACTATCCAAAAGTAATAAACAGTAAAGAAAAGCCGAGTCCAAGAATGATTTAGTAACCTTAATGACAAAAACGATGTTCTGCATCAAGTGAAATTGTGATGTTAATCCTTACCATGGAGCAGTACGTTCGTTCTGTCTTCCATTTCAAATTTAAAAAGAAAATTCTTTAAATAATTTGTTAAATATTGTCCGTGATGTCATAATAATGGACCTTACTACTTTTTAACATCTCAAAGTTAAAATATTAAAAGCTCAGAACTAAATTGAGATGAGAATCTTGTAAGAGCATGAATCTTTTTTGACTACGACATTTTGGCTTCTGCCAATTTAAAAAAAAAATAAAGTACTTTTATATGACTTGGATTTTTGTTTCCTGAAGAGGAGATCATTTGACTCTCGAAACGTCGATGATTAAAGGATCTTCTTAACATCATCAAGGTCTTTTTATTTGGTCTGAAGTATGTCATCTTATACCTTTTACGTTAATTAAGTATTTAGTTACTCAGACGCATAACATCGCACTCTAACTTTTACCATCTATTAATAAGAATTACAATTTTTCATAAAATTTTACTTTTTCAATACTGAGAAAAAGTGTAAAAGGTGATCAATTTGAAAATAGGTAAAAATTGTGATGACTGCAATTTATCTTAGTGTACTTTGGAACAATTCATGAATATTCGATTGATTACCATTGATTACTTCCGAATTTCTTATAATTTTATTGCGAAAATAGTTAAGTCGTGACGTTTAAAAGTTTCAGATGAGGACATATACTTTTTCAGCTATGCAAATTAAAGAATACCATAATTTCTCATTTTTCGGCTTGGAACTTATTTCATTCAAAATAATGTTCCATTTCAAATATTCTCTGAATTACTCAATTTTAAATCCTTTTAATTAATTGTTGATATATTCAAATTAAAAATTGGTTAACTTTTTCATATTAAAATTGATAAATTATTGAACATTACTTTAATAGTAAGGTTTTTAATTTGAAATTGCATCTTTGAACAATTTTAACTTGAAACCATAAAATTGAAAAAAAATTAAAATTGACAAACTGTTAGATGAATAAATTTGAATATATTCAATCGTGGACGCTTTCAATAGTTTAAATCTGAAATTATTATTTTACAATCATCTTTATTATTAAATATTATTAAATTTAAGGCTTTATAAAAAAAAACATGCGAAATTATTACCAACAGCAATAAATTCTTTCAAAAAGAGGAAAAGGTTTGCATTCTTGGTTTTCCGGTTTTAGTGGTCACCCTGAAAAATTGATAAATGTACTTTTATATAATTTAGCTTACGTGTCTTTGGAAAATAGCACAGGTGTTCTGAAAGAATTAAAAAATGAGCAATCGTCAAGTGATTGCAGTACTTCTGGAGTACAAGGGTTTACCTCTTTGACTTCATCTTCATCTGAAAATTTAGAAACACATAAAATTGCTTTTAATTTAAAATTAAAATATATACATAATTAAGATCATTTTACATGAAAAAATAAAATTTAAACTTTGTATGTTGTGCATCAGAATACTGTTATAAAAAAACTCGCAAAAATGTGCTGACCTCAAATTTAAATCAATATTTAAATTACTGATAGTGTATGCAAATACAAGCTGAAAGAATCTGACCTAGAATACAAGACTCATATTTTTATTCCCAATTATGAAATACTCTGTTTTGCTTTTTAAAAGTAACTTTGCAACATACGATGCAAATATCTTTATGAAGTAAAATAGGTCATCACAAAAATATTGAAGTATAAAATTCAAATTTTAGTACTTAAAAATAAAACAATAGAAACATTAAATGAGATAGAAAATACTAACAAAATAGTTCACTTGCAACTTACTATTATTTTAGCAAAAAAGTCTAGCAAAATGGTTAACAAATCAAAACAAAGCCATAACTCTACAAAAATATATACCTCTTTTCACTATTTTTAAATACATTTTTCTAATCTTAACCAGTTCTAATTGAACCTAAAAAGATGATCAGTATAATTACAAATTTCAATATAAAACTGTAATGCAGACCTGAAAAAAAGTTTTATGAAAAAAGTAAATTCGCAGATTGTCATTACATTCTCATCATTTTTGATAGAAGGTATTAAATTCATGAGAATTTGGACCTATCCAGTTTTCATCAATTCTTGAGGTTTTGTGTCCCCCTGAGGCAGATGAAACGATTTTTAAGAACATGTCTGTCTCTCCGTATGAGCACAGTGGCACGGATCTGGTATTCATTGTTCAAAATAGTCCGCAACTTGTAATTCTTAACGGATCTGGAAGGTTTTTTTCAATTGTCCGCATTAAATTTCTAAGAAAACTGTTAAAGCCGATTTTATCATTCCTTCGGTGTTCAATAATATTTAAACAAATACAGCGGGAAAATTAGCCATTTCATCAATATGATTTTTTATCTGTGAAAAAATTACTTAAATAAACTCTATGCTGATCAGAATGATTGAAGATAGATTAAAAGAACATTCAAATTTTATTTAATATTTTACTTCATTGTTCCAAACAATTTATTTAAACAAAAAATGCAGCGTATCAGTTCGTTGTAGACAAACATTATTTTGAACTAAAATCGTCCTGATTTATTAATAAAATGGTATTTAGTAACAAAAGATTTGTCATAATTAAAAAATTTACAAACAAAAAAGTTAATACTGGGATGAGAGCATTTAATTAAAAGATGATTTTACATAACAAACAATCTGATTTTTCAATAGTTTAAACAATATGTTTAAATCTGTGAGTTACAATCAAACTGATTACGCCATTTGATTATACGGGAAAAATTACACAAAGTCCATGTGCAGAATAATTTTTTTCCTCGCCCAATTTGTTACGTATTATAAGTAAATCCTGAATAGTACAAGGCAATTGTTTATTTATACTAAAAACCATATTAGGTGGACATAAAAATTAAAACCGTTTGTCAAAAAGGGGCCTAAGTAGTGTTTTGGTCAAAATGAAAGTAAATACGCGGAAAGAGCCTATTGCACTTCCACTACTGAATTCTGCAATACAAAATATATGCATAGTTTCTCTCTGTATTAATGTCTTATTAATCCTTAAATTTATTACAAAGTGCGACGATTATCGAACAGGGGTCTAACTACTTTCTAAAATGTCCGCTGATATTAAAGGTTAACCTCTACAATGTAAGAAAAAAAAGGATTCAGGACAATTAAATTAATATGCAGAACTGAAGGCAAGTAAAAATATAATTTTTCGAAAACGCGAACAGAATATGCATCGTGAAAAAGGGATCTCAGCAGAAATATTATGTTATATAGCAATATGAAACGTTAATTATAATGTCAGTGCTTTTACTGACACCTACAAATAAAATATTCGAAGAAAGATCATATTAGATGTGAAAACAAAACAATTTACTTGAGGACCAAAAAAGGCTATTCGAAAAGAGTGCCGGGTAGCCTCGGCCACCGAAAAATCGTAATATTTAGACATTTTATCATAATATTCACCGACGGAAATATACTTTTAAAACTAAGACTTTAAAATGTTATACACTAGAACAAAAATACTGTGTTTACAAATCTAACATTAAAAAATCTGTCCCGGGGAACCAGGAAATGACCAGAGCCGACCAGGACTACCCGTTCCCACACGATCCGTATGAAAATCAATCTAATGTTTCGTGTAGTTTTTTAAATATTTGATAATAAGGTTGGTCTATATTTCAAAAAATGCACTTGGTTTCTAGAAACCAAATATATAGATAGAATTTTCTTTTAAGCTAATCAGAGATAGTCTTTATTTTTGAAATTACAGTTTGGAACAATATTGAAAGATAATACTGTTGATTTATCATTGCAAAAAGAACAATTAATTAAAATAATACTGAATACATAAATTTTCAACCAAATATTTTAATTTTTAATGGTATTTTCAACCAAGAGGATTAATATTCTGCCACAAACGACAAAATTGCAACAAAATACAGAAATTTGCAAACATATAGTTCAATTTTTAACTGAAGAATATTTATGTTCGACCAAACATGAAATAGTTAAATTTTGAAAACAAAAATATTTTTCAACTAAAATGACGGATCATCAACAAAAAAATTAATTTTTAACAAAGTAGTTCCACTTTCAACTGAGTAGTTGAATTTTGAACCTAAAATGGTTGTTCAGTCGCTATTCAAGATCAACGAACATTTTCAAAATTTAGTTAAATAGTTATATTAGATGAAAAATCCTGGGACCAAAGTCAAATTTATACGATAATTCGAGCAAGAACTGATTTAAATACCCTGTAAATTCCGAATTTTTTCATTTTTTTTTCTATGAGATTTTCATCTTGAAAAATATGGAAAAACTTTAAAGTGTTAAGTTGTGAAGTGAAATTTATCATATTACAGCATCGATATGAAAAGAGAAGCTCAAATTTTTAATAGAACTAACAAAAATAAATCGTTTCTGCTAAATTTTGGTTTTCAAAATTATTCTTTAAATGTAAATAATGCAATGAAAATATAGAAAAATGGTTATTTTTGCTTCCTCATGGAGGAAGCTTTGTAATGGTAACATTTTCCAAAAATTTTAAATTCATTTAATTAAACCTTCCTCAATTTAAAAATGTTTAATACAATGTTCTAAGCAATATTGTGTGGATGTGTGTGTGGATGCATGTGTGGATATCACACTTTTTTGTGAACACGATAACTTGAAAACGGTTGCAGATATATTGATGAAATTTGGAGGGCTTATTTTCACCACTAATATCTTGAAACTGATCGATGGACTTCTAAAAATATTTATTGCATTTTTTTTAGCACTTAATAACATTTTAAAAATTGTTTTTTATAGTAAAACTTTTTTCATTAACATAATACAAAGTTGATGCACGAATATACAAGATTCCTTGGTTCGAGACGAATCGATTGACCTATAATATTTATACATTTTATCAAAGAGTAAAGAAGTTATGGTCATTTATATTATATTAAAAATCGATTTTCATAGTAAAATGTTCACATTCTCATAATTTAAAGTTAATGTGAGAATAAAAAAGATGTGTTGATTCGAGACGAATCGATTGACTTATAATATTGATACATTTTATTGAACAGTCAGGAAGCTATATGGCAATGTATAATATTTGAAAAACGGTTTTTTATAGTAAATTTTTTTTGATTACCATAATTCAAAATTGATACAATGACGGAAAAGATTCCTTGATTCGATGCAAATCGATTGACCTATAATATTCATACACTTTATTGAAGAGTAAGGAAGTTATGCTCATTCGTAATATTTGAAACATCTGTTTCAAACAGAAAAAAAATTTTCATCGCCATAAATATAATTTGATGTATGAATAGAAAAGACGTTTTGATGAAATAAAATATTTTATGACAGAGACTGATAGGGATTGCAATAGTATTCTGATAGTCACCAATTCTTTATACCTGAAAATAATCCAGTTAATAACTATTTAATTTTAAATTAATAAGTTATATTGGTATTTCGCCAAACTCATTGAACAGCTGTTTATTAATCACGTGCATTTATTGAAAATACTGAAATAAAATATTATTACTTTTAATTGAAATTTCTCTACAGCTTTTCTGTAAAACAGGAATTCTCGTGTATTTTTTACTTTATTTTTAAAATTAACTTAAATTAACTTAGAAAGAAGCTGGGAAAGGGATAGGGTATGACAGAATTTCCTCCTTCCCTTTTCCAGCTCGAAAAATTACCATGTTAAATACAAAATTTTATTTGTCTGATTTGTCATTGTATTAAAATTTTTTTTTGTATTATTTTGTAATTTTGTATTTTTTTTGTAAACTTCTATTCTTAAATTGATCAGAATGAAAACTTTAGTTTGTCTGTTATTTAAAAAATCACAAATGCTACCTCTATGAGGAAGCAAATACATTTGCTAACGAGAAGCAAAGTGCTCGTGAAATGAGCACCACATAAATATAAATACAAATAAAGTGGAAACACTCGAGATCGAACTCAGAGCTAGTTTATTTATTGTAAAAATACTATTTTGACTGTTATTTAACAATAAAGTTACTTTTGCTCATGTCAAATATAAATTGAAATACTGTTGTATGCGTCTGTCTTGATTAAATAAAACGTTACATTATAGATCTTGAATTTATCTCAGTTTCATTATTAATATAAATATCACATCTTTTTTACTCTTGAACTTTAAAAATGAAATGTTGTTATAAAAACAAAATAACTTGATACACTTATGTGACAAATATGTTCAGAAAACGCGGTAAATGGAGCCTTATAGAAAATTTGAATCAAATTCAAATGCATAGTCGAATTTAAATCTACCTTGATGCATAAATCGTTCATAAATACCTTAAAAATTTATTTTTATGGTTTTTAAACGTTAACAAAATATTAAAAGTATGGGGTAAGATAATTACACACGCGGAGAGTCATGTTTTGTCAATGAAAAAAATAGTCTGCCAATTTTAAAGAAGTGTAAGTAAGTGGAGAAAATTGTGTCATACATATTGAATTTACTGGAAATTCTCACTATAATAAAGAAACTTCTCTAAGTCATATGCAACGTTCTCAGATTATATAAGATTTTCTGTAAAATCCATAATAAAATTTTGGAAAATAAACCGAGTTTTTTTTTCCTAAAGAAAGGGTAATTAGTGCGCGCCTAGCGCACACAATGCTCTAGTTAAATAAAAAAAATAAATGCATTTTTCCAGCAGGAGGCACTTTGGTGACAACGAGAGGTCTTGGCATAAAAAAGTATACTTTCAAGAAAACATTGTTGCTTATAAAATTAATTTAAAGGAAATATTCAAAATTGTTTATTCAAAAAAAAATAAATGCAAATTAAAAAACAAAATAAAAATACGAATTCAATTTCAGATTTTTCTAAATACGTAAAATGCTCCAAGAATGTAGATAAATGCCCTGCAAGTGTTCTAAATTCCTGAATAAACCAAGTATTTAGAGAACAGGTAACACGTGAATGGAAGATTTTTCTAGACTCCCACATTTAGCTTTGATTTAGTTAATTCCCTAGGTTTTTAGCTGAAACCTATAAAACCCTGATTCTCCTAAATTTCCACGACACATATGACAAACTTAGAAATAATTTTGTATCAAATAATAATAAATATTTTAATACTATTTACATATTTTCAACGCTATTAAATCGTCAAATCCTCAATAACTAGAAATTCGAAAAATACAGCTTCCCAAATTTGTTGGTTATGTCCAAACAAGAAACGAAGATTGCAAATATCTGTCAGTATAAAAAGCTACGTTTGAAAACTTTTTATGTAGAAAATAAACAAATATCTAATAATTAATAATTAAATTTTTCAACTAAAATTGATCAATAGCATACCCGAGAATAATTCATTGGAGACGTCACTATCAGCATCCTTGCAGTTCATATTCTCCTTTTTAGACGAAGATTCTGCATTTTCACTTTGATCTTCAGTAATTTCATTAAACTTTGAATTCCCGTCACTCATATTAATTCCGAACCCACATCAAAATATCAAAAAATGAACGTAAATATAACTAATAAATAAAACTTTGATCAAACCAAACCAACCAACAAAACCATAAAACTTTACTGTTTTACATGCTTTCGTGTTTTTGCCTGTTTGCTTTGTTCCACGAATCCACGCTGAAATTCTTGCGCAGCCGCACAATGACAAAACGAAAGAACTAATCAGAGCTTATGATTTTCCAGAATTCTTCACTAAAGATACATTTTTATTGGCTGAGAGTTCAAACCTCTTTGTTTGGAATACGCAGAATCAAAGCAGAATTGAAGAGAGGAATTTTTAACATTCTTTTAATACTGGTTTAAATACACATTAAACTTTAATTCTGGAATCTGAAAAACAGAACTTTTTCGAATTTAAATTCGTATTTCGAAAGTACAAAAGCTTCAGAGAAGTGAGTTTAGACAGAGTTTAGATCGTGCGAGGCGTAAACATAACCTCAAAGTTTGTGCGCGGCGCGGCATGTGCGGCGGCCGTGTTCGTGTGAGTCGTGTGTCAGGCCAAGTCGGCTGTCAGCACTCGTTTTTTTTGGGTTTTTGATCATGAAGTCGTGGAGGGAGAAATATTCAAATAAAATGGGTCATAAAATGCATACCAGTATTTACTGGACTATTTTGGAATTAAAGGGTCTTCTTGAAGATGAGGACTCGTGCGTTTATTATGAGAGGCATAAAAAACACATCGGAATGCATCCATCACATGTGCGAAACGTGACTACAGCTTTGAGTGAAATTTTAAATTCCAAGCTTAATTCCTACGATGCAGAGTAAGTTTTCTAATCAATATGTAATTAACAATCTTCAGAAATTGTATAATTATATTTTAGTACAATATCTGATGTTTCTGAGAGTTTAAATACCGGTGTAAACATTTTGATTTGGAGGTTATGTTTAGAACCAACTTATGAAAAGAAATTTAAAAGCGAGTTTAGAAATAACTAAATTATTGTTTTGTCGTATTAACTATTTTATTCTTAATATAATAACAAATTTCCAGGCAAAGTATTATATTGTTAAAAATAGTATGTATTAAAAAATGCAATACTTCATCTAGAATCTAGATACTAGAAGGTTATTTATTTAGAATAAAATATTTAATACAAGTTAATAATTTGTCATATTCTATTTTCAATAATTAAAAGCAGGGAAATTTTACATAAATTATATTTTTTCTTAAATTTCAAGACCTGTGAAGCATTAGAAAAAAAATGAATAAATCTTACTTGCTTTAAAATAAAAAAATTCCGGAGAATTTATACTTTGATCTTTTTTACCTTTCAGGCACGTTTCAAGTATCAAACAAAACTCTCTTTTTATTATTTCTATTCTCAATTTTTTTACAGATTTTTTAAAATTACAGATTAAAAGGCCTCCTACTCGCTTATAAAAATCCGGTGCTCTTAAGTCCACTTGCGGGAATATTGCACGATAGTTGTTATATTCACATGGATATTGAAGCAGATTTTTATATTTTCAAACCAGAAGTAGGAGTTAAACTGAAAGGTAATTATAACTTCGAGTCATTTACAAAAATGCTAGTGCGGCATAACTATAAACGAGAAAATCATTTCTCTTCCAGGTTTCGTAAACAAGAAAGGTTTAAATCACATTGGCGTTTTAGTCCATAAAGTATTTATCGTTTCAATTCCACAACCAGACGAGGATAAAGACTGGCCCGGCAATAAAGTAAATATAGGACAGGAAATCCGATTTACAGTAAATGAAGTAGACTTCCGAAGCAGACTACCATACATTCGAGGTGTTTTATACAAAGAGTATGTAAATTCTATTAATTTTTTCTTCTCATTCTTCTATATAAGTTATATAGAGGGTTCTTACAAGACCGAAATTTCAACTTCGGAGTCGATACAAATTGATTTGTTTACTAATAAAAATAGTACGATTATAATATCTGACTTTTACAAAGTTTTATAATAATATTAGTAAGAATTATTTAGAATTCAATATTTATTGAAAAGCCTTTTACATTCTCTGGTGGAAATTATTTTTATGAATTTTTTTGCGAAAATTTGTATGAATTTATATGTATGAAAATTCCTAAGACTTGGAATGGGGTTTTTAGTAGAAAGCGATATTAAAAAATCTTAGATTATCGTAATTTTCCGTAGAATTGTGTGCACTTTAAGGGATTAATTTTTCGTAGAAAGAATTTCGGCGGAATTTGTTGTATGTCTTAATTTAATTTAATTCACGCATATATCAAAAGTTTTTTAAACCCCAAAATGATCGGTTTTTAAATTCGAATCGTCGAAACTTTTGCAAATATTGATACTGTGTCGGTTCGGGGTGCACGAGGATCATCTCCTTTTAGAAAACCCTTAAAAGAACCTTTAAATACTCTGCAAAAAATGTTTATGAAAAACTACAGCGTTCTAAAAAAGACAAATTTTTGTATAAAATTATCGATTTGGGGTTCTATATTTTCCTAATTTTTCATAGAAATATTCAGGGTGTATACTAAGTGGGAAAACCGGAAAATAGCCGGGAATTGAAATAAAACTGGGAATTAACCGAAAATACAAATTCGAGCGGGAATCGCACCTGGAAAAATTTGAAATGTTTTTTTTTTGAAAAATTAATTTTAAGAGAATATTTCTATATATTTCAAAAGATTTACAAAAATTTCAAAAAAGAATCCGGATGATTTTAAGGCAATTTTTCTAATTATGCAGAATTAAAAAATGGAAAATACCATAATTAAAAAATATATATTTAGAAGGTTTAGAAATTTATGTGAAATATTTTTAAAATTTTAGAAAAAATTGGAATCATTTCAAGAGATATTTCGAAGTTTTGAAAAGGTAAAAAAATAATTAAAAGAATGAAAATATTTTAAAAAAATTTAACGAATGGTAAGTTTTTGGAGAATTTGAATTCAACTGTAATTTGTTAAAAATTCATTTTTGGTGAAGATTTAACTATTTTGTTGAAAATTCGTTTTTTTTTTTTGGTTTGCTTGGAAATTCTTTTTTTAAAGTGAAAATTTAACTATTTCATTTTTCGTTGAAAATTAACTTTTTTATTTGGAAAATTCGTCTCTTTTGGTACAAAATTAATGTTGGTTGAAAATTGATCTTTATGGTATAAAATTCATATTTTCGGATTGAAAATTCAACTGTTTGGTTAAAAATTCAACTATTTTCATGAAAATTCGGCCTTTTGGATGAATTCAACTCTTTTTGATTTTGAATTAAAATCTTTTTTAGTTGAAAAATCGAGTGTTACATTTTTGGTTGAGAATGAATATTTTGTTATTAAAGTTGAACTATTTGGTTAAAAGTTGAGTTACTTTGTGAAAAATTTATTTTTTTATAAAAATTTATTTTAGTTGAAGATTTATCTTTTTGGTTAAAAATGTAACTTTGTCGTTGAAAAATGGTATTTTCTGGTTTAAAATTGAACTATTTGGCTTAAAATAAACTTTTGTGTTTAACATTCATATTTTCGTGTTGAAAAATTAAACTATTTTGTAGAAAAATCGTCTGTATTGGCAAAAATTTCATCTTTTTTGGTTAGAAATGCATAGGTTTCAAAAGTAATATTTTTTGCTTGAAGATTCAACTATTTTTTGTTTAAATTTCGTCTTTTTCCAAAATAATTTAAAATTTTAAAATATTTCCAAGAGTTTAAAACAAAATGTGCATAATTTCAGATTTTGAAACGAAATTTAGAAAAGTCTTAAGAATTTTGTAAGGTTTCAAGAGAATAAAAAAGTTTTCTCAAGATTAATGGGAAAATTTCATATGATTCTTTTTATCTTTATACATGTATTCTAGCAGAAAGTTGAAAAAGATTTTAAAACATTTAAGAAGAATGTTCTAGATTTTTGAATATTTCGAACAAAAAAATTAAGATATTGTTTTTAATTTGTTTTGTATTAACGATTGATTATTAATTAATTACTGAAGAGTTATTACAAAAAATCATTAGAAATATTATTGATTTAAATCCTGAGTGAATTTTACATTAATTTTGTGATAAACACATGTAATTATAATTTAACTGTTATAATAAAAGACTAAAAACAGTTTTTTGTAGTTAGTCTTCAATAATTAATCATTAATTAATCGCTAATACCAAAGACATTAAAAATTATATTTAGGAATTATTTACGAATTGGAATACTAAAAATAGTTAACCAAAGATATGTTTATGAAAAATAACAACTGTCGAGTCATTTTTACTCGACACCATAAATTACAACAATATTATTTTGTTTAAATATTATAAGGTGACACAATACATGAATTCAAACATAGGAAAACCTTATGTTAAATGCGTTTTATTCGTGTTTCTAGAAAGAGGAGATTTGATATTTACAACGGAGAAAAATTTCGAAATAAATGGGGAATTTGTTAGGAAAAAATTGCTAGAGACCCTGAATATGCAATGACATATTTCATATTCTTTGAAGTTTGTAGAAACTTGTAGTTTATTTACAAAAACCAATTCAAAATTATGAAACACCAAATCTTCTTTTTGGAGACGTAGACTTTTGTACGCTTTCTTAGAAAATAGTAATTTATTTATAATTTTGTGTAGAAATGTGTAACTTTATAAGAAAAACTATGAAAAACTACATATATATTATATATTTTTACGCTTACCCCTTGAGGCTCGCCGAAAGGGATAAGCGTGACACTACCCGATTCGGGTAGTGTTTCTAGGTGGATAGTTTCTTGTAGTAAATAACTACAAGTGTGGGCTCACCACACCCACCACCGCCAACAGCAACGCAGTAGTATCGGACGGTCACCCATCCAAGTACTAACCGCGCCCAACACTGCTTAACTTCAGTGATCTAACGGGAACTGGTGTTTCCAGCGTGGTATGGCCGTTGAAAATGGCTTTTGAAAATTGAATTTTTTAAGTATTTTTGTCGAAATTTGTAATTTTCTACAAAAACTTATTAAAAATTGTGAAAAGTTAAACCCTTATTATGGTATTGTAGATTTTCCTTTTTTTTCCGTAGAAAATTTTAGGTATTCATATTGTGTGTAGGAATTTGTAATTTCCTAAAAATAAAATATGAAAAACTATATCTAGTTTTTCCAGATGTATATTTTCGTAAAATTTCATACAATGGAGTAATTCAAGCAGGGTAACTAAACGGTGCTGAATCCATTTCTTGACGAAATGGAGTTTTCTTCAAAAATCATACTTTCTCGCTTTTTTACACCTATTTCAGTGACAAAATCAAGAGTTTGAAATGTTTTACCCTAAAATTTAGAATTCAAATGTATCAAATATTTTTAAAGTTCAAAAGATGCATACTAAATGAATGAATTATACTAAAATATTCGATTTTTTCAACAATTCGACGGTCATTATAGGATTTTGACAAGGATTAAACAATTGAAGGTATTATTATCAAAATAAAAAAAATCTGCCCGCTTCGTGGGCACATTTCCATCGCGCGCTTTGCGCGCGTTTGTTGCATCTCGCGCTTCGCGCTCGATAATGTATTCACCTCGCGCTACGCGCTCGGGTGTATTTACATCGCGCTTTATGCTCGGATCCTCTAGATTTTTGAACTCCGTGTTCGACTTCGATGAAAAGAAAAACTTTATTTGCAAATATTATAAAATTATCAAAACCTCTATATATGAAGTGATTGTTAAATTTCTTTTTATTTTAGACTGAAAAGGAACTTTATTTACTTAAAGATTCTCATCCAGACACTCGCGCTTCGCGTTCGATTTTTGATTTGAAAATCATTTGAACCTTGCGGTCCACACTCGGTTCTGTGCACCGTATGATAGAAACCAAAAAGTTTAAGCGCACTTTGTGTTTCGTGTTATATGTTCTTTATATACAAATTACTAAATTTGTATTTGATTTCAATTGAAGAATAATGATATAATTTAGGCGACAAATTTTATTAGTTAAAATGTTATTTTAGCTTGTGCCGTTTTCAAAAAAGTTAATTTTTTTCATTTTGAATGTATTCTTATAACAAAAATTGATTGAAATTACATGAATGAAGGTTATTTGTTTCTCCTGAAAAATTTGGTTGATTGGAGTTAGCACCGTTTATTTGTTATACAAAATCATAAAACTTCATAATTATTCATTAAAAATCTTGATTTTTCATACTTCGTAGTTTTCTATGCCGAACTGTTACAAAATCTGTATTTTTTTATGATCTGCGAAAACGACGTTTTCATAGAGCGTTGTAGTTTGTCGTAAACATTTATTCACCAGCGTTCGCGTTGATTAATAATAATTGTACAAGAAATTATTGTTAAATTAGTTTCCAATCAGTAGAATGCGTGGAAATTGAATAGAATTGACTGGATTTTTTTTCTCAAAAGTATACCTGGAAAATCTGGAAAAGTTGAGGAATTTTTATACCGAAATTCTGTAGCAAACCTGATGATCGAATTATTGAACATTTTTATTTTTCAGTGAGTATTTGGAAGGCTGCAAGCTCTTCAATATGGAAATAGCGGAAGCTGACGAGGCCATTGGGTCTCCCGATACGAAGAAAAAAATAACGTTTGATGAAGATTTAATTTCGGATCCTTCGGCGGTTTCAGCAAAAAAAAGAAAAAGAATAACTTTTGATAGTGATTCTGAGGAGGAAGAAGAAAATGGAGTGAAACCAAACATTTCCTTGAGTCAAGGAAGTTCACAACCGGAATTGAAAGGTGATTTAGAGGAGGAAGACCAGAAGCCAAGAAAGAAAAAATCTCATAAGAAGTCTCGGATTTCGAAGGAAAATAATCACGTGAGTCCCAGTTCTGATGATGAAAAGGTAGTCTTTAAAAGTCCGGTAAAAAAATCCAGAACTAAATCTCACGTTTCGGTAGACGTTAAATTGAATTTTGATTCTGAAGAAGATCAAAAACCAACGCATTTAGTGCAGAAGTTTGTGGAAGAATCTGAGAATTTCGATGAAGATCGAAAGCTGATCGTGAAAAAATCAAAGAAAAGGCGTAAGAGTTCTGAAAGTCGAGATGAAGCTTCAGGTGCAGAATCTGAAGGAAGTAGGGAAAATAAACATAAGAAGAAGAAAGCAAAGTTCTTTCATGAAAGTTTAGAAGAAGCGAGTTCGGATTTAGTAGATAGAAAGCCGATTAATTTACTAGCGAAACACAAAAGTAAGGCAAGTGAAAAGTCGGAGAGTAGAGATGAAGCTTCAAGCGCGGAATCTGAAGGGATCAGGGAGAAGAAAAATAAGAAAAAGAAAGCTAGGTTTTCTCTAGAAAAAGTAGAACCGAATTCGGATATAGAAGACCAAAAACCGATTCATCTTTTGGCAAAACACAAAAACAAGTCTGAGAAAAAGATCAAAATTGCAGGAAACGACAGCGACGTTTCAAGTCCAGAAAAAAAGAAGAAATCTAAAAAGAAATCTAATCGCGAAAATGTCATCGATTATGAAAATATCCTGAAAAATGAAAGTCAACAGGTTAATGACAACGAGGGTCACAAAAAGCGGAAATCTAAGAATGAAAAGAAATCTGACGAATCAGAATTTAGTTTTGATGTACTAAGTAGAATAAAAGATGAACCGAGCGACGAAAAAGTAAAAAAGGAACCGTGCGATAGTGTGAAAGGTAAAGCTAAAAAAATAGTCGACTCTGATTAACAAAATTGACTATTTACAAAACTATAGTTAAATAGTGTGCAAAATACGAGACTTTTTTGAATTAATGTTTTATCGCTGTTTAATTTGCGTAGTTTATAAACAAATTTATTAATTAATTTGAAACTAGAGAATTCTATTTCAAGAAGGTTCTTTGTTGTTAAAATTATGGATGTATTTACAAAACGGCCTTTCTGTAGAAAAGTGGGAGTTTTGTACAGACCAAGTTTTATGCATTGACGAATATGTGTAAACTGCGTGTAAATACAATGAACATTGTAAATATTCAGAGAAAATTATCATTTGTATTGTTTGAAAACAAATATTTTTTATAACATAAAGACAAAAATATTTGAAAATACGAGGATTATGTTATTAAAAAATTGTAATCGCTAATTTTAAAAATTCCATGTAAGTGACTATCCACAAACTATTATTTTATTATTTTCTGACTAAGATGTTTTTTAATTCTTAGTTTCAGTAGAAAAATGTATCCATTGACTATAGAAGTCACTTTATATGCTATGAAATAATATTTGTTTAAATGACTAAGATTCCAATAGGAAATTTCAGTTAAAGCACTTCTAATTTTAAATTGTTGGATTTCGAAGACTCATTGAAGGGTGGAAGTACAGAACTAGATAACTGGAGAGCGGATTAGAGCCACTGTGTAGTTAGCTGCAGAGCTCTGCTCGGCTCGCACACGCGGAGAACCCCGGCTAGACCATCATTTGTTCTTCATAATTTCGAGTTGAAAGCGCTTGGAATTGAAGAAAAATGTATGAAATGATTTTGAATTTAAAACTTTCCAATTCTAAATATTTTAGACAGGTAAACTTTTGAAAAAGGACAATATTTCGAATTGAATGAAAAGGAATCGAACTTGTATCATTTCTGAATATAAGCGTTTAAAATTGGATGATTTTAAATTGAAAAAATTAAAAACAGAAGCTTTCAAAATTCAAAACCTTCAAAATAAAATTTTTTAATTTAGACGATTTCATTAGGAAGGAGTTTAGATTGAAAACTAAATTTGAATATTTCAAATTAAAAGCTTATAAAATTATAGAAACCTAAATTTGTATTAAATTTTAAAAATTATGATTTAACGTAAAAATTGAGTAGACAAACTTTCCTAAAATCAAAAAATAAATTCACCTTTATTTTCACCGTTTAAAATGGAAATATTTTTAATTACAAACCTTCAAAATTGAATTATTCTAAAAAAAACGTTCAAAATCAAAAATAAATTTAAATGAGAAATATTAAAAAATATAAAAATCGATACTCCAGAAACTTGAAACTTAAACAAATCCGAACTTCATTTAAGACTAACAAAAAATTTAGTCTCGAAGAATTGTTATATTAAAACTTTTTTGTACTCAAACCCTTAAAATGTTCTATTACTTTAAGTAAATTTAATTGTTTAGAAATTCACAATTTTCAAACTGTCAATTATACTTTTCGAAATTCTACCAATTCAGTTTCACTCAGTTTCAAATTTAATAATTTTAGACTTAAATATTCGAAGTAGTCATAGTTGCACCCTTTTCATTTTAAAGGATTTGTAATTAAACAGTTTTGAATTAAATGCCTCCAAAATGAATTCAAAATAATAAAAAATTAAGACAATTTCTCAAATTCAAGCCTTAAAAATGAGCATATTATTGGCATCGAATATTGAAGTTTTTTATTTGAAAAATATTCCAAAAAGTTCGACATTTCAAACTCAGTTAAAAAAAATTTTCTATTGAACAATTGAATAATTTCTTTAATTTTTCATGGTTTCAATCTTAGAATTATGAAATTTCATGTTAAACGCTACATTTTCATTTTTTTCTTATCATAAGTTAAAATTTTGCGATTAAAATTGAAATGATTGACTTTTGCAAAGTATCATTGAAAATTTTAAAATTTGATATTTCTAAACGATTCAAATTTACTTAAAGTAATTTAAGTAGATTAAATTTTGCGATTAAAATTGAAATGGTTGAATTTCGAATACTATAATTGACAATTGAAAAATTGTTAATTTCTAAACGATTACATTTACTTATAGTAATAGTTTCAAGTTACTGGAGTATAAATTTTTTAATATTTCCAATTTAAAATTACTTTTTACTTCGTACGTTTCTTTAAAATGATTTAATTTCAAAGTTTTAGAATTGAAAATTTTTCCACTTTGAATAATGAAAATAAAGGCGAATTTATTTTTTGATTTTAGAAAAATTTGTCTAATCAATTTTTATGTTGAATCATAATTTTTACAATTTTATAAAAATTTAGATTTCTAGAATGTCAGATGTTTTTACTTTGAAAGATTCAATTTATTTTTCAATTTCAAATCTTCAAATTTTAATCGTTTCGAATTTAAATTGATTAAAATTAATAAGTTTTCACTTTCAAATGATTCAATTCTGAATGCTTTCAATTATAAATAATACAATTTTCATTCCTCGGAATTAAAAAAAAATCCATTTTTGACATTTTTAATCTTTTGAAATTTTAATTTGAAATCATTCAATTTCGAGATTCTTCAATTCAAAATAAAATTGTTCAATCCTGAACGCCTTGAATTAGAAATTAGACAATTTCTTCTGTTTTAAAATTTCAACCAAAACCAACCTCTCACTTTTTCTATATTCTTTCTCAGTCTTTTTTATACTACTAGGGAACCAACATATTTCGTTAGGAAAGCTACAAGGTTTGATTAATAGAATCTTATGCTAATTAAAACTCACATAATACCTACATATAAAACATTAGATAGAAGGTTGGAGTGTGATTAGGAAATGGGTGGTGAAAAAGGATGACGAATTGGTGTTGATAGGAGGTGATCTGAATGCATGGACGGGGGAACAGGGAGGGGAAATATGGGATGAAGAGAGGGAGACTTTCAGGGGAAACTCGAAACACAAACAGGTGGACCAGGAGGGTAGGACTCTGTTGGAAATTCTGGGAGAAACATGATGGTTCATTTGTAATGGGAACTCGGAAGGGGGTGAGGAAGGTGAGATAACGTTTGCAGGGAAAGGGGAAACTGTAATAGACTATATTCTGGCCGAGGAAAGGATAAGGAGGCTGTTGGAAAGAATGGAAGTAGGGAACGAAATAGGGTCAGAACACCTCCTGGTCATTGCAACCTTGAAATGTGGGAATTTATCATAGAACATAGCCATGATCAATATATTTTTAGTTTATTTTACGGGAAAAAACGAATCATCTTAGGAAAATTATGTATTTGTTTATTAAATTTTTTTAAATAGCAACAAAATGTCCAACATCAAATTATCACAATCAAGAACTATTAGCAAACTGTTTACATGGGGCATTATTTCTGAAGTTCTCCGATTGGATTCAAACTTCGGCAAAGTGTATTCCTATTGGAAGACAATCAATGGAAATATTTTTTTGTCATTAAGACAAATATTTACCGAGGGGGAGGAGGTGACATTTTTGCGTTTTTTGCGGGTACCATTTTTGACCTTCCTTTATGAAGACCAAATATTTATTTTTCAAAGAATTTTTATGATAACAAATTAACGCAAGCGGCAAATTACGTATTTTTAGCTTCGCGGAAATTTCCATTCAACGGGTAAATATTTTTTTATGATTACTCAACAGTGACGTAATATTTATTCGTGTTCTTGGTTCATATTTCAAGAGTACGACTTGATCTTGATT
Organism: Andricus curvator; assembly: GCA_932195095.1. Classification (NCBI taxonomy): domain Eukaryota; kingdom Metazoa; phylum Arthropoda; class Insecta; order Hymenoptera; family Cynipidae; genus Andricus; species Andricus curvator. The sequence goes on along the minus strand of CAKNYM010051815.1, from coordinate 92,166 downwards.
TAATAAATTAAACAAATTTATAGGCACAATTTACAAGATTTGTCGATGAGTTGGAATAACCTTGAACTTTGAAGCTACATATTTTTGTAATCATCCCCCTGGCGGACCGAACGAACGGAGCGGATAAGCTACGACGTATCCTTATAGTATCCACATCGTATCCTCTCCGTAACATGCAAGAAAAACTCATTAAAAAAGAAAGATTAACATTTCACTTGTTGAAATTCGGATTCTACGTGAAATTTTGAGTTGAAAGGTCACAGAGTAATCGCAATAGTTTTTCTTGCAACATTAGAAACTTTAAAAAAATATAATACTTATCGATAACGTGGGTTGAAGGCGACTTCAAACGCATCGTCGACGGATAACGCCTATTAACTGCTACTGAACGACGATGCGTTTGAAGTCGCGTTTAGCGCACTTCATCGATAAGTATTATATTTTTTTAAAGTTTTTAATGTTGCAAGAAAAACTATTGCGATTACTCTGTGACCTTTTAACTCAAAATTTCACGTAGAATCCGAATTTCAACAAGTGAAATGTTAATGTTTCTTTTTTAATGAGTTTTTCTTACATGATACGGAGAGGATACGATGTGGATACTATAAGGATACGCTATCCGCTCCGTTCGTTCGGTCCGCCAGGGCCAATATCAAACATTGTGTATCGAGGGCATAAAGAAGGCAAAATAGCCGTACGCCCTTGTTACACACGATACTTTTTGTCCTACCCTCCTTGAAAATAAGCATGCGTAGCAGATAAAGGATGTTTGGTGTACTTGACAATTTAAGATTATAAGTGAAAGAAAGAAATAGCGTACTTTGTAGAAAGAAGACTGTTGGGTTCAGCGATACAATTTTTTTTTGAAGATAAAGATAATTTCCCTCATATTCTCACTTGCGTGGTGCAGCGTATGTGTAGCAGGCGTAACGTTTCATGTAGGCCCGGCGGCGGAGTGCGCATGTGCGAATGTCACTGGGCTGGAAGCGGCCACATTACGCCTGCTTCACGTGCATGCAATGGCGCGTTTTCAAGGGGGGGTCGGACAAAAAAGTAATTTCAACATAGGCAGATTCAACACCATCGAAACTTTCAAATGGTTGTTATTTAAATGTCGTAGAATTAGTTTCTGCAAAGATATTAAAACAAAACTGTATTACTACGGGATCATTTCTTTTCACGTAAAAGATAATATCTTGCCACAAGAGATTGTCTTTCAACAACATTACTGTCATTATTATACCAAAGAAAACTTTTCTTTTCTGTAGTCATGTCTTTTCATCTGAAGAATAATATTCTAACATAATGGATTGCCATTTAACAACATAATTATCATTGTTTAAAAAAATTCTTCTTATTATTATTTATGAGAAGTTGCAGGCTCCGGAAGCTACGATCATGGTTCCTTAAAGCAACAAATCCCGACGCAACTGGACCGTGTACGTCATCCACTTCTGCTCCTTCTGTCCTAGAAGGTAAGCAAGAGCGGGAAATTTACGCGAGATGACATCGTGCAACACTGTTCCTTGGAGTCAGGTCTCTAGCCGCGGATGACCTTACGCGGCAGACGGGACAGTTGGAGATGATGGTTTCACCTCTGGATACTTTTTTAGAGCTACCAATCTTTGTAGAATGTCATGAGGAACAGTGTTGGCGGACCAGATGAAGTGATCCCAGAAGAACATCCTATTGCATCCGGTTCGCGATGGATTGAGCCTGACGCTGGCAAGCCCGAATCTTGTTGAGTTGGCTAAGAAATGAAGCTTTTATACCTCCAAGACAGCCGATTATGAGAACTACAAGATGGACTTTGTAGCCTTGGTACAGCCTGCTCAGCTCGAAAAGAAGTGCTTGTTTTTCGCCCGTTTTTCTTCCTCTTTTGCCGTGATATTACCATCGGCTGGTGCCGAGAATTCAATCACGTAAATGATCTTGGTCTTCAGATCTTGGAGGACAATATTAGGCTTCGTAGCACTGATACGTTGAGTGGTGGAGAATGAGAAATTCCAGTAGATCTTACACTGATCGTTCTCCACAACGGACTCCAGTTCCCCCTGGGCGTATTGCAAGACGGGCAATATATCAACAACACAGAAGTGCCTAAGATGGTAATATAACACTTTTAGAGCCGCATTGTGTCTCTCTATGTACCCGTAGCGTGTATATTTTGAGCATCCACTGAGAACATGTCCAAGTGTTTCTGGCTCTTGCTTGCACGCTCGGCAGTTGGTATCGCCTACAGGTACATTCATTATGCGCTCACGGTAAACTACGGTGTGTCTCCGAACTCAATCCAGAAGACTTGAGAAACATGTTGGACAGACCCATCGAGAGCTCTTCTCTACGTATAATGCCGTAGAATTTACCATGAAGGGGCTTGTCAGCATGTTCTCTTAGTAGACGCGTATGTTCTGCTTCCTGTACACGACTTTTGAGCACCAAAGGTGTTAGTGATGCTAGGCCATGTGTAGTGTCGCTGGAATCAAATGGGAGGCCAAGCTCCTCTGCGGCCCTATCTGCGGCACAGTATAGAAACGCCGCAGCATTGCCGACTTCATGTTGATGTACGAGTCGCATAAGGGAATCTGTGCTATTTAGAACTGAGCAGGCTGTAGCCAGAACCGTTCTTCGATGAAGACACTATAAGCTCAGCAAGCCTCTACCCCCTTTATCTCGAGGGAGGTATATTCGAGGTACAGAAGATCTAGGATGATGACTTCGATGGATTGACATCATCTTGCGTGTGCTTAGTTAAGTTGATTCAACTCATTGACGTGCCATTTGACTGCACCAAACGTGTAGAGCAGTATAGGAACGGCCAGTATATTGGGCGCCTGGATCTTATTCTTTCCAGATAATTCGGAAGCCCACATTTTTGTGGAATTGCCCTGAATCGACTTTACTCGCCGTTCAAGGCGCTGTTTCGTTGTTGAAAAAGATGTTATTTTTTTGCCTCCAGTGCTGCTTGATGGTCAACAGTTTACACTTGTTCAGCGTGTGATTTGCTTTCCTTAAGTTTCGAGAAAGTGCCCTAACTTTTGAAGTGACTTTTTCATTTAATGTCATGTAGCTGATCACGCACTGAATATTTGATGCATGCCGTCTCGCCGTTTCAATTTTAAACTGAAGCTGTGCAATACGCTCGCGAGTCTTACTCAGACGTACTGAAGTATCGTTACTTCTATTGTCGCTAAGCAGGGAGACCGCCTTCTCGTAAACTACACAGTTCAGATTCCACAGATTAACATCTGCGGGGAGCAAATAGGGGGGAGCAGTATTAGCTTCAGCTAATTTGTCCATCCTGAGAAAGACTTTTTGGTGGATAGATCTCCTACTTCTCATGTTCTCATTATCGGCTATCTGCAAAGGTGGTCTTGCTGGAACGGGTGGAATGTTCGCTGGAGGATGTTGCTCTTCTTCTTGTTGATAAAGAGCTTCATATCCGTTTTTTCGAAAAAAGGATATCTGATCTCTTAAATTCTGAGGCGTTTGATGAGCATATTCCGGGTGCATATTGACCCAACGGTCATGTAACCTCTGCATGAATCCTCTTCGCGCCGGTGAGCTTCTTTGCCAACAGGTAAGGATGTCCCTCCGGAATTGGTCCGACCATTTAAATCGATGTTCTCGCGTCTGTCTGGGGCCATTGCCTGGTCGTCGCCTCGGTTCGGTCCTATTGCCACTCTCAACTGAACCATGGCTTCCATCCGAGAGAGGCCTATTGTGGGTGGCACTGCGCGATACTGGTGTCGTAACCGCATAATTCATTGCATTGGGGAGTTAGCCCAAAGCAACGTGGCTGAATGCAAGAGCCGGAGCTCTCGGGCGATTATTATTATTATGCGGGAGAGAAGAGCAATAACTGCGCATAGCACTGCGGTATAACCTATTGTACTGTACCCTCAAAGTTAACTATCTCCCATAGGGTCAGTCTTGACCATTTAAAGGCATCCACTGATTTGCAGGACGTGTCATGAAAGTCTTCTGGTTCGAGAAAATAGTCCCCTAGGTATTCCTTTCTGAGGCACGCCAGTGCATCACTTTCACAACATATGTGATGAGCCGCCTCCTCACGAAAATCGCATTTTCGACAACCAGGGTTGTCTCCAATCCTCATGTTGGTCAAGTGTTTTCTCAGTCGGCAGTGTCCAGTAAGCATCGTTACTGCGACAATATTCTGCCTTCTTTCCACGTTCAAGAGTTCATTAGTCCTCTTAGTACATGTAGCAGATATGAAATTTTAAGCATTTACCATTTTTGGTTTCCTTCCAATATCTTGCATGCTTCTTTCAGTGCCATTTACCATTTGCTCCTTGCGCCGATGCGTACGAGATACCGCAGTAGGGTCCAGGCCAATCAGGGGCTGTGAAGCTCTTGTCTTAGCTAGTGCATTTGTTTCTCATTACCTTTAATATCTTCATGGCCGGAAAGAAGATCAAACAAACACTGTTTTTACCGGCAACCTGAAAAAGATCTTAAAAGCAACTCCAGACCAGTCTGGAAGTAAACTCTTCAGATGTAAGAGCCTTAAGTGCTGCTTGACTGCCAGAATGTAAATGTGCTGGCCTTTATAAGCCCGCTTAGAAATTTCCTCCAGGCAAGCTTTAATAGCTATTATTTGGGCCTGAAAAACTGTAGAGAATGTGCCCAGTTTTTTTGTTATCTCAGCCCTGGGCTTTTTCCCATAAATTCCAGTTCCTGCTCACAAGGAGTCGTTAGAGCCGTCTTTGTACCAAAAGAGACATGATGGTTCAAATAATTCTTCCTTTCTCCCTTCATCATGCCATTCTTCCCTTTTAGGGAAGATGAACCTTGAAGGGTTTCATAAAGGATAATTTCCTCAACATAACATCAGTTTACATAGTGAGAATATTGACCCGGCATAGCATGCGCTTACTGACATCATGTAGATCTGTCACTTCAACATCACTAAGGTTGCCCTCTACTAGAAGTCTATAGACTTCCGCTGCCGCAATCTTTCTTACGAAAAGGTGTAACGGCGGGATGTCCAGAATGACCTCGAGAGCTGCTGATGGTGTTGTTTTCATAGCACCAGTGATCGCCAAGCAGAAAACCCTTTGGAGGCTTTCCAGTTGTTTGATAATACTGATTAATATAGTCCTTGGCAACCATATCGTTGACGCATATGCTGTTATGGGTCTGGCCCAAAAAGCCATCTCAGTTTTTTTATCATTGCGTCGACATGGAGTTTCGAGGTTGATTTAGGGTCAAATATTACTCCTAAATACTTTGCTTATTTTAAAAATTCTACATCCCTACCGTAGAACTTAAGATTTTTTAGGCCTGAAAGCTTCCTTTTTCTGGCAAAATACATGAGTTCCATTTTTTTTTGGAATAACGGACAAGCAGCGGTCATTGGTCCAATATTGCTCTACTATGTTGAGCCCTGATGCAGGAGTTCCACGAAGGTGTCATCATGCTTCCCTGTAATCAGGATCACCAGGTAATCTACATAGCCTTGAGTGTAAGAACCCGATTCGTTTGAAACACGAATCAGGTCATCAATGACAAGCGCCCACTGGGTGAGTGAAAGATCTCCTCCATGTGGGCATCCCCTTGAAACTTTGGCCTTCACTTCATTACCACGTAGTGAAGTATATACCGTTCTGCTCTTCAACATGGAGTGCATCCACCTGTTTATTATGTCATTAACTCCGTGTATTTTAGCAGAACCGTATGTATATGGATTCAATTGGAGTGTTACTAAATGGCCCCTCTATGTCTACAAACGCTGTAATTGCTACTTCACCTTTCCGCGTTATATTAATCATGCGGGAGGTAAACGCATAGAGAGGGTCTATGGTAGATATGTTTTTTTGAGAGGCAAATCGTTTCCTATGGAGAGGGTTTTCCGTTAGGATTTCCTCTTTCATGTAAAGGTCCACTCATTTTTCTAGTGTTTTCAGCATGAACGAGGTCAAGTTGATCAGTCTAAAGGATTTTGCCTTATAGTAGGTATCCTTACCCGGCTTCGGAATGAAGATTGCCTTATTCCTCCATGCTACCGGGATGTATCCTAAGCATGCCCGAAAGATTTCGCACAATGGACCCACCAAGGACTGAAATCCTTCTTGAATTAATGTAGGGAATATTTTATCATCTCCCGTAGCTTTAAAATGGTTCGAATTGTTTAACTATCCATCCAATTTTATAATGAGTGTCAATACAACTGGCTACTTTCCAATTTTCCATTCAATAAAGTCAAATCAGTAGTTAAGAGGTAACCTAATAAAGACTCACCCCTGTGGTTGGTTTTCTCACTACCCCAAGTCGAATGACGTTACGGAATTTTCCGTAACGCTAGCCCTGAACGAGCTGGAAAACCGGTTAGAGTTACGGAAAATTCCGTAACCATAGACAGTGCGTATTGAATAGTTTAAAAAAATATTATCTGTAATGATAGTCAATACATAAATTATGGATGCCCCTAATAAATATATGAGCGTCCCCAGAACATCGTATTTTTGAAACAGAAATATATTTGAGAGACAATGTGAAATGAAATTAGAGAAAACTATATTACTGCACTAGTATTACGAGTAGTACATGTGCAAAGCCTGGATATTATTGGATATAATTTTATTTCCTTTCTTTGCATTCTAAAATATATTTAATTTTTCCGAAGTATAATCTTTTTGGGGTGTCTTTACATGTCTTAGGAGGCACCAAAGGGTTCTTTGGCTGCCAATACATGCCAGTCCGTCACTGCCCTATTTTAGATCGAAACTTGATATTCTATTATACCTATATAATAATCTTCAAATTCATTCATTCACTTCGCGCAAAGTCAAGCTCCTATGTTTCCGCTCACATACCACGTGCTTTTGCCCTTTGATTTAATTTCTACCATCCAGTTTGACAGTTTATTAGTAAACATCAGTTTGACATCTTCTGGAAATTTGTTTCTACTTTTAGTGGTTTTAATTAAATGAAAATTCTTCAGTTTGAATTGAAATATCAAATTCTCATCAATCTCATCATGTTAGAATGACATAACAATAATTTTTTTGCAACACTATACGGGAAGTTCGCAGTTTATGCACCAAAAAATAAGCACCAAATGGCCGATTCTTGATGAAGTCAAAGTGTGCGGGAATCATAACATTCCTGCACGAAATTTCGTGTGGGAATGTTGATCATCAAGCATACTTTGAAGAAATGTGTGTGTCTGCTGTATTCCACGCACGCGAATCAAGGGAACCGCTAATTTGTGATTGGTGGCAAGAATTATCACAACCAATCTGAAGCCACCGGACGTGTGATCTGGCTGCCTCATTGGTCGAGAGTTTCACTAGAATTTTCGGGACCAATCAGAAGTCACCGGGCGCAACGAATAGGAACTACCATCATATCGTCAGCTGATGAGTTGAGCGTATAGGTTAGTTCGCCTGGTACAAAATTTTGTCATGCTTCTGAAGAAAAGCAAAAAAAAAAAATTTCGCGAATAATTCCGATAGTGACTCCGGAGATTCGGAATTTGTACCTGCAGACATTCTACAGCTGACTGAAGATTCCAGTTTGGACACGCTGCCACTTGTTCTTTAAATATAATACACAAAAATGAGTCACGCCTGAAAAAGCACATAATGCAGTGTTCTACAACCCAGGTAAATCTTTTTGGTTCGGTTTTTCTCCTCTTCGGGGGCTAAGCCCCTCATGGGGGCTCCGTCCCTCATCCCCGACGGGGTTTCACCCCGGACCCCACCGCCGCTCAGCCCCAGAATCTTGCTCCCTCCCAATATTTCTTATGTCACAAACTTCCCTTTACAGGGGCTACAAAAAATAGTATATGATACGCGTGCGGATTGGTGATTCCTACTCGTGTGACATTGTGACCATCGTCACACACGTCAGGAATCACCAACTTCCCGCACTTGTATCATAATGTACTATTATCTGACTAACTTTAGGTCAATTTATTTTTACATTCTCATCATAATGAGAAGGTATTGATTTTATGTGAAAAATGACTTTTGTGGATCCCATCAAATGTCGACGTTTTGAGGCCCCCTGAGTCAGAAAAAATAGTTTTTACGTCGGTGTCTGTCTGTCTGTCGTTGTCGTCGTCTGTATATCGGATAACTTTTGAAAGACTAATTGGATTGGATTGTGCTTTGGCACACAGTTTCAGGGGACAAAAAGAAAGATCGAGTTCGTTAACCAGCTTTTTTGGATGAAAATTCAAAAAGTTAGAGCATTTTCAAAATTTTCTAGACCATTTTTTTCGAAATTTGAAAATTATATGTGCGGCCGCTTATAGTCAGAAAACATAGTTTTTACGTCGGTGTCTGCGTGCCTGTCGTCGTTGTCATTTTAATCTGTAAACGTGGTAACTTTCAAAGGAATTATCTGATTAGACTACCCCTTGGTATACTGTTTCAAGGCCTATATAGGAAGGACGAGTTCGTTAACCAGCCATTTTGGCCAACAGTTCTGATATTATCCATCGAAAATGCTTTTTAAAAAATAAAAAATTCCACTTCCCAGCAAAACTATACATTTTTTGTAAGATGGAATGATAATTGAAAAAATGATTCATCTCGAGAAGATCTACCAATTTGCTAGAAAAAGATTTTTGATAACAAGTATGGTTTTTGTTTTATTCGTAAAAAAATATAGGAATTTGGTTCAGACTATATTTTCAAAAGATAGTTATTGTTTTAACTATAAAAAATGTTATTAAAAATTAAAAAATCCATACACAAATTTGTTTATATACACTCTGTACAATAAATACAAAAAAAATTATTGTGAAATAAAGAACAAATAATAAAATACATTTGCTTTATTTTGTTCTGTCCAATTTAGCAGTTGCGAACAGAGGAACAATAATCATAAAAAATCACGTTCTGTAAATATTCTAAAAAAACACGAAGGGAAACTTACAGTTTTCAATTCGTAAGATTTAAAAGGCTGCGTACTCCAGTTTTGTTTTAAAATCGGTCTTAAGCTGATGTCAAAATTTGTTCGTCTAAATTATATCTACAATAATGTAGTGATGCCGTGATGTTACTGCGGTTATTACTTTTGTGAGTGTAGAATTGGGATTTATATTTATATGGGTCAGACATTATTCACGTGTAAAGTGCTTCTAGGTTTGTTGTACTTTTTGCGCTTGCTCGTATGCTGAGGTAATAAATCTTTCGCACCCGCAACTTAATATGGCGACCTATGAACAGATGCAGAGCTTGATGTCAAGCCTAGAAGAAAAGCTCAAAGCTGAAATACATTCTGTGAAAAAAGTATACTAGAAAGCACCTCAGCGGTCTTGCAGAGATGTGAAGCCAAAGTTGATGCTGTCGAAAAAGAGAATGCCGAGCTCAAGTTGGAGATCGCAAGGCAGGCTCAACGGCTAGATAGGCTTGCAAGAAGAAACAACTTGATACTTTTTGACATGTATGATGAGCCAACGGAAACACCACCTGCGCTAGACGAAAAAGTACAGAATCTACTCGGCACCAAAATGGACATAAAACTTAACCGGGAGTCGATTGATGGAGTTCGCCGCCTTGGTCAATTCAACTCTGGCAAAATGAGACCTGTTTTGCTTTCACTCTGTTCAGGGTCGATGAAGCACGCTATCCTTCAAAATCGTTCGAAACTTAAAGGTACAAATGTTTTCGTCGAGCATGACTTGGACCCGGACTCTGTTAAAATCCGCAAAGCTCTGAGCCAAGAAGCTGCTAAACTAAGAAACGCAGGGCTAAAAACTCGTATAAGTGGTAACCGCCTGCGAGTTAACGATCAAATTTACAGCTTAGATGATTTAAGAAGATTGAGCCTAGAGGAAATTACTGGAAATAATGTTTCAAATATTGAAGTGCTTAACGAGGAGAGCGCCAAAACTCTTGTAAACAATAGCATGTCACATGCACCTGTCGCTTCGAAACTCGCTATGACATCACAAGCAGGTATACACAGTAATGAGTCAGCCGTATTTGTAAATACAAATACAGCTGCTATGCCCAACACACAGCTGGGTAGTATGACGTATGAGAAGAAGATAGCCATCATCAACCCTTCTAAACCTAATCAACTCGTTTCTTCAAGCAAAAGAAGGGGTGATTCTCAAGACGCGGGCTCTCTTAACAAGTATTTGAACAGGGGAACTCCTGCAGGATCTTAGCCGTGCACTGACTGACTAGATGAATCTTTTACGGAAAGGGCAGGAGTTTCAAGCTTCAGTTCTGCGGGTGTCTCGCCAAATGGAGGGATGTGCAAGCATACGTCGAGTTTTAGTGTCTGTTATTGGAATATCAGTGATTATAATAATTTGTGGAACTTGGATGTAAAGCAGAAAGCCTACTTAACTAGTCATTGTGTAATTTGCATAGGTGAGTCATGGCTCACAAACACATCTGTGAAACTGCCGAAATTTTTAGATGGTTACACCCCTTATTACTCCGTGGCTGTCAAAGAAAAAAGTAAGGGCCGTGGCAGTGGAGGGCTAATTACATTAGTCCAAAACTGCGCTGACTACTTACATTGAAAACTAGAAGTCAGTAATTTGTATTTATCTGTGAAATTGACCTTCGAAAATTCCTTCACTCTGCATATCGGTAATATATATTTTCCCCCATCAGCAGACTCAGACTTCTGTATTGATACGCTTCAAAATGTTTTATTCTCTTTAGGCAATGTGAACACACATTTTTTATTAATTGGTGATTTTAACGCTCGTGTAGGAACCCTAAATAGCTTTTCTGATGAGATTTTTAACAATTATAATTTATTTCCAAATAGATCAGCCTTAGATGTTAAAGTTAATAAAAGAGGCAAAAAACTGGTGGAGTCCCTTGAATCGTGCGACCTAGCGCTCTGCAATGGTCGTTCATTTTCTGATAGGCTGGGTAAATTGACCTGCCTAACAAAAAGAGGCTGCAGTACTATTGATTTATGCTGGTTAAGTATCGACTGCGCAAATATTGTTAACGATTTTTCTGTCCACAATATTTCGGACCAATCAAATCATTTACTTGTTGCTATCGATTTTAATATTGTACTCAAGGGTTCTAGGGAAAGAGAGCCTAACAAATTTGTCGGCGTATCAACGTCTGTAAAATGGAATGACGAGAGAGCGAACACCTTTTATACTGCTTTGTCAAATTCACCGCTTGTATACAATAATGATGTTAACGCTGACTTTTTGTATAATAACTTAATTTCCGCAATAACGCATGGTGCCAGCGAATCAAATATGCTAGTACAGAGGGGCGCTCCCAGTACCTCCGGCCTTTATAACCAGAAAAATGTCTGGTTCAACTCGCAGTGCGCTCGTCTGAAAGGGATTGCTGCACGTACTTATAAGCAGTATTCTCGTAATCGTTCTGAGTTTTCCTTGACCCGTTATATCCAGTCTCGAGACTCATATCGAATGGCAACCAAAGTAGCAAAGGAAGAGTATTCTAAAACAACCCTTATGAGATTAGCAAATGTTAAAAATAGTAGGGAGTTTTGGCAGACGGCAAAATTGTTCGACACTAGTTCTGAATATGCAAACTTATTAAGCACGAGTGACTGGTTTAAATTTTACCGGGATGTTTTTCCGCCCAGAGTGTTATCAGATGGTAATTTTATATCAGTGTTGGACCCAGTTCTTGATACGGACTTCACCTTACTTGAACTACAAAAAGTTATCTCGGGTTGTAAAAAGAATAAAGCTGCAGGTCGGGACGGTATAAATAATGACTTCTTTAAACATCTATCCCCAGAATGGGACCATTATTTGCTCAATCTTTTTAATACTGTTCTTAACTCTGAAAAAGTTCCTAACCAATGGTCTGTTGTTGATATGTTCATGCTTCATAAGACGGGTGATAAACATGACCCATTAAACTATCGAGGGATAGCTCTTATGAACTCAATCACTAAAATCTTTACGACACTACTCACTGCTAGATTATCAACATGGGCGGAAACATATAAACTGCTGCCAGAGGAGCAGGCGGGTTTTAGAAAGGGGAGGAGTTGCATAGATCACTTATTTACACTCTATTCGATAATAAGCATGCACTTTGCCACTAACAGGAGAGATTATTTGTACGTCATCTTTGTCGATTTTAGGAGGGCATTTGACTCAATCAGTCATACTAAGCTTTGGGCCAAACTAAATGACCTTGGTATAAGCGGAAAAATTATTAGGATTTTGGTCTCGTTTTATGCCAACGCCGGTCTAAGGGTCAAATGTGGTGAGTCCTACTCGGAAACAGTCGATGTGACTCAGGGGGTCCTGCAGGGTGATAGCTTCAGTCCTCTCCTCTTCATTCTTTTTGTCGCTGACATTATGAACTTTTTTATAAAGAAAGGTATGAAGGGTGTGTTGCTGAATGCGGTCAGATCTCTAATTATGCTTCTGTTCGCGGACGATATAGTTATCTTTGCTACTTCTTGGCACGACGCTCGTGACAAATTAAAAGTTCTAGAGGAGTATTGTGATCAGAATGGCCTTCAGCTAAGTCCAAAAAAAACAAAGATCGTCCCTTTTCGTAAGGCCGGTAAGTTGAAAAAACTTCGTCCACTTATGTGGAAAGATTCATCCATTCTTGAGTTTGTTAACACCTACACGTACCTCGGAACCCCGTTCTCGTCAACGGGCAAATTTAAAGTTGCCAAACACCATTTCGTCAGGAAAGGGACGACAGCAATTTATAGAGTGTGCAGTATTCTGAATAAGTCTAAAAAGTTTGAGGATCTTTCTCATTTTCTACTCCATTACCCTATCCATAACGAATTCAGAGCGCACTACATTAAAAAATACCTAGAAGGGTCAAAAACTGACTTAGAATCTATCGAGCGCCTTTTAATTCTACGAAATATTGACCAACTAAATGACATTTTTAACTACATTGTGCAAGCGCTGAGAGTTAGATCTTTTATTATTAATGAGTAAGAGTCTGATTTTTAGTACACTGACCTTTTTATGTACATTGATCTGTTGCGTCGCGTGCAAACATTTTATTTATTTATTTAAAAAAAAATTTTATTGCTATAACTTAGGATTATTGTGATACGAGCGTAAACTCGAGACCCCCTTGTAACAGCCAGTGGCACATTACAAGTGCAGACTAGCTTTTTAGTGTAAAACATATTTTATTTTAGTTACTTTATGTGCGATTCCTTTTGTATCTGATTTTGAATTTGTATAATAAATTTAATCTTGAATCTTGAAAAATTTGCTTTGATCCATTTTCTTATAGGACGTGTAGTTTTTGATTTAATCGTGAAAAATAACATTACAAATAAACAAGTTAAATTTTTGTAAAAACGACTAGAGATTAATGGCAAATAAGAAACGAATATTAAAGTAATCATGAAGAATAAAATTTGTTCTTTATTTTGCTATATCTGAATGAGCAGTTCGGAAACGACATACATTTATTAATATAGCATACATTTTGTATATTATTGTTGAACATAATATAGAAAAATTTGCATATTGCTCAAATGTTATTCGAGTGCGAAGCACGAGATACGTGATGAGAATGTGTTCGTTAAAGCCGAAGGAGCTTTAACAAAAGATAATTCACAATCACCAAATTACTACTGTCGATGATTTCACATTTAATTGTCAAAGATTTTGCGTAAATGTAGGGAAGTACAAAGACCGAGCACGTAGCGCGAGGTAAACATATTATCGAGCGCGAAGCGCGAGAACCAACAGTCGCGCGCGCAGCGCGCGATGAGAATGTGCCCGCGCACCGGGCAGATTTTTTATATATGGAAACATGTGTCACATATGTATAAAATTACAAGAATTTCAAAAAAATAAATCAACGCTGTCATTTTTACTGTTCACAATGGAAGATTTTGCAATTGAAAATCTATAAAATTGAAGCATTTTCAATTGTAAATCTTCAATACTGTTCTATTATTACTATAATAGTACATGTGCAAATCCTGGATATTATTGGATATCATTTTATCTTCTTTCTTTGCATTCTAAAATATATTTATTTGTTCCAAAATATAACCTTCTTCTATAAAAATCCAAAGTTCAATTTAATTTTGGTGCAGTTTATGTGGAGGGATTGAAATTATTGAGTTAATTTGAGATGACGAAAAAGAGTTCTACCGGAATTATACATAGATGCACAGAAGAGTGATACTGCCCATTATACTGTGCAGTAAAGTTACACGCACGGAGTACTACAAGGAGACCGCACACCATGTATTTCACCTGGCGCCATGTGGCGATCGCCTTTCCTCCGATTTTCTCCATAGCGAGATTTCTTCCGAGATGAGAGCGCCTCTTCAGAGAAAATTTGTAACTAAATTGTCGTCTGCTACGATAGGAATCGTAATTCCTCAATTTGCCACATGTGGCGCTCTCATCTGGGAAGAAATAAAAATCCGAGGAAAGGCGATCGCGCTTGTGGGCTCTTTACCACCATCTCCGCCACAGGCGTGCGGTCTCCTTGTAGTACTTCGTGGTTACACGGTACTCACAGCTGCGCAATACAGTTACATGACAATTACAGATGCTCAGGATAGTTACATGGCTCTTATGGCTGCGTAGTAAAATTAGGCGGTAGTTAAATATGCGCAGTAGATTGGAAATGGCACTTAAATCTGCGCAGTAGAGTTCTATTCCAGGTGAAAAAGTTGTATATAGTTTATATATAGTGTACAAGACAATTATGTTTTTCATTTGTTTCATACATTTTCCTGTATAAAACAAATGAAAAATACTAGTGTTCTGTCCACTATAAAGGGTGTCCCAGACTCAAGTGTCCGGACTTATATAGCTGTATAAAAATAAAAAAATAAATCGAAAATTCCTTTTCCAAAAACCAGTTGAAGTTTTAGTTTTTGAGTTGTTAAATATCTAAGCTGGACCAATTAGGAGCGCGGTATAAACAGTCGTGCGTACGCGAGCCTGAGTCTAGGGCAGTGTATTGAAGCTAGCGCCGTCGTGGGGTTAGCGAGGGGATAACAGCAGTCACTACACAAGGTTGGACTTTCGCTGACGTACACAAGATTGTTTATACCGCGCTCCTGATTGGTCCAGCTTGAATATTGAATAACTCAAAAACTAAAACTTCAACTGATTTTTGGAAAAGGAATTTTCGATTTATTATTTTAATTTTTATACAGCCATATAAACTTGTGAATGCATGGCACTTATGGCTGCTGTTAGGGGGTACCTAGGGGGTACAGAACACGAATCTGGGGCCAAAATTCAAAAAGTCCAAAATTTGATCTCAAGTTTTAAAACTTTCATTACAGTGGTAGATATCTGTGGAAGTCATTACGAGGAGAGTTCTCAAGTCACCGAACAGGAATTTGGAGACATAATTTAAAAATTCGAAAAAGCGACTTAAATTATGAAAATTTTATTAAGTCAGTGGATTGCCCGAGGAAGGTTGCCCGAGAGTCATAGCAACATAAAAATTGGGTTCAAAATTACAAAAGTAAACTTAAATTTTAAAAATGTTATTAGATTTGCAGATTTCTATGGAACTCTAGTACGACGGGGTTTATCGAGTAACAGAACACAGAAAGTTGACTTAAAATTTATAAAATTGTATTAAATTTGTAGATTTCCGTGAATTGCACAAGGATGGAATTTTTCGAGTCACAAAATATGAATGTTTATACTAAAGTTGTATTCTAAGACTCGAAAAAACTTCTCCTACAGACTTTCATGAAAATTTACTAATTAAATACAACTTTCAAAATTTGTGTAAACTTTTTGAATTTTGACCTCAAATTCGTATTCTATTACACTCCATGTCAGATATAAGAACAGTTTCGGGGATAGCTCGCACTCGCCTTGATCCTCAATCGGACACCTTCAAACGCAAACAGTCAGGGCCGTGTGAACCATTTCCGAATATTTCGCAATATATGCACGTGAGTACCCGCGGGCTGCGAAACTGCGTGTGCCAGCAGTTCTGGGAATATCGTATACCGGGCGTCCTTCTATTGGACGTGGAGTGTACTTAAAAACCCCACCTCTTACTGACTTGCATGAAAATCTACCAGTTAAATAGAATTTCCAAAACTTAGGTTGCTTTTTTAAATTTTTTTAATTTGGAACGAGATTTCGTATTTTGAGACTCGAAAAATTCGTATTCTGATATTAAAAAAAAACGCGCACTGACTCATAAAAATCTACCAGATTATCAAAATTTTCAAAACTAGTCAACTTATTGAATTTTTGAATTTTGACCCGAAATCCTTATTTTGAGACGCGATTAATCACTTTTTAGTGACTTTCATGGAAATCTGGAAATGTAATGAAAGTTTAGGTGGATTTTTTGTATTTTGAATTTTGACCCTTAAGGCCATGTGATGAGGGGGTCACGTGACCAGATTCCTACCTTACCGGCACTTTTTTATTTGTCAACTTATTTTCACACGAATAGCCACATCGAGTTGGAAATTTGGGATAATAAATAAGAAGCACTAAGAAACGCGGCTCTGGTCCTAAATTTTTATTAGTATAAAAAAATTTTGTTTATAACAATTTTTTTTTGCTTTTTTCATCATTATAAAAATTTAGGACCAGAGCCGCGTTTCTTAGTGCTTCTTATTTAGTATCCCAAATTTTCAACTCGATGTGGCGCTTCGTGTGA